>CM019149.1:306659762-306824895 GCA_009733165.1 Naja naja
ATTGAGGATAGATAGATAGATAGATAGATAGATAGATAGATAGATAGATAAATAGATAGATAGTATTTATACATGATAGACAGACACATAGGCAGGCAGATGAGAGGTAGGTAGGTAAATAGGTATAGGTAGGTAGATAGGTAGATGATTGATAAATGGACAGACAGACCAATAGACATACTGTATAGGCAGGTAGGTGAGATAGGTAGATAGATAGGTAGGTGGGTGGGGAGAGAGAGACAGAGAGACAGAGAGAGAGAGAGAAAGATGGATGATAAGGCAGATGACAAAAAGACAGAAGATAAAGGTCGATAGAGAGCAGCATGTCTGAATGTGGGCATGGAACTCAAACCCAGGCAGCTCCCCACTGTGTGGCCTGGGAAACCCAGCCGAGACAGAGTTGAGCCATAACCAGACTTTGGACCCAGGTACCTGCATGGGCCACCATCTTGCCTTCTTTGCCCCCCTCCCATTTCCTCCCACAGAAGCTGCTGATCCACCCCCACCCATCCACCTCTTTCAACTTCCTCGTAGAAAGCCTGCTGAGGTCGGCTATGAACACTCCATTGTTTCCCGCGTCTTCGGGAGGCCTTTGTGACAAAGATGCTCGCTTTATCTTTCCTCCCACCAAAAAACCAACGTGGGCGAAAGCCGGCGTGAGCACGATGTGTGACAGCTGAGCATGTGCTCAGAATGAGTCAGCTGGAAAATATCTTGCAAAAGAAACAAAAAGTTAAAAAAAAAAAAGCTGGAAAAAAAGTCAAGAGCCGAGCCAAGAATCACATACGGGCACTCCTTGAACTTATCGTAATTTGTTTTGGGGGTTGGACTAGATGACCTACAAGGTCCCTTCCAACTCTGACGATCTGTGTTATCTGTTAAGTGACTGTTCGAAGTTACGACGGCCCTGAAAAAAAGGGGACTTTGGACCGTTTTTCACACTTTACGACCGTGGTCGGTCGCGCGATCGAAATTCAGACGCTTGGCAACTGGCGTGGGCATACGGCGGTTGCAGTATTCCGCGGGTCACGTTTTCCCCCTTTTGTTAAGCCGGGGAAGCCAGATTCACTTAACAACCGTGGCAAGAGGGGTCGTAAAATGGGACAAAACTGACCCCCCGTCTCGCTCAGCAACAGAAATTTTGGATTGATGGCGGTTGTTACGTCGAAGACTACCTGTGGGCACGAGATCTCCTGTTGCCAAAATTGCCTGACCTGCAGCCTTTTTAATCCACGCTGAGTTTTCATTTTAAATTTCACATTTTCATTGATTGAAGTTAAACGGGTGTTTCCAGGCCCACCCAATTTCTCCTTTTTCTTTCTTTTTTTTTAATTTTAACAACTTTATTTACATAAATTAAGAAAGACATACAAAAACTGCTAAAAAACATCATTATTTACATTTTATATCGAATTGGATAATCACTATTAACCAAAATCTGGCGCATCATCATTCCAACTTTCTCCTTTTTCATTAAAGGCTGTAAATTCTGACTTCGGAGAAATAAACTGGAGATTTAACAATTCCCAGAGCTCACCTTGCTGTCACCCAAAACAGGAGAAAAATCAAAAGACAGAGACAGCAGGGGGGAACGTGAGGGTCAGAACATCAAGGCGCTGGACACGGGCATGCTTAACAGAAGAGCAGAATTGGAAGGGATCTGTGAGGTCTTCTAGTCCAACCCTCTCAAACAGGAGACCCTATACCCTTATACCCTTATCTATATATACATAAAAGCGAAAGGCCACTCCAGCATCATCACAAAATCTCCGGAACCGTAAAGCCTACAAACTTGGAAATTTGGCACGTAGGTTCCTCTTAGGTGGACTTCAACACCCAGAATCCCCCAACCTTGTCTAATTGAAGGTGGGTGGACTTCAACTCCCAGAATTAGCTGGCTGGGGAATTCTGGGAATTGAAGTCCACCCATTTTCAAGTGGGTAACTGCAAAACATTACAGAAAGAACTCCCTCTCCCAGAAGGAACAAAAGTCCCTTGTAAATCTTTATTGAGGGACCAGAACGCGTGGAGGACGAACAGAAAGGTGACCTCTGCACAACTCAGCACCACCTTTGCTGTTTGCACAGAAAGCAAAGCAAACCCAGGAACTCACCTTTGTTCCACAGTGCAAAAACACCATGTATGTGTGTGTGTGTATATATATATATTCTTAATTGGCTTTTTTCCTCCCTGTGACTTCGCTGTTTCCTTTAGAACCCTTGTTCATTTGTTTATGTTTTATTAAATCTGTTTGCTGCCCACAAGAGCGACTCTTACCAGATGTTCCAGTAATTCTGAAAAAAGGGGACGAGGCAGCTTCTGGAAATGGATTAACCATGATGTGTTACCTACTTGGGTCATGAAACGTCTGCAAGACAACAACCAAGCTCAGAGAGCACCCCCACAGTTGTCCGCCTCCTCTTCCTCCGCTCTGTAAACCCTCCACTCTCATAGCACTGCTGGTGTTATCTCGTTTGGTAAAGAAACGTCTGGAAGAAAATCATCAAGCTCAGAAAACACCCACAAGCACTCACTCATAGCATTGCTGAGGTTGCCTAGTTTGGTAATGAGATGTCTGCAAGAAAACCACCAATTGATCATGCAATAAGTGCCCAGCCAGTCACATGACCACCAATCCATGCCAGTCAGCAAGCCACGTCCACCCAGTCACATGACCAAGCCACACCCACATAATTTCTGTGGGCCACGCCCACAGAACCGGTTGTTAAGAAATTTGAATCCCACCCGGGTCTTTAATAACTCTTGATTTCCCATTTTTCATTTTATCAAAATTAATCACTATATATCTTAACTCCTACAACACCCCTTCATGTGGAAACTCTCTCCTTCCTCTCTTTAACCCTCATCTCTTGCTCCCCTTCAAGTATTTATTCATCTCTTCTTACTTTGCCTCCCATTTTCTATCATTTTTTGACCTTCTGACCAGCAAAGCCAACAGGGAAGCTGGGTTCACTTAACGACCGTGTGAGCAACTTAACAACTGCAGTGATTCACTTAATGATGGTGATGAGAAAGGTCGCTAAAGGAGTCAAAATTCACTTTTTTAACCAAGGTCTGCAGAATGTGTTATTTTGATTTGTCTGCTAAGCTAAGATTTGCAGGCAGTTGCCTGATAGCCAGAACATTTGTTATCTTGTCTCCATAGTAATGAGATAAGGATGTCTTGTGATTTCTGATTTACTGCGCATGCTTCAAAAGTTTTTCTTTTACTTCCTGTAACTTCCTTTGTATTCCCATATATGCCTTTGGTGTGAGATTAAGCTGCTGCTTTGTAGTCCGTTAGGTTTTATTATTTTTGTAAATAAAAAATACGTTTCTTAGATTACTTTCCGGGTTTTATTTAAGCAAAGTTGACAGCAAAGAAAGGCATGGTCCACCTCTAATTAGCAGGGGTTTATGGAAGCTGATTTTTACTCTCTGACAGAATGCCCCTGTCTCACTTTCATCCGTCTATTTGAGCTGCTGACTGTTTTTTCCAACTCCGCTTTCTTTCTGCTCGGCCTCTTAAAAGCCACTCCGCCTTATCTTCCAAGGCGAGAGCAGTCCCATCTGCCGGGTATTTAAAATACACTCGGTTTAAAAATAAGGCTGGTGAAGGCTGCGCTTGTCAGAGGCAGATGGCATCTCCTTTTTCCCTGGCAAGCGTGCGAGTGCCGAGCCTTGGCAAAGGTCCCGGAAGGAGGAAAAAAAAACCTTGGCCAAGAGACCTGGGGCCTTAGCTAAACTCTTGCTGAATTACCTGGATGGGAAGTGTCAAGATCTGTGAGGCAAGTTCCCTTTTAGACTCTTAACAGATAATCAGAGTTGGAAGGGACCTTGTGGATCATCTAGTCCAACCCTCCTCTGCCCAAGCGGGAGACCCTACACCACTTCTGACAGAGGGCAGTCCAGTCTCTTCTTGGAAGTCTCAGTGATGGCGCTCCCACAACTTCTGAGGACAACTTCTGTTCCATTGGTTGATTGTCCTCACTGTCAGGAAATCTCTCCTTATTTCCAGGCACATTAATCAAACAGAATTGGAAGGGATCTTGGAGGTCTTCTAGTCCAGCCCCCTGCTCAAGCAGGAGACACTATAGTACCATTTCAGACAAGTGGCTGTCCGGTTTCTTCTTTAAACCTCCAGTGTTGGAGCACCCACAAAAGCTATTTTCTCCACAAGCAGGGGGCTGGGCTAGAAGACCTCCAAGGTCCCTTCCAACTTCTATTCTCTTGTTTGCTGGTTCCTTCCAGCCTACCTAATGTACAACAGGTAGAAAAATAAAAATAAAATAAAAACCATATCTATCTATCTATCTATCTATCTATCTATCTATCTATCTATCTAATCTATCTGTTATCCATCCATTTCTATCTATCCATCTATCCATCCACCCACCCACCCACCCACCCATCTATCCATCTACCTATCTTATCTACCTACCTATCTACCTATCTTATCTACCTATGTACCTATCTATCTATCTACCTATCTTATCTACCTACCTACCTATGTCTACCTATCTGTCTACCTATCTTATCTACCTACCTATCTGTCTACCTACCTGTCTACCTATCTTATCTACCTACCTATCTTATCTACCTATCTACCTATCTACCTACCTACCCACCTACCTACCTATCTATCTATAATTAGCACTTGTAGGTCCTTAGGGTTAATTGAGGGCAGGAAGTAATTACCGCATACTAAATTGTGAAATTGGAAGAATGGTAACCAACCACTGATGGCGAAACCACACCGGCTACTGTGATTTGCAATCGTCAGACCTCGAGATCCGAATTCTGGCAAAGAACGAATGAACGAGAAAGGGCAATTTCGGAAGGAGAAAGAGGAGAAAACGTGTTCCAGCCTGGATGAAGTTAAAAAAAAATCACAGGGGTGGCCAGGAAAAGACAAGCAGGCGAGGTTTGATCCAATTAGCCAAGCCGCGTCTGTTCACACCATGTGGATTCTGCAGCTTTTACAGGCTGGTTCTGCGAAGACACAATTGCAACCCACGCTGTGAAGCATCTTGCAGGCAGGGAAGCAAGCTGTGGCTTCAAGGTGTGTCTTTCCAGCCACACACAACCACCTGTTTTGCTGCCTCGAAGGGTTTCCGGGTTCAGCTTTGAGGTGACGGAGGCTGTAAAGGAATGTGGAAATGGCCTTGGGGGGGAAGAAAGGAAGAAAGGCTGCCTGGGAAACAATTAGAGAAGAGAGGCAGGAGCCCCCAGCGGTTCAACAGTCAGAGGAAGACATTTAGGAAGGATCCAACCTCATGGACAGAATGCAACAGAGTTGGAAGGGACCTTGGAGGTCTTCTAGTCCAACCCCTTTCCCAAGCAGGAGACCCTATTCATTTCAGTGGCTGTCCTTAAAAATCTTCAGTGTCTACAACTTCTGGAAGAAAGCCCTTCTACGGATTAAAAGAATGACAGAGTTGGAAGGAGGGAAGGGATCGTTAAACAGGTCACCATGGCACCGCGCCTGATTTTGCCAGCTTGTTTGTGGCAGTCATTAAGCGGAAATACCGGAAGTGACAAAACGGGCCCATTTTTTGGCCTGCAAAGGCTGCAGAGGCTTCCCTCGAGCCGCCAGGAGGCCGAAAAAGGCCCGAAAATCAGCTGGCAGGCACGTGCATGTGCAGTGTAGGTAAGGGGGCGGTGCGAGGAGATTGCGCATGCATGCGCAGAGGGGCAGGGGGGCGTGCATTGCATTCTGGGTGCTGGCATGTGAGTGTGCGCGTGTGAGTGCACACGCAATTTTCGGCACAGGAGCCCAAAAAGGTTAGCCATCACTGATCTAGAACATTGTTTTGAGGGTAGGAGTTGAAACAATTTATGTCCGGGATGTGAGGGGTCTGTAGATATTTTCACAGCCCTCTTTTTGGCTCGTGCAGGATACAGGTCCTCCATGGAAGGCAGGTTGGTAGCCATTGTTTTTTCTGCAGTCCTAATTACTCTCTGGAGTCTGGGTCTGTCCTGTTGGGTTGCAGAACCAAACCAGACAGTTAGAGAGGTGCAGGTGATAGACTTGAATGTTGCACAGACCCTTCCAGTGCTCACTGCTTCCCCCCACCCCATTTCCTATTGGTTTCGCTGAATCTCCATCAGACCATCAGATCCCTCACACCCATCAGACCCCTCACACCCTGGACATAAATTGTTTCAACTTCCACAACCCTGTAGGGCACAGCACACCAGAACAACTAGACACAAGGACAGTTCCCCCCCCCCAAATGCCATCACTCTGCTAAACAACTAATTCCCACAACACTGTCAAAATACATACTGTATTACTATTACTCTACTCATCCTTCCTATCACCTGTGTCTTCCCACTTATGACTATAACCATGTATGATTTGATTGCTTATTAGTAACCTATGACTATCACTAAGTGTTATTTCTTATGATTCTTGATGAGTGTTATTTTTTTTCTTATGCACACTGAGAGCATTTGCACCAAAGACAAATTCCTTGTGTGTCCAACCACACTTGACCAATAAAGAATTCTGTTCTGTTCTGTTCTACTCTACTCTTCATTCCTCTATTCTATTCTATTCTATTCTATTCTATTTTAATTCTATTCTATTCTCTTCTCTTCCTGTCCTGTCCTGTTCTATTCTTTTGCATTCTGTCTACTCTATTCTACTCTAACTTTGGTCTTATTCTATTCTGTTGCATTCTCTTCTCTCTTCTCTTCTTTTGCATTCTCTGCTCTTCCTCTCCCCCCCTCTCCTGTTCTGTTCTATTCTTTGCATTCTGTCTTCTCTTCTCTTCTCTACTCTATTTCTGTTCTGTTCTTCTCTTCTCTACTCTACTCTGCTCTGCTGTATTCTATTCCTATTCTAATTCTAATCAATCCTCGCTCTCTCGGAGAAGGACAGGATCCCGCATGGAAGAGGGCTTCTCCCCTCCCTCCCCAGCCCCCTGATTCAGAGAGAGTAATTGCAGCCTGAAGAGCAAGCACTGTCTCATTTTGTTCCTGCAGCCCCTCGACAATTACGGAGCTGGGAGGGAAACGGCAGGCAGGCAGGCAGATTAAAAGGCATCTCAGCCACCCAGCCCGGCTATTAAAGCACATTACAGTCCTTGAGCCCTTGGGACAGCTCATTAGACCGAGACGAGAGTCTGCAGGGAACGGCATGCCAGTCCCACACGCCTATTCACTCCCGCTGGGCACGCTTCAAAAGGGGCTGGCTGGGTCTACTTGGGAGGAGGAGGCTGCCATGGGGAATAAGGAGTTGGTCCTGCCTCTGTCATCAGGAAGGCAGGCTGGTGCCATCCATCAAGTGAGCCGCATTCAGAGAGAGAGAGACGTGGTAGGATCAATCAGAGTATAGCTGAAAGGGACCTCGGAGGTCTTCTAGTCCAGCCCCCTGCTCAAGCAAGAAAAACCCAGACCATTTTAGGTAAGTGATGGTCTAGTCTAGAGTCAGCCCACGGAACAGAAGTTGCCTTTGGAAGTTGTGGGAGCTTCGTCCCTGGAGGCTTTCAAGAAGAGACTGGACTGCCACCTGTCAGAAATGGTGTAGGGTCTCCCGCTTGGGCAGAGGGGGGTTGGACTAGATGACCTCCAAGGTCCCTTCCAACTCTGTTAATCTGTAATCGAATCTCTTCGTAAAAACCTCCAGTGATGGATCACCCACAACTTCTGGAAGCAAGTTGTTCCACTGGTTAATTCTTCCCACTGAGAGGAAGTTTCTGCTCAATTCCAGGTTGCTTCTCTCCTTGGTGAGTTTTCCACCTACTGTTTCTTGCTTTGCCCTCTGGTGCTTTGGAAAATATTATTTTTTTGGATGATTACTGGTGCAACTTTTAGGCCTACTGACGTGGACTCAGGAGTTTCCCTTTTCTGGTTGTCAAACAAGCTGGGAATCACAACCCCATTGTCCACTGTCCAAATCTTCCTGCTGGACAGGGGCTCTTTTACCAACAGAAGGGAAGTTTTTTGATGCTCAGGCTTAAACTGGGAAGTCCTTGGTGCTTTCTGTGCTTGGATGTTTTCTGGAAGACGTTTCGTGACCCAAACAAGGTAACATCATCAGTGCTAGAATAGAATAGAACAGAATAGAATAGAATAGAATAGAATAGAATAGAGTAGAGTAGAGTAGAGTAGAGTAGAGTAGAGTAGAGTAGAGTAGAACAGAAGAATGCAGAATAGGAATAGAATAGAAGATTGAGGAATAGGACTAGAATAGAACAGAATAGAAGAATGAAGAATAGGAATAGAAGAATGAAGAATAAGAATAGAATAGAATAATGAAGAATAGGAATAGAATAGAATAGAATAGAAGAATGAAGAATAAGAATACAATAGAATAGAATAATGAAGAATAGGAATAGAATAGAATAGAATAGAATAGAATAGAACAGAATAGAAGAATGAAGAACAGAATAGAATAGGAATAGAATAGAAGATTGAAGAATAAGAATAGAATAGAACAGAACAGAACAGAAGAATGAAGAACATGAATAGAATAAAACAGAATAGAAGAGAAGAATGAAGAATGAAGAATAGGAATAGAATAGAAGAATGAATAGAATAGAATAGAATGTATTGGAATGAAGAATAGAACAGAATAGAATAGAATAGAAAAGAAAAATAGAATAGAATAGAATAGAATAGAAATATGGAATAAAATAGAATAGAATAACAGAGTTGGAAGGGACCTTGGAGGTCTTCTAGTCCAACCCCCTGCGTAGGCAGGAAACCCTACACCACTTCAGACAAATGATTGTCCAATCTCTACTTTAAAGCTTCCAGTGTTGGAGCATTTACAACTTCTGGAGGACACAGAAGGATGACAATTAAAAAATACAATTCACAAACAGCAGCTGGCTATCGAGCGGCATGACCAGAAATCCCCAAGCCACGTCGACAACGAACAACACCAATTCGATTGGCACGAAACCCAAAAAACTGCCAGCTATGCAAATTCATCAAAGCCCGGCATTCGCCAACAGATCCACCAATCAACACATTGACGTATGAACCTATAAGAAACCAGACTGTCCAAACGACCAATCAGCCACAGAACCGACCGCCTCCTTACCAGTTTGGATTTCACAACCATTCACGGGACCAACTGACCACAACACCACTCGAAACCCATAGAAACGGAAGAAAAACAGAATAAGACACTTCACTCCAAGTCTCCCTGAAGACGTTACTTAGTTTGGTAACGAAACGTCCAGGAGCTAAACGGCAAACTCAGAGAACGAACCACTGCAGAAAACACACATAAGCGAGTATATCGCTGCATTCTGCATCAACTGATGCTCCTGGATACTCTTCAAGGGCAGCCCCATGTACAGCACAATACAGTAGTCCAATCTGGAAGGGACCAGGACAGTGGTGGGATTCAAATTTTTTTACTACTGGTTCTGTGGGCGTGGCTTGGTGGGCATGGCAGGGAAGGTTACTGCAAAATCCCATTCCCTCCCCACCCCACTAACCTGCTTTCCAGCTCTGTTCTCCTGTGCAGGGCAACCAAAGATGACCCAGATGATCAGCTGTGGGTGTGGCTTGGTGGGAATGGTGTTCTGTGGGTGTGGCTTGATGGCTTGATGGATGTGGCTTGGTGGGCATGGCAGGAGAAGGTTACTGCAAAATCCCCATTCCCCCCAACTAACCTGCTTTCCAGCTCCATTCTCCTGTGCAGGGCAACCAAAGGAGACCCAGCCAATCAGCTGGGACTCAATGGGAGGCAGAGAAGAGATGGGGACGAGGCCAGTCAGAGGCGGCATTGGCCGGTTCTCCAAACTACTCAAAATTTCCGCTACCGGTTCTGCAGAACCGGTCAGAACCAACTGAATTCACCACCTCTGGACCAGGGTGCAATGGCCTTTGTGATGAGATGCGTGGCAGACAAATTTAATAAACAATGAATAGTAAGAATAAGCAGGTGGCAGGTGGCAGATCCAGGAACTGGGCACAAGTGGCACCCAAGACAAAGCGGTCCTGGCCGTGGCTGCTACCTGCTCCTCAGGCAGGAGATGTTAAGTCTAGGATGGGGTATCAAACTGGATTTCTTCGAGGGCCGGATCAGCACTGTAGTTCTCTTCCTCGGGCTGGTGCAGGAAATCGGACAGACGCCTCCAGCAGCACTGTGCTGGCCTAAAACGGGCCACGCGAAGGCCCTGCGAGGCCCCGACACAGCCCGCATTCGGCCTCCAGGAGCACTCACGGCCAAAAATGGGCCTCTGCAAGGCTGGAAACGGGCTGCAGGAAGCCGTGGAGGCAGAAAACGGGCCGCATGGAGGCCGTACCAGTGGTGGGATTCAAATATTTTTACTACCGGTTCTGTAGGCGTGGCTAGGTGGGCATGGCCAGGTGGTCATGGGACTGGGTGGCCCTCCCCTTTTGCAGCACACACACACACACACCACGCCCCATTTTTTTTTTGCCTCCTGGGCCTCAGGGAAGCCTCCTGGCGAGGTAAGTACGGGGGGGGCGGGATCAGCAGTGCCACGCGATTTAGATTAGCTACAAAGCAGGGAATCCAATGATTTTCTGCTTTCTAGCTAAGCTAAATTGTGCAGCACAGCTGATCGTCGGAAAAAGCATTTCTTTTTTACTACTGGATTGCCTGAACCGGCCCTAACCGGCCGAATACCACCAGTGGGCTGCACGCACCCCCCACACATACACACAGCCTGTTTGGCCAGCAGAGGCACCACGGGCCGGTCCTTTTGATAGTTCCAGGCTGGCTCTGTGGAGCAGATTCAAGCACCCTGTGGGCCAGATCCGGCTCGTGGGCCTTGAGTTTGACAGCCCTGGTCTAAGGAGGACCACAGGATTATACAGTGGGTGTCAACTCATAAAACATTCCCTTCCAACTCTGTTGTTTTATGCTCTAGGTACTACGTACCCCAGACCAGAAATCAGCTGGGAGGAGTGGGGGGGCCTCCCCCCCCCGGTCCCAGCAGGCATTTAAAAAAAGGGGCGGGGGATGGAAGGAGACCCCCCCCCTCCCAAAGCTGCTTCCCTCCGAATCAAATGTGTGGGGTTGAGAAGAGGCCCCTGGACCCCCCCTCTCCCCTAAATTGTTCCCCCCCCAGTTTTCTCCCCTAATTTCAGGGAGAGGATCCTTCCTTGGAGCCAGTGTTTCCCAGCCCGGCGCAAGAGCAGAGGGAAGGGGGGATTCAGCCCCAGCCCACCAGGGAAGGGTGAGATTTGGGTGGGCCAAGCCCCCCTCCCAGGGAGCCCGAGAGGGGGGCTGCCTTCCAAGGACAGCGTCCCAGTTCCGGGGGGGGGGAGGACAGCAAGAGGGCCTTGACAGAAATAGTGTAGGGTCTCCTCCTTAGGTGGGGGGTTGGACTAGATGACCTACAAGGTCCCTCCCATCTCTGGTTATCTGAATCCCATAGGATCGTGCCCCACTTCTTGCTCAGCAGCACAGGCGGAGTGTGTGTGTGTGTATGTTCAGTCCTCTGTGTTTTTATGTCTGTGTGTGTGTTTGTGTGTCTCTGTGTGTGCAAGTCTCTGGATATTTGTCGCTCTGTGTGTGTGTGTGTGTGTTTGTGAGTCTGTGTATGTCTGCGTGCCCCTGTCTTTCTCCTTGTGTGAGTGCATGACTGGCTGTGTTTGTGTAACTGTGTCTCTCTCTTTCACACACACACACACACACACTGTGTGTCTGTGTGTTTCGGTGTATTTCTGTGTGTCTGTCTCTCTCTTTCTGAGTGCCTTTGGGTGTGTGTTGGTGAGTCTGTGTGGGTCTACGTGGCTCAGACTTTCTCTCCCCTTGTGTGAGTGTTTGTGTGACCCTGTGTTTCTGTCTCTCTCTTTGTGTGTGTTTGTGAGTCTGAGTGTGTCTGTCACTCTGTAACTGTGTATCTCTCTCTCTCACTCACTCCATGTGTCTTTGTGTGTCTCTGGGTGTATCTGTCTCTCCCTCCGTGTCTTGTGCGAGTTTGTGAGTCTGTATCTGTCTGCGCCTTTCTGTCTTTCTGTGTGTGTGTGTATGTGTTTGTATCTGTGTGTGTGTCACTGCGTTTGTGTGTGTCTGTGTAACTGTGTCTCTCTCTCACACACACACTCCCTGCATGTCTGTTTCTGTGTATTTGTGTGTCTGTGTGTGTCTCTCTTTTTGAGCGTGTCTTTGGGTGTGTGTTTGTGAGTCCGTGAGGGTCTGCACGTCTCTGACTTTCTCTCTTTGTGTATGTGTGTGTATCTGGCTGTCACTCTGTTTGTGTAACTGTCTCTCTCTCTCTCTCTCTGCATGCCTGTGTGTGTGTCTGTGTGTGTCTCTGTGTGTATCAATCTCTCCCTCTGTGTCTGTGTGAGTTTGTGAGTCTGTGTCTGTCTGTGTCTTTCTGTCTTTCTCTCTCTGTGTGTGTTTGTGTCTGTGTGTGTCTGGCTGTCACTGTGTTTGTGTGATGGTGTGTATCTCTCTCATACCGCATGTGTGTCTCTGTGTGTGTGTGTGTGTGTGTGTGTCCCTCTCTCTCTGTGTGTCTCTCTCTGTGTGTCCCTGTCTCTCTCTGTATGTTTGTGTATCTGTGTGTGTTGTGTGTGTGCAGGGACCCCCCCTATTTTTCCCAGACCCTCCCGGAAAAAAACTCCCGGTTGACTTTGGGAAGCGGAACAACTTTGCTCCCCGCCACCCTTCACTCCCAAAGCCGGGACCCCTCAGCCCGTCCCGTCCCCTCCGCCTCCCCTCCGGCCCCGGCCGGGAACTTCCCGGGCAGCCCGTCCCGCTCCAGACCTGCCCGGCCGCCCACCTGCCCCTGTCCGCCCACTATGCAGGTCGGCGGCCGCCACTCACCTGGCTCGGGGCGCCGCTGGTGTTGCCGGTGCTGGCGGCCGCAGGTGAGCGCGGGGCTCCGGCTTGTTTACGCCCGGCCCGGAGTAAGGAGCTGGCCCAGGCGAGGCGGAGGAGGCGGCGAAGGAGGAGGAGGCGGCGGCTGCAGGCGGGGCTGCAGCGGGACCCTCCCCAGCTCGGCCCGGGGGCGTTTGCGAGCACGAGAGGCGGCAGGGGCTCCGCGGCGCTGCAGGCGGGGCTGCTCTTCAGGTGCGCGGAGGTGGCGGGGGGTGGAGGGGGACAAGTGGAGGGAGGGAAGGAAGGAAAAGGACTCTGGGAGTTGTAGTTTTGCGGCGGGGGAGCTGCCCGAGGTGCCGCGACTCAGCTGCTGCCCGAGACCGGCCCTCTCGCTCTCTCTGTCCCCCGATGTGGAGCCTCCAGAGGCAGGAGCAGCCTACCTGGCGCCGGCTTCACTCGCAACGAAGGTTATTTTGCCCAGCCGGGTGAACTTGGGGGTTGCTTCCAAGCACTCTCTGCACGCAACTCGGCTGCGCTTTCTCTCTCTCTCTCCCCCCCCCTCATGTGGAGCCTCCAGAGGCAGGAGCAGTCTACCTGGCGCCTCCCGGGAGGGCGGGAAAGGCTCCCCTTGCCCAGCCGGGGGAACTGGAGGGGCTGCTTTCAAGCATCCTCTGCCCGCTACTCAGCTGCCGCCCGAAACCGCCCCCCCATCTCTCTCCCCCGATATGGAGCCTCCAGAGGCAGGAGCAGTTTACCTGGCACCAGCTTCACTCGCAACAAAGGTTATTTTGCCCATCCGGGGGAACTTGGGGGCTGCTTTCCAGCACCCTCTGCCCGCAACGCAGCTGCGCTTTCTCTCTCCCCCCCTCCTCATTCGGAGCCTCCAGAGGCAGGAGCAGTCTATCTGGCGCCTCCCGGGGGGGGAGGAAAGGCTTACCTTGCCCCTCAGGTATGACTGTAATTGCATCCGATCCGCTGCAAATCAATCAATCAATCCTGAGTTAATTCATTCAATCCCGAGGGGATCCAAACTTTCTGGGGGTTGGAAAGGCACCCGAGGCATCGTGGCAAGCTTTTTATTGCCTTCACACGTGCTTTAAAATAAACTTTCGGGTCACGCAGGGTCGTCTGAAATGCCACTTGAACTCTTCCCGGGTGAGTTGAGAACCGAGGTTTGTCGGTTGCAAAAAAAGTAGTTAAACATGTCCCTCTCCGGAAAGGAAATGGCTTGCGGGGACGAGTTATGCAACATGGAAACCAAAAAGAAAAAAAAGAAAAAGAAAGAAAGGAAAAAGGAAAAAAAAGGAGGCAAAATGTCTTCCGTCCTAAAAGTGGATTATTTAAGGTAGGGATGTCCGACCTAAGCAACTTTTAAGACAGAATTCTGGGACTTGAAGTCCACAGGTCTTAAAATAGCCAAAGTTGGTTACCCCTGATTTAAAGCATATTTATTAATTGCCCCATTCCAAGAAGACCCTATCTGGAAGGGACCTTGGAGGTCTTCTAGTCCAGCCCACTATTCAAGCAGGAGGGTTTCCCAACTTTGGCAACTTGAAAAGACCCGGTGGACTTCAACTCCCAGAAACCCCCAGTTCACTCATCTTAAAGCTGGGAGTTGAAGTCCACCCATCTTAAAGCATCCTGGCTGGGGGATTCTGGGAATTGAAGTCCGCCCATCTTAAATCATGCTGGCTGGGGGATTCTGGGAATTGAAGTCCATCCATCTTAAATGATGCTAGCTGGGGAATTCTGGGAGTTGAAGTCCACCCATCTTAAATGATGCTGGCTGGGGGATTCTGGGAGTGAAGTCCATCCATCTTAAATGATGCTAGCAGGGGAATTCTGGAAGTTGAAGTCCACCCATCTTAAAGCATGCTGGCTGGGGGATTCTGGGAATTGAAGTCTGCCCATCTTAAATCATGCTGGCTGGTGGATTCTGGGAGTTGAAATCCATCCATTTTAAATCATGCTAGCTGGGGGATTCTGGGAATTGAAGTCCACCCATTTTAAAGCTGCTGGCTGGGGAATTCTGGGAATTGAAGTCCATCCATCTTAAATCATGCTGGCTGGGGGGTTCTGGGAGTTGAAGTCCATGTGTCTTAGCGTTGCTAACGGTGGAAAATCCTGGTCCAGAAGTAAACAAAGGCAAAAGCAAAAAGCACCTTGAAGGGAAGACTCCAGGCTACATACAAGAACCACCACGGTGCCAGGGAATGAGTGCTTCTAAAAGTGGCAGCTTCCCAGCAAAGCTTCAGCTTAGGAAAAACTTCACCACACTGAAGTCTGTGCCGGGAACTGGAGAAGTGGAACAGAGACGTAAATGCCAGTTTGGTCTCAGGATTAAGGTACCAGGTGAAAGAGCAGGAGACAGAGAGTTCTAGTCCGGCCTTAGGCCTGAAGACCAGCTGGGAGACTTTGGGCCAATCACGAGCAGACTCTTGAGTTCTAGTGCCACTTTAGCCAATGAAATCCATCTGCATGACTTTCAGCCAATCACCAGGAGACTGTGAGTTATTTGTAAAAAGGATAATAAAGGTGCCATGCAAATAAATGAGAAAGAAAGAAAAGAGAAAGGGAAGGAAGAAAAGAAAAGGAAGAAAAATAGAAAAACAGAAGAAAGGAAAAGAAAAAGGAAATGGAGGGAAGGAAGGAAGGAAGAAAGAAGGAAAGAAAGAAAGAAAAAGAAAGGAAAAAAGAAAGAAAGAAAAAGAAAAGGCTTGATTTCTCTTGATTATCTTGATTCCTCAACTACTTTTCATAAACAAGAAACCATTTCATTTTGCACGCACGCGCGCACACACACACAGAGTCACGAGGTATCTGGCAAACCGCATCCATACAATGGAAGATTTGCATCATGACTTCATGCCTGGCACCTGGCATTTTCCTCACACTGCTTCTGGGCTGGGTGTGTTCTGGGGACTTTATTAATATATTTGTATTAGCAAGCTCTTGATTTTTTTTTTTCAGCCAGGATTCAGGGTTTGCGTAGACCAGTGGTAGTCAACCTGGTCCCTACCGCCCACTCGTGGGCGTTCCAGCTTTCATGGTGGGCGGTAGGGGTTTTTGCCCCCTACTTTATAAATCACCATTACTGTGGAACCGGTGGGCGGTTAGACAATTTTACTACTAACAGAGATACAAAAAAGTGGGCGGTTAGGTATAAAAACCATCTCTTCTAAAAGGCGGTGGGTGCTTCTAAGGAGGTAGCCTTTGATAGAGATTTTGCAGAATTGAGTAGGAGAAGAGAGCTGGTAGCCCAAAATGCTGATGATCCAAACTCTGTCAAGGACCTTGGAAAAGTCATCTCTAATGATCTAAGTGCTAGAGCCCACTGTAACTACATAGCCAAAAAGGCATTAAGAGTTGTTAACCTAATCCTACGTAGCTTTTTCTCTGGTAATATCACACTACTAACTAGAGCATACAAAACATTTGCTAGACCAATACTTGAATACAGCTCATCAGTCTGGAACCCATATTATGCATCTGATATTAACACAGTTGAGAAAGTCCAGAAATATTTCACAAGAAGAGTTCTCCACTCCTCTACTCGTTGCAGAATACCTTATGCCACCAGACTTGAAATTCTAGACCTAGAAAACCTAGAACTATGCCGTCTTCGGTCCGATCTAAGTATAGTATATAAAATCATACATTGCTATGTCCTTCCAGTCAATGAATACTGCAGCTTCAACCATAACAATACAAGAGCACACAATAGATACAAACTCAAGGTAAACCGCACCAAACTTGATTGCAGGAAATACGACTTCAGCAACAGAGTGGTCAATGTCTGGAATACTCTACCTGACTCTGTGGTTTCTTCCCCAAACCCCCAAAACTTTAACCTTAGACTGTCTACTGTTGACCTCACCCCTTTCCTAAGAAGTCTGTAGGGGGCGTGCATAAGCGCACTAATATGCCTATCATCCCTGTCCTATTGTTTCTTTTATTTTTCTTATATGTATCCATTTCATGTATTCACAACTATGTTTATCCTTGTAAGCAATTGACAAAATAAATTAAATAAATAAATAAATAAATAAATAAATAAATAAATAAATATTGGAAGGCTAAGCTTGTGCCTTTTGATAAAAACGAATTTTGTTGTCAGACGCCTTCTGATTTACAGCCAAGGTGTTTATTGATATCCTATGGACATGATGGCGACCCTATGGCACGTGTGCCAGAGGTGGCAGGAAGCCATTTGTCTTGGGCACCGAGCCCCAGGCAGACTTACCTGCACTGCACCTCCCAGCTGATTTTCGGCCAGTTTGAGGCCTCTGCAGCCTTCGTAGGCTGAAAACCAGGCCTGCTTCATCACTTCCTGTATTTCCGGAATACAAAAGGGGCCCATTTTTCAGCCTACAAAGGCTACAGAGGCTCCCTCATGCCTCAAAAAGGCCTCAAACGGGCTGAAAATCAGCTGGGAGGTACAGTGCAGGTAAGGGGGCGGCAGTGTGGGGGGAATTGTGTGTGCATGTGCAGGGGGCATGGGGAGGGCCCGCGCACATTCCCTTCTGGGTGCTGGCATGCAAGCATGCGTGCATGCAATTTTTGGCATAGGAGCCCAAAAAGGTTAGCCACCACTGTCCTATGGTTTGCAAAGTGTGATTTGTGTGCTGGGTGTTTTTTTTAATCTCCTGTTTACATTCAGGCTTTGATTGAAGCCTCAAAGCCCTTGCAAGAAGAAATAAAGTCAATAATCATTTCACTCAAATAAGTAAATAAGCAAACAAGCACCAGTCGGTCCCTTCATTTCTCAACCCTGGGAAGGAAGGCTAAATTGCGAAACCCCTTGCCAAGAAAACCTTGCCAAGGAAACCTTGTCAAGAGGCCAGGCCAGGCGTCAACATTAAAAATAAAATTAACAAAATAAAATGTACTTGTGTGTTTGTGCAGGTTTGTGTACATACTCAGGCGTCCTCTTTTGATAATCCTGTTAGATCTTTTAATGACCCTGAAGGTAGATTGATGGTGAGACCGCTTTGCATAGATTGTCACATGTGTTACATGCTTTTCCCTACACACACACACACACACACACACTGCTGAGTCCTCTGAAGTTGAACCGCCCTTCCTTCCGTGCTGTGTTTTTAACCTTTAGACTAGCCCGTTTCCCCGGATCCTTTGGATTTTATGCCTTTTATCGGTGTGCCTTAAGTGGGTTTTTTTCTTCTTTCTTAATCGTTCCTGAAATTGCAATCTCTTTATGACCACCTGTCGGGCCTCGAGTTGCATTTCTTTATGGCTTGTTTTCCAGATAAAGAGGGAAAAAAAATTAAACAGCGGAAACAAACAGAGAGAGGCAATTCAGATGACTTTTTTCCAACCGTCTCTAACTAAGCCTTAAAAACAGGGATTAAGTGTGGCGTTCTGGGCTTGGAGACGCAAAATTCCACTTAGGTTGCATCCTGTTTTGCAAGAGGTGAAGGCCGGGGTTGGTGCTGGGGGAGGGTCCCCACCCTCTTACTAGCTAGAAAAAGATGTTCCAATAGAAAAGAATCTTTGTAGCTCAGGCTTGAACTGGGGAGCTTGGTGCTGTGCGAATTTGCCGACATTTAATGACCCAGCTAGGTAACATCATCAGTGCTAGAAAGAAGTGGGGTTGGCAGAGAGGAGGAGGAGGAGGAGGAGGAGGAGGAGGAGGAGGAGGAGGAGGAGGAGGAGGAAGGAAGGACTGTGGAGTTCTTGTGTGCTTTCTGAGCTTGGTGGTTTTCTTGCAGGCATTTTGTGACCCAACTACCGTGTTTCCCAAAAAATAAGAGCTACCCCGAAAATAAGACCTACCCTGAAAATAAGACCTAGTGTGTTTTTGGGAGCCAAAAAAATAAGACAGTGTCTTATTTTCGAGGAAACTGGTATGTGATTTGTTCATGGTTTACATGAATAAATGTACATTGTTCTACATGAATATGGTAAGTGTTTTTTTCATTAAAAAAATATATAAGACCTACCCCGAAAATAAGACCTAGTGTGCTTTTGGGAGCCAAAAAAAATATAAGACAGTGTCTTATTTTGACAGCTCAGTTAGTTGTTAGGTCATGATTATTCCTGGACTGGATTATTATGAGACTGTTCTGACGCAGCTCCCCAAACACAACAAACCCTTTGAAGTGAACTCAAAGATTCCTTTATTAGGAGCTGGTAGCCCTGGCAAAAAGTTTCTCTCTCACCTCACCACATGCTAACAAGTTCATCTGTCTGGGAGATGAATAGTTGTCTGCCACCCCTATTCATCTCCGCCCCATGCTTGTTATCCCCAGAGCTGGGGTGGGGCTTCACTAGCAGCAGTGGCTCTTCCATCCCACGGACCGGCCCATAGATTTCCATTGCTCTCCTCCCCTCTGCCTTCTGTGCATCCATGCGTCAGGCACTGAACCCAGCTGTTCCTCCTCTTCCCCATCAGCCACCTCCAGACCTGGGGGCTGTTGACTCTCCTTCTGAGGGCTGACTGGCGACCCAGACCCCCCCTTCCCCCTCTGCCACCTGCATTCCCTCTTCCCCCTCGGAGGTCTCAGGTTCCCTTAATGCTGACCCTGACTTCCACCCCTCCTCCTCCTCCTCTAGTGTTTGCATCGATTTAAGTTCACCCTTTTCATTTAAAATCTCTCCATATCCAACTGTTTGTTCCTTTTTATATATTATTGGATATGAAAAAGCTTCAATAGTAGATACCCATAGTTGAATTTGCGTATAATATTGTTTCCTAATTTTTTACCAGTTTAAAAACAAAGCTTCTCGAATATAATGCCTTCTAAAATATCCTTGCGTTTTAGTTCCCTTATACCATAGGAAAGCATGCCACCCTAATAGCAAATCATGGCCTTCTAGAGTTAATAATCTATTATTCCTCAACGTTATCCATTCCTTCACCCACATCAGATTTGCAGCTTGATAATACAATTCCCAATTGGGCAGTGCAAATCCCCCTCTTAACCTTGCATCTTGTAATAGCTTAAATTTAATTCTTGGTTTTTTGCCCTGCCATATAAATTTTGATACAATTTTATTTAAATCCTCAAAAAACTCTTTCCCAAGTCTAATTGGGATCGTCTGAAATAAATATAAAATTCTAGGTAATACATTCATCTTAACTGTTGATATTCTCCCAATAAGTGATAATTGCATGTTTTTCCATTTTTCCAAATCTGTCGCTATCTGCTGTTTGAGTTTAATATAATTATCTTCTTTCAATGTACTGCATCTTGATGTAATATATATTCCTAAACCCTCCTCCTCCTCCTCTGATTCGGCTGCTGGAGGAGCCGGCGGCCAAGACCACAATCCAATCAAGGAACCACCAAGAATACTCTCACCAGTGCTGATAGAGCAACCCCACTCCCTTCTAGTGCTGATGCTGTTACCTAGTTGGGTCATGAAATGTCTGCAAGAAAACAACCAAGCTCAGAGAGTGTCATGCCCCTGTTAGAATCTGACTCTGAGGGAGACAAGGAACAGCTGACAGGGAGTGGGAGTGTTGGTCTGGAGGTTATGGAGGAAACTGGGGAAGGGCACAGGCTGGCTGGGTATTCAGAGGAAGACCCAGGCCCACCCCCTCTGCAACCTAGGGCACGCAGGGAGGAGCGGATAAGGGAGAAACGTGAATGGCGTGGTCTACGGGGGAGGAAAGGGCCTTGATCCCCTTCATGGGCTGCAGCTGTGAGGACTGTTTAAAAGGACAAACTGTGCATGGCTGGAAGCAAAGTGTGAAATAATTCTAGTCTGTCAGTTCTTATCTGTGTTCTGGTGTCCTTCCCAGTGTGTGTATTTCAATATCTGTGGACATCTTCAAGCCCTTATCCTGCCTTGTCTCATTAATTGCTTCAGTGTGGCTTGTGTTGTTTTTTCTATTTATAATTTATATGTATTTTGAGTTTGAGTGGCATTTCTTCCTTTTCATAACTGTTTGTGGGGGAGTTTTTTCTCCAGTCAACGATAATTGGAGCTTTGAAGCCAAGTTGAAGGAATTAAAGAGACTTCACCTATTTTTGTGACTTTGTTGCTTTTGTATCCCACCCTGGGTCATCACAGAGAGCATCAAAGATCCCACAGTCCTCCTCCTCCTCCCTCCCCTTCCTCTTCCTCTCCACAACCCCACCTCCCTTCTAGCACTGATGCTGTTACCTAGTTGGGTCATGAAACGTCTGCAAGAAAGCAACCAAGCGCAGAGAGCACCCAGGACCCCACAAAGACATGTTTCTTTGGCCCTCTGCCTTTTGGGTGGTGGTGTTGTCGGGAAAAGAGAATTCAGCCGAGCCCACGGCATAGTTCATCACCAGTGGCACTTTTTAATGGCAGTCTCTCTCGACTCTCTTAATACCAACATGGCGGAGTGGGATAAGCCTCTGAAACAAACTCAGGATGAATTATATAGCTGTCCCTCTCTGGCCCTCCAGACCTCTTAAAATGACTCGTGTCCCACCTGCAAGGAGAGAAAAGAGAATTAGCACCCCCAGCAAGACCCACCAGGGCTGCCTCTCCAAACCTCCACCACGCCAGAAGATTCCAACATGCTAAACTCCAAGGGATCTAACCTAAGTCATCAGAATAACAGAGTTGGAAGGGACCTTGGAGGTCATGTAGTCCAACCCGCTGCTTGAGCAGGAGACTCTATACCGTTCCAGACAAATGGCCGTCCCATCTCTTCTTCAAAACCTCCAGTGATGGAGCCCCCACAGTTTCTGGAGGCCAACTTTCCACTGATTAATTAACAGAATAACAGAGCTGGAAGGGACCTTTAGAGGACTTCTAGTCCAACCCTTTTACTCAAGCAGGAGACCCTATGGCAGTGGTGGTGAACCTTTTCGGCACCAAGAGCTGAAACAGGAGTGCATGTGTGCGTGTCAAAAAGGCACCGAGTGCCAAAATGCGCATGCATCGGAAACCAGAGGAGCAGTTCCTGGCACGCGCATGTGCACCAACCGGTTCTCCAAACTGCTTAGAATGTTAACAACTGGTTCTAGCAAATAGGTGTGAACTGGTAGAATCCCACCCCTGGTTGGGGACCCCTGCACTTCATCATATAGGGCAGTTTTGTTTTTTTTACCAACGCTTTGGATTTCCTTACTTAAGGTTCATATACGGGAAAGATGGAGGCAGGCTTGGCAATCGTGCACAGAGCATCATGTCCACCTGGTGGTCGTAGTATGGGAAACTCCTGGAAGACAAGAGGAGCGAGAAGGGCATGATTAGAAGTGTTAGTAAACTGGGCACAGTGCTGCTTACTCTCTTGGGAGTCACTGGCAAACCTTTTCAGCACCGAGTGCCCAAACTGGAAAGTGCATGCATGTTCATGCATGTGCGGGTGCCGGAGCGCCGGAAACCTGAAGACCAGCTGGCCATTGCACACATGCCTGTTTTGGGGGCATTTTGGGTGCCATTTTCAGGCCATTTTCCGGGCCATTTTCAAGCTGTTTTTGGCCTGAAAATTGCCCCAAAAGCAGCCTGTTTTTGCGGCCATTTTCAGGCCGTTTTTGGGCCATTTTTCAGCCTGAAAAACAGCCTGAAAGCAGCCTTAAACGGTCCAAAAAATGGCTTAAAAGCAGCCAGAAAAAGGCCTGAAACCAGCCTGGAAAAAGGCCTGTTTTTTGGCCATTCTTTGCTGTTTTCAGGCTGTTTGGGGGGGGGCATTTTCAGAGCATTTTGGGCCCATTTTTCAGCCCGAAAAACAGCCTGAAAATGGCCTAAAATGGCCCAAAAACGACCCAGAAAATGTCCTGAAAAACGGCCTGTTTTGGGGCCATCTTTTGGCTGTTTTCCAGCACTCTGGCACCCGCAAAGACCAGTGGACCAGCACAGATGTGCAGGCCATAAACCAGAAGAGCAGCTGGCGAGGGCTCTACGTGCCATAAGTTCGCCATCAGAGCCCTAGATCATTTCAGACTACTGATTGTCCAATCTCTTCTCAAAAACCTCCACTGATGGAGCACCCACAATTTCTGGTGGCAAGGAGTTCCATATCGTATTATATTATTACTATACAATTGTTAGACTTTAATTTCAATTCCATATTATCCTTTAGAGCACATCTCAATTCTTACTAATTTTTATTCACATTATATTTTATTTAAAGATAATCAGTTATAATATATCATTATATACTTCAATTTCTTATTTTTCTATTTAACCATTGATAGAATAAATCCCATATCTTATAATATTCTTTTTCTTCTTGCTCTCTAATTGCTAATGTTAATCTGCTCATTTCTGCACATTCCATTATTTTCTTAATCACTTCCTCCTCCTTTGGAGTTTTCTCATTTTTCCAATTTTGAGCAAATACAATTCTAGCTGCAGTTAATACATTAATAATCAAGTATGTCAATTCTCTGTTGTAACCTTCAGATAAAATTCCCAATAAAAATGTCCCTGGTTTTAAATCTCCATGCTGTTTTTGTCATTTTAGTGTGTTTTTGTGTAACCATGTGTGTATTTTTAGTCCAATATCTTTTAGCTTCCTCACATGTCCACCACATATGGTAATATGACCCAAGTGTCTGATGGCATTTTGAACACTTTGCAGATGGCGACTGTTGAGGGCCGTATATGCCCTCTTTAGCCCAAAATTTCCAGTGTTAAAAGTGAGACATCTGTTAAGTGAGTTTTGCCCTGTTTTAGGACTGTCTTTGCCCTGTTTGTTACATGAATTTAACTTTGAATGGTCGCTAAATGAACTGTTGTAAGTCAAGGACTACCTGTGGCAGAGTTGCTGAATACCCATTCTCCTATCTTGCCAAGAAGTAGGTTGGGGTCTACTTTATCAAATGCCTTCCTGAAGTATTTGCTGAATCTTGTCACGCTCCCGAGAACTGACTCAACAGGGTGGCATTCCTCTTTCTTCCAAGAATGTCAGGATATCTAATCCCTTTATGGCCATTCTAGTATTTCCTTCCTCTGGTCCCATCCTTGGTAAGCTTTAGACAGGCACAACGCAGACTCTGGAACCGATGGGCTCGTTGACATAGTGAGCTTATCGGGTCTGAAATGTAGACTTTGGAGTTAATTTTTAATTTAGCCTACATTTTTTTAAAGTTAGGACGGAGTGCTCTGCACACAAGGAGGACAAGATAAACACCACCCATTTCTGTGGTGTTGGTGAAAACATTAATATTTGCATGTTTAAGTCCCCACTGACATGGGTTTTTTCCTCCAGTGCTAAATGCAAGTCTCTCTCTCTGTCCACCACCTGTTTCTCTCTCTCCATCTCTTTCCCTCTTTTCTGTCCTTTCTCTCTCTCTCTCCATCTCTCTCTTCATCTCTCTGTCTCTCCTCATCTTTTCTCTCTCCATTGCTGTCTCTCCATCTTCTCTATTTTTCTGTCTCCATTTCTGTCTCTCCATCTCTCCATCTGTGTCTCTCTCATTCTCTATCTCTCTGTCCCTCTCTATTGCTGTCTCTCTCCATCTCTCTCTCTTTCTATTTCCATATCTCTCTCTCCATCTCTTTCCATCTCTGTCCCTCCCTTTGTCCCTCTCTTTCTCTCCCCATCTCTCTTTTTCCATGGCTGTCTCCATCTTTCTCTCTCTCTTTCTCTCCATTTCTGTCTCTCTCTCTCCATCTCTCCCCATCTCCGTCTCTCTCTTTCTCTCTCCATCTTTCTCTGTCTCTCTGTCTCTCTCTGTCTCTGTCCCTCACCCCTCTCTCTTTGTGCAGGAGGGAAATATGACCACAGTATACAGCACTGTTCTTCAACTTTAGTAAATTCAAGGTGTGTGGATTTCAACTCCCAGAATTCCCCAGCCAGCGTGATCTTCATGAAATCTACCCCATTAATCTTTTATTTGAAAAGACACACAGTTGGCTATTTAGCAACTAAAATTGTGGGTTCTCTCCTAAAGCTTCCTTTCCATCCATGCAGATGTTCTTGGAAAACCTGTGATGGGTCAATTGGCATGTGGAGATGGAACCCATTGCTGTAAACCATTTTACGAAATTTGTTCATGAAGCAGCTTGGGAAATTCAATGCAACCCCTCCTCCTCCTTTTCCTCTTCCTCCTCCTCCTCTTCCTCCCCCCCCCACCAACTCCTCAAGTGGGGAAAAAAACATCAGAAGAAGCTTTCATCCCAGGAACAACAGCTGACTATTTGAAATCAGGGCTCCTTAGCAGGAATTTTGCCTTCCTTCTGTCAATGGAAGCACAATGCTGACCTCCACTGTTTGTGAGAGAACATTTTCAGGCAGTGGGAAGGATAATTCTGAAGAAAGGATTGCAGGAGGACTGGGGCTCTGGGCCAGCATTTCTCAACCACAGCAATTTTAAGGTGGGTGGACATCACAGGAATTTTGCCTTCCTTCTGTCAATGGAAGCACAATGCTGACCTCCACTGTTTGTGAGAGGACATTTTCAGGCAGTGGGAAGGATAATTCTGAAGAAAGGATTGCAGGAGGACTGGGGCTCTGGGCCAGCATTTCTCAACCACAGCAATTTTAAGGTGGGTGGACATCAACATCTAGTATTCCGTAGCTAGCATGCTTTAAGAGTGGTGGACTCCAACTCCCAGAATTCCCCAGTCAGCCAGCTTTAAGGGGGGTGGATTTTAATTCCCAGAGTTCCCCAGCCAGCGTGATTTAAGACTGATGGACTCCAACTCCCAGAATTCCCCAGTCAGCAAGCTTTAAGGTGGGTGGATTTTAATTCCCAGAGTTCCCCAGCCAGCGTGATTTAAGACTGGACTTCAACTCCCAGAATTCCCTCGTCAGCATGTCTGCCCATCATAGCATTGCTGAGGTCAAGAAGAAACTGCCCATGGACCGTAAGGTGGGGTCTCTCCAAATTTGACAGCTTTAAGACTTGTGGACTTCAACTCCCAGAATTCCTCAGCCAGCCTGGCTAGCTGAGGAATTCTGGGAGTTGTAGTCCACAAGTCTTAAAAATTGTAAACTGTGGAGAGAACTTCACCAAAGCTGGTTGCTCTCCAGCTTGAAGTCTCCACCTTAAGGACCCTAACTCTAACTCCAGGGTGGCATCCTGCCCTCTGCCTCCGGAGACCTGTCACTGCTATGCCCCACTGGTCTGTCCAAGCCCCTTAGCCCTCCCCAAAAAGACCCCACCCCCCAGGAGGAGTTGGAGGAAGAGAAGGCTGCTGGACCAAACCCTCCGAACCTTACAATCTTCTCAACTAGCTGGCTAATCTGCCTCTCGGTGCTGGGGGCTCCGTCTACGTAGTAGTCCATTCCACGCAAGCAGTAATGGCGGCCGGTGCAAGGGCTGTAGTAGCCTTGGTAGGGCATCCGGCCTGGATGGGGTACTGATGCCGGACGTACGGAAGTTGCTTTCGAGACAAGCTATTCAACATGTTGACCACGACTTCTCGTTCTGGAGAAAAGAGGTCAGAAAGAGAGGAGGGTTAGAAGGCAGAGCTGAGAGAGGCTCGGTCCATTGGCAGCGGGTTCAAGAAGCAACCTCACAGGGAGGACAATCAACCAGGGGAACTGCTTGCCACCAGAGGTTGTGGGTGCTCCATCACTGGAGGTTCTTAGAGACTGGACAGCCACTTGTCTCAAATGGTTTAGGGTCTCCTGCCTGAGCAGGGGGTTGGACTGGAAGACCTCCAAGGTCTCTTCCAGCTCTATTGTTAAGGTAAGGAAGATTTAATAGCTGACCAGCTGCTGTGGGGCTGTAAGCCAAGATGATCAACTGAGGAGGAGTCAGCAAGGTACTGCCACTTTAAGAAGCTGTCTATATAAGGGAGGCCATGTGAGGGCATCTCTCTCTCTCTCTCCTTGTGTTCTATCTCCATTGTAGTTCTCCTTATAGAGTTGAAGATTGATTGTTTGCCTGGCATTTGCCTAACACATGTAGGTATATAGTAGTCTTGTATATAAACCACTGTTAAAAGACAAAGCCTCCATGTCCTGGGTTTGCTCCTGGGTTGTCTCACAATAGTAGTCACCCTGTGAACACTCTGACATCTATTCTGATTGACTCAGAATGCAGAATTTGAGAACTCAACATCCAGAATAACAGAATAACAGAATAACAGAATAACAGAATAACAGTGTTGGGAGGGACCTCCAAGGTCTTCTAATCCAGGGGTCTCCAACCTTGGCAAGGCTGGCTGAGGAATTCTGGGAATTGAAGTCCACAAATCTTAAAGTTGCCAAGGTGGGAGACCCCTGTTCTAGTCTAACCCCCTGCTCAAGCAGGAGACCCTATTCCATTTCAGACAAATGGTTGTCCAGTTTCTTCTTGAAAGCCTCCATTGATGGAGCAACCACAACTTCTGAAGTTGAGCTGTTCCACTGGTTAATTGTCCTCAATGTTAGGAAGTTTCTCCCTAGTTCTAAGTTGCTTCTCTCCTTGTTCAGTTTCCATCCATTGTTTCTTCTCCTCGAATTAAGGAGAAACTTCCAACCATTCTTTACATGTTTTAGCCTCCTGTCCCCTAAAATTCACCAGACCTGAAGTGATAGCAACCTGAGGCTGAAGGCTCCACAATGATGTTTTCGGATTACCAATAAAGGAGAATATTTATAGTTCAGGGTTGAAAAAGAGGAGGAGGAGGAGGGAGGGGGAGGGAGAGCAGGAGGAGGAGGAGGAAGAGGACAACTGTGGGGTCCTTGATGCTCTCTGAGTTTGGTGGTTTTCTTCCAGACCTTTCATCACCTAACTTGGTAACATCATCACTGTTAGAAGGGGCTTGTATATAATCAGAGAGCAAATCCCACTCCATTTTGGCACTGATGATACGTCTGCAAGAAAACAGCCAAGCTCAGAGAGCACCAAGAACCCACAGTCAGCATCTTTCTCTTCTTCTTCTTCTTTCTTCTTCTTCTTCTTCTTCTTCTTCTTCTTCTTCTTCTTCTTCTTCTTCTTCTTCTTCTTCTTCTTCTTCTTCTTCTTCTTCTTCTTCTTCTTCCTCCTCCTCCTCCTCCTCCTCCTCCTCCTCCTCCACTTTACAAATCTCTATATCCGTTCTAGCACTGATGACATTACTTAGTCTTCTTCTCTCTCTTCTTCTTCTTCTTCTTCTTCTTCTTCTTCTTCTTCTTCTTCTTCTTCTTCTTCTTCTTCTTCTTCTTCTTCTTCTTCTTCTTCTTCTTCCTCTCTCTCTTCTCTCCTCCTCCTCCTCCTCCTCCTCCTCCTCCTCCTCCTCCTCCACTTTACAAATCTCTATATCCCTTCTAGCACTGATGACATTACTTAGTGGGGTCATGAAACGTCTGCAAGAAAACAGCCAAGCTCAGAGAGCACCCAGGCCCTCTTGTAGCCCAGATTGGCTAGCTTTTCTTATCCCTACATTGGGGTGAGGGAGGGACGCTTCAGGAAGAGGTACCGTAATTGTTGAGTCGCTCGGTTTCGGGGGGTACTCCATGGGCATCCCGCGCAGAATGGCGTCCATGCCAGCCTCCTGAAAGGCAAATTCACCACAGGTAAGTCCACTGCTGCTGGAAAGAAGATGGATGGCAATAGCTCCAGAGAAGAAGAACTTGAAAAGATTACTGATAGAGTCCTGCCTTTAAGTTTAGGTCGGTTTTTGTCAATCTCAACAACTTTAAGATGGGTGGACTTCAACTCCCAGAATTCCCCAGCCAGCTCATTCCCTTTTTGAAATGGGATGTCATTAAAATTTGCACAGCCCACTCCTCTAATGTAGGGAGTTTACAAACAAAATATATCAGCAATTAAATCACAGCCCAAAACAGGATACAAATAGGCCTCGACTTGGTTCCTATGATCTGCATTTTTTTCGTCTGGAAATCCATTCTGGAAATGACTACAGGAACCATTTGCACTACTCAGGGGACTCCGAGGACACAGATAAACCTCCAAGTGGCCTCAACGACCCTCTAAAAGGATGCAAATAACCAGCTGTCTGCAAGGAGTATAAATCCTTCCACTCCCCACCATCCAGTCAGAGCCGAAGAAGCCTCTTGGATGAGAAGCGAAACGTCTTCTAAGAAAAACCAGAAAGTCCAGCTGCCTCCTGAAAAAGCTCCTTTGGGACAACCAGGACAGGGGTGGGATTCTACCGGTTCGCACCTATTTTCTAGAACCAGTTGTTAACATTCTAAGCAGTTTGGAGAACCGGTTGTTAGAAGAAATTACTGGGCTAATCCTGTAAGGAAGGCAGGAAGGAAACATTCTGGTGTTGCTTACAGAAACTGCCTCTCCATTAGCCCTTATTACATTCTTGGCAGGACTAGACTTCCTGTCTCAGGAACTCTCTGGAGTTTTTTCCCTCCTTTGCTGGTACTTTGCTTGTGTGGAGTGACCGTTCAAAGTTACAATGGCACTGAAAAAAGTGACTTATGACCACTTTTCACACTTACGACTGTTGCAGCATCCCCACAGTCACGAGAGGCCAGGCGAGGAGATGCGTGCCTCGATGTGAGTGATATTGAGTTGGCCACACCCAGCCAATAACATGACCACCAAGCCACGCTCACCCAGTCACATGACCACCAAGCCACACCCACCAACTCAGCCACACCCACAGAACTGGTTGTTAAAAAAATTGAATCCCACCCCTGAACCAGGACCTGGAGGACTGAGAATCTCTACAGACCTTTAGCTATACAATTTGGGGTGAACACCCTTTGAATGGTGTGGGAGTAGGAATGGATTTCCAGAGGGAAAATTGCGGACTATAGGAACCAAGAACACAACTCTGGTGATCCTGAGGACTACAGATAAACCTCCAAGTGGCCTCAACAACCCTCTAAAAAGGATGCAAATGACCAGCTGTCTGCAAGGAACATAAATCTTGCCATTCCCCACCATCCAGTCAGAGCTGAAGAAGCTTCTTGGATGAGAAGCAAAATGTCTTCAAAGAAAAACCAGAAAGTCCAACTGCCTCCTGAAAAAATCACCTTTGGGGCACCTGGTGCTCTGCTTCAAGGACAATTAGGAGGGGAGATTTCCTATGCATTGCATGCCATCCCCTCCCCAGGATAAGATTCCACCCTGCACCCCCAGCTGTTTCTTAACCTCTTCCCCACCCCTGGAGATAACTAGCCCTGGTGTGAGCGTGGCTTACCCTGGGGATCCGTGGCAGGTACGTGGTGTATCGGTTCCAGGCTGCACTGTTGTACGGCCCTGTCCTCCAGGTTGCGTATCTGTCGTTACCGATGAACACCGGGTTGAATTTTTCTGGATTTGGAAGAGAAAGGAGGGTTTTCAGGAAAGGGGGGGGGAGCAGGAGACCCTAGATGGAAGGGGCTGGTGGGAGGGGGAACCAAGGTCCTGAGGGAAAGGTGACATTTAGAATAGAATAGAATAGAATAGAATAGAATAGAATAGAGAATAGAGTAGAATTCTTTATTGGCCAAGCGTGATTGGACACACAAGGAATTTGTCTTGGTGCAAATGCTCTCAGTATACATAAAAGAAAAGATACATTCGTCAAGAGTCAAGAATCATCAGGTACAACAGTTAATGACAGTCATAGGGTACAATAAGCCATCAAATCATACTAGGAAACAAGCGACAAAGTTACAGTCATACAGTCACAAGTGGGAAGAGATGGGTGAAAGGAAAGATGAGAAGATTAACAGTAATAGTAGTGCAGACTTAGTAAATAAGTTGACAGTGTTGAGGGAATTATTTCTTTAGCAGACTGATGGCCCAGGGGGAAAAGTAGTCCTTGTGTCTAGTTGTTCTGGTGTGCAGGGCTCTATAGCATCGTTTTGAGGGTGGGAGTTGAAACAATTTATGTCCAGGATGTGAGGGGTCTATAAATTATTTATTTATTTACTTACTTATTTTATTGAACTTATAGGCCGCCCTCTCTCTCGAGGGACTCAGGGCAGCTTACAATTAAAAAATGAGAATACAAATATTAAAATACAATTAAACTAGTCAAATTAGCCCAATAAAAATTAAAACCCAATTAAAAATTAAAATCAATAAAACCCCACCCCACCCATTCAGTCCAGGCTGGCCTGTTGAAACAACCAAGCCTTTAGGTTGCGGCGAAAGGAATGGAGGTCAGGGGCCAGCCTTACTCCAAGGGGAGTTGATTCCACAGGGTGGGTGCTCCCACAGAGAAGGCCCTACCCCTGGGTGCCGCCAGCCAACACTACCCCCAGGAGGCCCTGCCTGTGGGAGCGTACAGGATGATTGAATTATGTGTTTGTTTGTTTATAAAATTTATTGGCCAACCATCTTACCATAGATAAGTTACAGTACATACACAGTTAAAAACATAAAAAAAGATATTAAAACCAAGGACAGACGGGGAGCGTAGGGCCGGAGTGGGAGGGAGTGATGGGATCTGTTATTACTCAAACACCTCTATAATGCTTTGTGTTTTCCTATGGTAGTTGAAAGAAGATGCAGCACATAGAGGTAGTCCTTGACTTACGACCACAACTGAAAATTGGACACTCATTTGTCTGGAATGGTATAAGTAGGGGCGGAATTCAGCCGGTTCGGGCCAGTTTGAGAGAACCGGAAGTTAAATTTACATCTGGTTTGCCAAACTAGTTGGTAGTTGAACCGACCGGCTAGCCCCGCCCTCCTCTTCCCTCCCGGAGTCTCCATGCGGCCCATTTTGGATGCAGGTAAGTGCAGGAGCTGCGCAGAGGCTCTGGGAGGGTGAAAAATGCCCCCCCGGGAAGTTCCAGAAGTCTGGAAACAGGCCTGTTTCTGGCTTCCAGAGGGCCTCCAGACCTCTGGGGAGGCCATTTTCACCCTCCCAGAGGCCTGAGGGAAGCCTCCAGATTCTGGGGAAGGTGAAAAACAGCTCTCACAGAAGTTCTGAAAGTCAGGAAACGGGCCTGTTTCTGGCTTCCAGAGGGCCTCTGGAACCCAGGGAAACCGTTTTTGCTCTCCCAGAGGCCTGAGGAAAGCCTCCAGACTCTGGGGAAGATGAAAAACAGCCCTCCCAGAAGTTCCAAAGTCTGGAAATGGGCCTTTTTTTTTGAGTCCCACCCCTGGGTATAAGGCAGGGGTCCCCAACCTGCGGCCTATTTGTAACCAGGTTGGGTGAGAAGTGGGATGGTGCGCATGTGCATGCAGCTCCACTCACATGAACGGCGGGCACCGGCGCACGCAGCTGAACTCATGAGAGTGGCACCCCAAAAGCTTCTCTCTTACGTGAATGGAGCTCCATGTGTGTGTGTCCCAGCCTGCCACTCACGGGGCCCCATTCCCCTCTCATCCCCACCCCCAGCCAGTCCGTTAAGCCACAAAGGTTGGGGACCACTGGGATCAGGTTTCCTGCTTGAGCAGGGGCTTGGACTAGAAGACCTCCAAGATCCCTTCCCAACTCTTGTTATTCTATTAGTTGCTAAGGAGACAGTTGTTAAGGGAGTTTTGTCCCATTTTATGGCCTTTCTTGCCACCATTGTTAACTTGAATCACTGCAATTGTGAAATTGATCACGTGGTTGTTTAAGTGAGTCCGGCTTCCCCATTGACTTTGCTTGTCCAAACGTCACAAAAGGGGATGGCACACCCATCATAAATATGAGCCACTTGTCAAATGATCTCAGTTTTGATCCGGTGGCCACAGGGGAGGTTGCAACGGTCGTGTAATGTGGGAAAACAGCCACAAGTCACTTTTTGTATCATGTGGTTGTAACTTGGAGTGGCCATTAAACTTGAAAGTCTCAGTTGAGACCTTCAAGAAGAGATTGGACTGCCATTTGTCAGAAATGGTGTAGGGTCTCCCGCTTGGGTGGGGGTTGGGCTAGATGACCTATAAGGCCCCTTCCAACTCTGATTATCAGTTATCTGTTAAACGAATTGTAAGCTCTTATGCCTTGTGGGTTCTCCCTTCGGCTCTTTCAGCTAAGGCAGCGGTTTCTTTCCATCTTTGGGCTGCTAAAAGGAGAATGAAGATCTCCCCCCAAATGTTTCATGGCAACAGACGTTGAAATGTCAACCTCAATGAGAACAGACTGGGATCGAATGGATTCATCGCATGGTGTATCCAAGTTGGGTGACTCAGGATTCATTAATTGGTTCGAGAATAGAACCTGCATAGAGTTTGCTTCTCCTGGAAACTCTCCAAATTGATTAGGGCCGACAAACGCTGAGAAGTCCTTTTTAGCTGTGAATTCTCACCAGGGAAGATGACTCCCAACATCCGGCTGGGCTGGAGAGTTGCAGGTACAAGATCTATGTTGGGGGTTGACAACTGTGGCCCTTTACGAACGGTGGACTTCAACTCCCAGAATACCCGAGCCAGCAAGCTTGAAGATGGGTGGACTTCAACTCCCAGAATTCCCCAGCCAGCAAGCTTGAAGATGGGTGGACTTCAATTCCTAGAATTCCCTGGAAAGCAAGCTTTAAGATGGGTGGACTTCAACTCCCAGAATTCCCCAGCCAGCAAGGTTGAAGATAGATGGACTTCAACTCCCAGAATTCCCCAGCCAGCAAGCTTGAAGATGGGTGGACTTCAATTCCTAGAATTCCCTGGAAAGCAAGCTTTAAGATGGGTGGACTTCAACTCCCAGAATTCCCCAGCCAGCATAGATGGACTTCAACTCCCAGAATTCCCCAGCCAACAAGCTTGAATATGGGTGAACTTCAACTCCCAGAATTCCCCAGCCAGCAAGCTTGAATATGGGTGGACTTCCAGAATTTCCCAGCCAGCAAGTCTGAAGATAAATGGACTCCAATTCCCAGAATTCCCCAGCCAGCAAGCTTGAAGATGGATGGACTTCAACTCCCAGAATTCCCCAGCCAGCATGATTTAAGATGGATGGACTTCAATTCCCAGAATTCCCCATTTGTGACCTTCTCAGCCGGCTTCCAACAAGCAAAGTCATGGTGGATTTACTTAATGATCACTTGTGTCAACTCGTAAAGCATTCCCATGCCTGTTTTAGAGTTGCCATAAACAAGGGGAGGGGTGGGGACGAAAGGAAATCTGAAGGAGCAGGGCCAGTAGTTTAAAACCAGAAGTACATTCCAACACTTACCTTACAAAGATTGTAGCTAATTGGAGAATGTGATTGATGACACCCAGTCCATGAAGGTGCTTCATTGGAGAATCTGATTTATGACACACAGTGGGGAAACAGGGTCTGGGAGACTGTAAATTACGTATGCCAGAGTTGGCTTCATACAGGCTAATGCCAGTGGTGGGATTCAAATTTTTTTACTACCAGTTCAGGCTTGGTGGGCATGGCTTGGCCTGGTGGGCATGGCAGGGGAAGGTTACTGCAAAATCCCCATTCCTTCCCCACTCCACTAACCTGCTTTCCAGCTCCGTTCTCCTGTCCAGGGCAACCAAAGAAGACCCAGCCGATCAGCTGGGACTCAATGGGAGGCAGTGAATAGATGAGAGCGGGGCCAGTCAGAGGTGGCATTGGCCGGTTCTTTGAACTATTCAAAATTTCTGCTACCGGTTCTTCAGAACCGATCAGGACCAGCTGAAGACCACCTCTGGTTAATGCCGGACATGTTGCTCCTAATAAATCTTTTAGTTTCTTTTGAAGCTTGGCCCGAGGCTCATGATTTAATTAGGGCAATCGCCGGAATCCTGACAACTTAATTCACTTATTCATAGTGATTCGCTTAACAATGGTGCCAAAAAAAAAAGATAATAAAACTGGCCACAACTTACTTAAACAACCGTTTTGCTTAACAATGGAGACCCTGGTCCCAATTATGGTCATAAGCCGGGGTCTACCTCTGTCCTGGTGTAACAGAGGTCAAGGAGAAGGAGTTGTTGAGGACAATTCAAGTACCTTCTTCGCGGGACACCCAATACTTGTACGGCCGGTAAGCCGTTGGTTCTATTGAATTCTTGTAGGAGTATTCCTGGACTGCCTTCTTCACCATCTTCTCCAGGTGGGATTGGTCAATTGGTTGGTCCACTCTGGGTATGGTCAAACCCTGCGGACAGGAAGAAGAGCAAGTCAATTGATTGAGTGAGGAAGAAGACTGGTAGCCTTGGAGGAGTCAAGTGGGGTATATAGATGCCCAGAATTGTAGAGTTGGCAGGATGCCCTGTTTCTCCTCTACTACTCCAACATTGCTCAACCTTGGTGAATTTAACACAGACTTGGACTTCAACTCCCAGAATTCCGCAGTCACCATGTGTGGACTTCAAGGCCCAGCATTCTACTTGCTTGATCCCACCTTCTCCAGGTGTGGAGGTCGAGTTCAATGTGTCTCAACTTTGGCAAGTTTAAGATGGGTGGACTTCAACTCCCAGAACTCCCCAGCCAGCTTGGGTGGACTTCAACACCCAGAATCCTGCTGGCTGGGTCACAGTCTCTCAATATTTGGAGGTGTAGTCTAGCATTTCTCAAAATCTAGTAAGTTTAACATGAGTGGACTTCAACTCCCAGAATTCCACTGGCTGGATCCCATTCTCTCCATGTTTGGAAGTCTAGTGCAGCATTTCTCAAACTGTGGCAAGTTTAACATGGGTGGACTTCAACTTCCAGAATTCCCCTGCCAGCACGGGGAATTTTATTTGCAGGACACATGGAGAAACTTCACCATAGTTTCAACAGAATAGCACATTACTAAAGAAAAAAAAATCTAAAATGCTCTCCCCTCCTCTAAGATATTCCTACCAGGCACCTGAGGAATGACCTGAAGATACTAAAAGTACCAATGGAAAAGAATATTTGTAGCTCAGGGTTGAACTGTGGGGTTAACTTGCTCTAGGATGCTCAGTTTCCTAGTTGAAAAACTATGGTGAACTCTCTCCATGTGTTTGTGCAATTTTCATCATGTCTTCTGACTTTTCATCATACATTCTGACTTAGAAACTATAGTTTCTCAACCTAAAACTAGAGAATTTGAGAAAGCCTCGCACTCAGATGAATCTGCCATCAACAGGCATAGAGGGATAAACAACATTTACACACCATTCAAAAGAGTCAGCCGGAAAGCCAAAAGTGAAACAAAAAGGCCAAAATAGCTCTCAACAGCAATTGACACTCAGATGAAATTAAGACCAAGATTAATAATGTTCTTGAATGTTGTTCAAGAAGTAAACCATATCTCAATCCAGGGGCTCAGACCAACAATCAGCTCAGACCAACAATCAACTCAGACCAACAATCAAATTGTAAGCAACAGCTTAATCAAGGAGCCATCAAGAATCCTCCCACCAACAAACAGGGCATAAACAGAGAGCAAAACCTACACTTCCTTCTAGCACTGGTGATGTTATCCAGTTGGGTAATAAAATGTCTGCAAGAAAAGAACCAAGTTCAGAGAACACTGAGGACCCCACAGTCGTCGTCGTCTTCCTCCTCCTCCTCCTCCTCCTCCTCCCCTTCCCCCTGCAAAACCCCACTCCCTTCTAGCACTGATGATGTGACTTAGTTGGATCATGAAAAGTCTACAAGAAAACCACCAGCCTCAGGAGCACCAAGGACCCTACACAACCCCTCCAGGTCACGCTGGGAAGGACTCTCAACTCCAGAGAGATCCGAAAACCGAAGTTCTCCACTGCAAAGGAAAAGCTGCTAGGAGGCTCACGTTTGTGAAGGATTGTCAACTCTTCCAGGTAGCAAAGACCAGGAAAACCCAATTCTACATGCCGGAAAGGAACAGTCTTTTATCGAGATAGCTTGCAGTAACAGAACCAGAGGTGGTTTTTAGCAGGTTCTGACCAGTTCTGGAGAACCAGTAGCGGAAAGTTTGAGTACTTCAGAGAACCGGCAAATCCCACCTCCGAACTGGAGAGTCTACAGTCTCCTTCCCCTGCCACGCCCACCAAGCCACGCCCAGAGAACCGGTAGTAAAAATTTTTTGAATCCCACCACTGAACAGAACCTTGAAAGTTCTGTTCCTCTTATAACCCAGGGAGTTGGGGTGGAGCTAAGTCTTGCTTCCTTGGCTTGAGGTATGTTTGGCTGGGGGTTGTAGTAACCATCTCTGCATGGTTCCTCCAAGGTCATCTCCGAGCCTCTTTACAGGGTGAGCGCTTGATGCATGTGCTTCACACGAGCCATCAGAAGGCAGAGGGGGCCCTTGCCTTGCGACTTACAACCCCAGTTGGTCGTCTAAGCAAGGCAGATGTTAAATGAGTCATGTCTGATTTGACAATTCTTTTGTCTATTTTTCCTAACTGAAAAAATGCAGATTAAATAAAGAGAGAGAACGGGGGAGGGAGGGAGGGAGGTAATACACGTGAAGTAATACAGTAGTACCGCTTTATAAAGCCTTAGTAAGGCCACACCTGGTGTTAAGTTTGCATGAAGAGACAGACGTGGAGTGCTTCAAGCTCTTTGTTTATTAGTGACTACAGCTCAGAACGGACCCAATTTGGCTGGGCTGTGGTTGCTACTTATAGCCAGCAGCCGCAGTTGCCAGCCAATCAGAGTGCAGGGTTTTCGCACTTTTAAACCAATCATTCCTTACATTTTACAAGAACAGTTCAAACTAAACCAATGACTTTAAACCTGCATACATAACAACCCTCCCCACTAGGTTCAGTCCATACTCAAACCCCAGCCTATCTAATGTTCTTTTTTAAATAGGTGGGGCTCTGTATGTTGAGACCTACGTGGTTCAGATGTTTTAAGGTTCTCACCTTGTGAGGAGGAAATGTGTCTGCTGACATTTCCTTACTAGGACTTAGTAATGGTAGAACCTGTTTGGTTACTACAACCTGGTCTCTCCTCCCAATCCATCTCCAACCCAATGTCAGCACCTAAATCAGGTAATGATGTGCAATCTTCCATTTGTGAAAATGGTTGTTGGTATGTGTGACAGGTTTTGGGATGGTTCCTGTGTCGTGTTAGCTCGTTACACATGGGGTTGATTCTTGCTTGCTGATTACTCTCATAATCCTCCCTTCCCCTAGAAGAGGCAGTAGGTATGGGAACCAGAGGGAGCAAAGCGATGCTCCTGAGGTAATCTGGATCTTAATTGATCAATGTGCCTGCTCTCAGAGGACACCATCCTCCGTTTATACCCTGTAAGACCCTGGGGCCTGTGATTTGGGTTATCTCAGCAGGAATCCATAATGGTTCACCCATAAGTTCTTAGCATAAATGGAATCACCCACAGTGAATGCAAATTTTGCTAGTGGAATCTAGTGGTGCGTTGGGTGCATAAAGTGGATGAAGCAGATCAAGGGAGACCTGAGTTTCCACCATCAACTTAATTCAGCCTGGGGACAAGTGGTTGAGGGTTGGGAGTGTTGGGAGTGATATGCTGAACACTGAGAGTTTTTCAAACTCTCAGTGATATCCCCTGGACCCAATTGCTGAAGTACCATATGTCCAGCCCGGCCGTTAGCGAGAAGGATGCCCAGGGGCTGTCAGGGCATGTCTGATACCCTGTTGTGCTAGATATGATTCAAAAAGGTTGGATGTAAATTGAGGGCCATTGTCAGAAACAAGCACATCAGGTAACCCGTGAGTTACAAAAGCTTTTTAAGCTGTTTGATGACAGCTTCAGTTGTGGTGGATGCCATAGGGATAACCTCAGCCATTTGGAATATGCATCAACTATAATAAGGAAAGTGTGCCCTCTGGTAGGGCCAGCAAAATCAATGTGAATCCTGGACCATGGGCCCCTAGGACATTCCCATTCCTGTGTGGGGGCGAGAGGTGGGGCAGGCCTGACTACCTGACAGTTGGGACAAGATGCAACCCAGTTTTCAACCATTTTGTCAATACCTGGCCACCACATAACTCCTGGCCAATCCCTTCATTCTGACAATTCCCGGATGACCCTCATGTAACATTTCCAAAACCTCTTTTTGTAGTTTTGCAGGAATAACCACCCTGTTACCCCACAAAAACATCCTCTTAATACAGATAATTCAGTTTGCCTGGATTTGAAAGGTTGGGTGAGTTGAGGTAGATCTTGAAGTGGCCAACCCTTAATCCAGCCTATAACAGGAGCCAATAAAGTGTCTTTGGCAGTCTCTCTGGCAATTTGAGCAGCATGTACTGGAAGCTGGCAACAGTTTCTAGAAAAAGGTATGAGTCTCAGGAACAGGGTCCTCAATGTGTGAAGGAAGTGGGCAGCGACTCAAAGCATCTGCATGCCCAATGTCTTTACCAGGTCTGTGGATCAGTTTGTATGAATAAGCAGCAAGAAATTCAGTCCATCTCAGCATTCTTGGTGACAGGATCGGGGGCGTTGGTTTGTCCCCTGCCACAATACCTAAAGAGGTTTGTGATCTGTGACAACAGTAAATGTTCTCCCATATAAATACTCATGGAATTTCTTGACAGCTGCTACAATTGCCAAGGCTTCCTTATCCAGTTGGCTGTAGTTCCTCTCTGCTTTAGTCAAGGTGCGAGAGTAAAATGCAATAGGAGCTTCCCTCCCGCTGGGAAGCATATGGCTCAATACCCCCCCCACTCCAAAAGGGGAGGCATCACAAGTCAGAACAACAGGAAGATTCTCAGAGAACTGTATCAGCACAGCATCAGACGTGATTTGTCTCTTGATATTGTTAAATGCAGCTTGTTCCTTCCTTCCCCAGACCCAAACAGATTTCTTGTCCAGCAACCTATGTAGGGGTTCTGCAATGGTTGCCTTCTGAGGTAGAAACATATGATAAAAGTTAATGAGTCCCAAAATGCTTGCAGATCTGTTTTGCATTTTGGCCTGGGAGCTTCTTTGATTGCCTGAACCTTTGCTTCTGTGGGGTGGATGCCATGTTTATCAATCATGTAACCCAAAATTCCACTTTATCTGTTCTAAGTGTGCATTTTCTTCTTTGACTTTTAACCCGCTTTTTTAATCTGGTTAAGACTTCCCTGAGTCTCTCGTGTAACTGAGTGTCATTTTCAGCAGAAATTAAAATGTCATCAAAATAGGGCACTATCCCTGGCAATCCTTGTAACATTCTTTCCATAAGGCTTTGGAAGATGCCTGGTGCCACACTTACTCCGAACTGCAACCTTTTGCATTTGAAAGCACCTCTATGGGTTACAATGGTTTGGGCTTCAGCAGTGGCATCATCAACTGTTGATTGTTCATATGCCTGTGCCAGGTCCAACTTGGCAAAAACTGTGCCCCCTCCAAGGGAATGTAATAAATGATGCACTACTGGAACTGGATATGTGCTCTGTTGTAGCGCATGGTTCAATGTCCCCTTCTAGTCTCCACAGATTCTCACTGACCCATCAGCTTGACTGGTGTGACTATGGTGTCTCCCACCTGGAGTGATCAGTGGGCTCTAAAACCCCTTGGGCTATTAGTTTATCTAATTGTGCATCAATTTTTTTCCTTTAAGGCAAATGGGACCCTTCTGGGTTTTAAACATATGGTTTGTACCTTGGGATCTAGGTTAAAGGAGTAGGGGGTCCCCAAGTACTTGCTAATCGTTGCTGAAGTCTTGGAAACTCAGACTTCAAGGCCTCTTCCCACTCAGTGTTGCTCACTTGATTGATGCCAGTCACCTCGATGCCCAGTGGGTTGAACCACTCAAGGCCCAGCAGACTGGGGTGGTCCTTGTCCACGATGGTCAGTGGTAGGCGTTGGTGTGGCCTTGAACTTCACGTGAATTCTCTTGTTCCAACTACTGGAATCTTGTTCCTTGGTAGTCTTTAAGAGTAATGCTTGCTTCTTGAAGTGCTTCTTCTGGATGTTGGCAAGGCCTTCCTTCAATAAGTACCTTGACAGGCACTTTTCTGCTTCTTAAGGTGATGAATGCCCAAAATAGTACTGTTTGATGAGTTTCATTCTTCCCATTTGCTTCTGTGCTGGAGCCCCTTTCTCACTGAGATTGTTGGGCCTGAATTCTTTGTCTTTGCTTGTAGCAAACTTTCTTCTGTTGGGTGAGTTCTGGATGATTTGCAGACTCTTGCTAGGTGTCCTCTTTTATCACAACGGAGGCAAATGGTGTCTAAAAACTTGCATTCAGTGCAGGGTGGCTTCCCCACACCCTCTGCAGTAGAAATCTTGCCTCTTTCTTCCTAGGTCTTTTTTTTCCTCTCCATTCTGAGTCTGTAAATTCCTTCCTCCACCTCACTACAGTCTGACTCAGAATCTATTTGCTCACAATGAGTTGTTGTGGACTTTTTCCACATCAGGTGGCTTGTGGCCTTGTTGATTTTCTTCATGGCCACTGCTGAGGGACTTGGTAGCTTCTGCTGAAGAGGCCTCTTCTATTGCTCTCGCGTGATCTTAGGTTTAGTAATAACTTGCTCTGAAGCCACCTTGTCTTTAAGGCCCAGAACAAATCGATCGTGCATGGCCTCTTCTAAATTGTTAAATTCACATGCACCCCCAATGTCTCTTAAACTTGCCATGAGTCGTTTCCGTTTGCGCTTTCCTTGATCCGACGTGAAACTCGTGTCTCTTAATGAGGGCACGATACTTGTGGTAATGGGCTCTTAACAACTTTTCTAAGTCAGGCCATTCCATTACCTTCATGTCTGCAGCTCCTGTCAATGCCTTCGCCATCTTGAAAACTGCCGGACCGCAGTGCATGAGAAAAAATGTCGGTGAGATCGTTTCCTTCCAGATACATTTGGAAACAATCTGCATATGACTCCCAGTCTTCTGCCGTCAGATCGAACGGGGCTGGGGGGGGTGTCAGCGCAGCCATCTCTCTCTTCTTCTGTTCTGCATTGCCTTCTTCTTCAGGGAGATCCCACCTTCGTCGCCAGTGTGAAGTTTGCATGAAGAGACAGACGCGGAGTGCTTCAAGCTCTTTGTTTATTAGTGACTACAGCTCAGAATGGACCCGCTTTGGCTGGGCTGCGGCTGCTACTTATAGCCAGCAGCCGCAGTTGCCAGCAATCAGAGTGCAGGGTTTTCCCGCACTTTTTAAATCAATCATTTCTTACATTTTACAAGAACAGTTCAAACTCTCTCTCTCTCTCACACACACACACACAGAGGTCCCCCACACCCCCCCGCCCCCTCCAAGGCAGCCACATTCCTAACCTGCTTTTTAGCTTTTTAGGGGGAGAGACAGAGAGAGAGAGAATTTTGGCTTCATGCAAGGAAAGCAGCAGAAGCTGCAAAAGTCTTTCTTTCTCTTCTCCAAACTCCACCAGAAATGAGTCTTTGCCGGCGCAGCTTCTTGGAGCAGGAGGCCTTGCAGGGTCCCAAAAACTCATTTCTGGCGGAGTTTGGGGGAGAGAAAGAAAGACTTTTGCTGCTTTCCTTGCGTGCAGGCAAAAGCAGAAGGAGAAAGAAGAGGAAAGAAGCAGCCCGGTGGCCAGGCCAGGTGAGTGGGGTGAGTGGGGCAAGTCCCCCCCCCTCCACCCTTTCCCCTTCCCCTCACTACCTCCTGTTGTTCGCAATGCAAGCGACACAAGCCTTGTGTTCCCACACAGCCTGGATTAATTGCTTTGGGGATGTCATTTCTCTGCGGACCACCAACATTTTCTCATGGGCTACCAGGGGTCCCTGGCCCACTGGTTGGCGACCACTCCCTTAAACAGTCACTTATCTGAAAAGGTACAAGTTCTGCTGCTTGACCAGGGGGCTGGGCTAGAAGACCTCCAAGGTCCCTCCTCTGTTATCCTATTCTGTTTTTCCAACCAGCCCTTCAGAGTCTTGCTGATTGGCAGAAGGTCCTGTGAGTTGGCTCTGGCATACCCACATCTTCAAACCCCAGAGGGTGGGAAGAGTTAGTTAGAAGCCAGCCACTCCCCGATCCTTCTGCTTCGGTTTTCATCTTAACATTCAGAAGTTCTTCATGATCCTGACCTCCATCCATCCCTTCTAGAGAGTCATCAGCGGACACCCCAGAACGGATTACCTTTGTGATACGTTCATTTGGGCTCCATTCTTTGACAGAAGGCTCATCGTAGATGTGTTTCCTTACCACCGGCACCCGATAGGAGTCAGTGTAGGTGCTGAGTGGCGTTTCTGTTTTATGCGCAAAGAGGAACATGGTTCCGGAAGTGCCTTTTGGACGTCAACCTAGTGCTCTACGGCGAATTCTCTCTTGCCTATCAAAAAAGGGCTTTGGGGCGAGTGTTGCACCTTCACCCCACTGATAAGAAAATAAAAAGGGGGGACTCTTTGTACTCTACTAACAAACAACTACTGGCTGCTGCTCATGGCCCTCCAAGCTCAGCCTAACACCGGGTCTACCTCAGCTATGATGTCACAGTCACGGAGAGCAGCCATAATGCAGGGGAGCAGAGAAGAGTGGCAGGGGAGATGGTGGGAAGAAGAGGGGCTTTTCCTGGGGAGCCTGTCTTCTGGAGTTGGGTACCCCACCCCACCCAAGCCCTGCCCTCTTGGGTTGCTTCCCTGTGCAAAGGGGACCTCACTGTCACATAACTCTGGTTGCTGTCAGGAATGTCCGGAAAGTTTAATCAAGAGAAGAGGGTATTCGTAGCTCAGGGTTGAACTGAAGGATGTTCTGAGAGACGTTTCATGGCCCAGCGAGGGAACATCATCAGGGCTATTGGTATTGGTAATGCTACTCACAGTAGCACTGGTGATGTTCCCTAATTGGGGATTGAAATGTCTGTCAGAAAACAGCTCAGCTCAGAGATCATCAAAGACCGCTCAGTCCTCTTCCTCCTTTTCTTCCTCCTCTTCCTCCTCCTCTCCCTCTTCCTCCTCCTCCTGCTCCTCCTTTTCTTCCTCCTCCTCCTCTCCTCCTCCCCCCCTCTTCTCTATAAACACCATTGCCTTCTAGCACTGATGATGTCCCCTACTTGCGTCATAAAATGTCTGCCAGAAAACCACCAAGCTCAGAGAGCATCATGGACCCTACAGTCCTCCTCCTCCTCTTCCTCCTCCTCCTCCTCCTCCCCCACCCCAAATAATGCCACCTTCTAGCACTGATGATGTTATCTAGTTGGGTCATGAAATGTCTGCATATCTCTCTCTCTCTCTCTCTCTCTCATCATATATCTATCTATCATCTATCTATCTCATTATTTTTGGAGAATTTACGTGAGAAAAATGATTCCTTAACTAATTTATTTTTAATCATTTTTTTCCAGTTGCTTAATATGTTGCAAGAAGAATTTAAACGCCATAAATCTGCTGGAGAACAATATATACTCCATTACAATTTTTAAAAAAAATTTCGGTTGGACCCCACGTATTAGCGGCTTTTGAAATTCTTAAATTAGTTGCTTTCCTGGAAAATTATTTGGCAAGATGCTAAATCTGTAAGCATTTTTTTTATAGATAGTTGAAAAATATTACTCAGGTGGATTTTGGCATGTTTGCAAAAACTTTTGAGAGTTGAACCTGGCGGTCTCATTTTTTTTTTTTTGAAAAGGTTAAAAACACGTTTCCTATGATCTTAAGCTAACCTAATTCTCAAATGGATACTTTTTTCAGTTTATTGGATAATCAGTGGATATTTAAGAAGTGATGTGGGTCAACCTTTTAAAGCTGCCATATAGTTGAGGGGATTTAGAAATATGATTTTGGGCTCTCCTGTTTGGGGATCATATCCAAGTTCATATGATGTGATAAAGAGACATTGTTGTGGCCTGTCGACCATTGGCCCCTCCAGCAGCATCAGGATCAGCATCAGGGCAACCTGGGAGCTCCAAGAGGAAAGATGGAATGGAGCTGGCAGAGAGAGAGAGAGAGAGAGAGAGAGAGGTCCAGGCACAAGTCTTAAAGTTGCCAAGGTTGGAGACCCCTGGTTTAAACAGTGTAATAGTTTGGGACTGAATTGGGACTGAAATTTTGCTGGTAAGTTGTGAGAATCAGAAGACACTCACCTGACCAGACTGGTTTTACAACCATTTTTAGGTTGGCTATTATAACAAATCCCACGGTTGTAAGTCTGAATCATGGTCATAAGTGTGAACCCATGCTCTGGAATGGGTGTTTTTTTTTGGGGGGGGTGTTAGAAATAAGAAAATTCAAAAATAAAATGTAGATGAAGAGAATAGTATAATATAACATTAAGAAGACAGTTGATGTAATCCTGCTGTAAATATATTTTCTAATGCATTTACTCATTGTTAAACATCATCATCATCATCATTATTATTATTATTATTATTATTATTATTATTATTATTATTTATTGGACCTGTATGCCACCCACTCTCCGAAAGGACTCGGGGCGGCTCACAACTAAAAGCAAACAATAAGTCAATTACTTAAAACATTATTAAACAATTACAAGCCAATTGATCTAAAACCCTAATACAATTACAAAATTTAAAAATTTAACCCCCCCCAAGAGGTCAGCACAGCCCGGCCTGTTCAAATAGCCAGGTTTTCAAATCGTGACGGAAGGTGCGAAGGTCAGGGTCATGTACCTGCAATCAATTACATCCTCCTGTATCAAGTAATGCCACCCCTATTTCCTCCAGGAGTTGGTACGTATACTGTCAAGGCAATTCACACACATATTTAACATAACAAAAGACCAAAATGATCAATTAGGAGGACACTAGGAGAAGATAAACCATTTCCCTAACTTTCTTTCATCAATTGAAGTTAGATTTTGTTTTTCAAAACATCATCTTAAGTTTGCCAAACATCACCTTAACTTTGCATAGATGTTAGAAATGCATATATGAAGAAGTGCTGAATGTAACATTAGTATGTAACACATGTGGTGTTAGGAATAGGTATTTCTTTGTTCTCAGACTCCTGCTGAAGGGACATTCCTTAATGCCAAGTAAGATCAGATGTGATGGGTGGTCATTGGGAGGTGTTGAAGGGGATGATGTGGTCTTCATAAGGCGTTTCGGATTAGCTGTCACTGGATCCGATGTAGGAGGGGCATGGGGGGGGCATCGGGATAGAAGAATTATAAAATGTAATGTATTGAAATCTTAAGTGTGGTTCTTGGCTCAAACTTCATGTTGAAGTCAGCTGAGATCCCCCGCTCTTCGCAAACAGCCTAACAAAATAAAATCTGTGTTTTCACCGATCCAAGTTTTTGTCATTTGGATTCATTTCCAACGGGGGGCAGTCATTGTGAACTGGTGGTCAAAATTTGCTCATGGGACCATGAAGGCAGCACATTTTACAATGGCTTTCTGGGTGTGTTTTTCCAAACACAGTGAAGTTGAATGTGTATAGTTTTAGAAGAGCTCTGTGTGTGTGTGTGTGTGTGTGTGTGTATACATACACATACAGTAGATATAGCAGATATAATGTATCTTTTTGTGTGCCTTTACACACACTATACTATGTAATATGTATGTGGCATATATACATAGGATTAAATAGTGTATTTTGGATGTTCAGTAATAGTAAATAAATAGAGAGGGAAATTGTATCTCTTTGAGGCCAGGCAAGGCACCCCTTGACGTGAATGATGTCAACTTGGCCACACCCACCCAGTCTCATGACCACCAAGCCACGCCCACCCAATCACATCACCACCAAGCCACACCCACCAAATAAGCCACGCCCACAGAACCGATAGTAAAAAAAAAATGAATCTCACCACTGGCTTTCTGAGGTTTGCTGTAAATCCAAACAGTAAATTAGGGACTATCTGCATTTATTTTGACTAGTTCAAAGAGAAAATGTCAGCCTGTTAAAATATGCTTGTGGGCCTCGGGTAAACCTCCTTCCCATCCCCATTTCCAGACTCTCCATCTCATGGCAGGTCCATTGTTGGATGCCAAAGGTCTCGTCCCAGAAGACTGCATTGAAGAACATGCGTTCTCTCTTGTAGACGTTCATGACCCAACTAGGTAATAGCATCAGTGCTAAAAGGGAGGGGGAGTTGTGGAGAGGAGGAGGGGGGAGGAGGAGGATAAAATGGCAGTGTGATCCTTAATGCTCTCTGAGCTTGGTTGCTTTCTTGCAGAAGTTTCATTACCCAACTGGGTAACTTCAGCAGTACCACAAGGAAGTGTAGTTTGCACAGAGGAGGAGGAGGGGTGGAGGGAGAGGAGGTGGAGGAAGAGCAGGAGTGGGAGGAGGAGAGGGAGGAGGTAGGAGGAAAGGAGGAAAGGAGGAGGAAGAGGAGGACTGTGTGGCCCTTACTCCGCTCTTGAGTTTGATGGTTTGTTTGCAGGGCATTTCATGACCCAATATTAACCTCTTCCATCTGAATTAAGGACCCAACTGCTGGGAGCAGAGACCATGGACGTAACTCCACTCCGTGGAGGGTTTGATCTTTGCTTGTCCAACATTGTTAGCTCTGCGTTGGCCCGCTCAATTTCCTTTCTTCTCTCTCACCTGTGTGCGTCGCAAGCCGATGATGTGCAAAACCCACAAACAGCAGATAATTTTTTTCTGTATCCTATAATTTCAGGTTTCTTTGGAATGATCACGATAGACTTGGGCCACCTCTGTACACCGGCCAGCCTTCAGGTGGGGATGGGGGAACTGGGCCAACTACATAACCCCCAATTCATCATCCCAGTTGGCCATGTTGGGGAAGGCTGAGATGCCCATCCTGGCCAATAGAGGGCGGTATTTCACAAGGGTGACTTGGGAACAAGAGAGCTGGTTGCTTTGAAGCCAAGTCACACAATCTTCTTTCTTATAGTTATTGCTTTCAGGAAAGGTGATTGCTTTTTCCCCAAATGCTAAATCCTGATGCACTGGGATTCCAGGTCTCTCTGTCTCTCTCTGTCTCTCTCTCTGTGTGTGTCTGCAGGAGCCCCCCAAAAGTCAAATGGTGGCTTTTTCCACACCACCAAAGCTTTGCTTTTTTGGGTATACCTGGCATGCACAATACATACAAAAAAGGGGCATAACAGATAGTCAGAGTTGGAAGGGATCTGAGGTCATCTAGTCCAACCCCCCACCCAAGCAGGAGACCCTACACCATTTTTTACAGATGGGAGTCCAATCTCTTCTTGAAAGCTTCCAGGGATGAAGCTCCCACAACTTCTGAAGGCAACTTCTGTTTCCATGGGTTGATGGTTCTCACTGCCAGAAAATTCCTCCTTATTTCCAGGTTGAATCTCTCCCTGTTGAGTTTCCATCCCTTATTCCTTGTCTGGCCTTCGGATGCTTTAGAAAATAGCTTGACCCCTTCCTCCTCCTCTCTGTGGCAGCCCCTCAAATATTGGAAGACTGCTCTCCTGTCTCCCCTGGTCCTTCTCTTCCCTAGACTAGCCAGGCCCAGTTCCTGCAACCGTTCATGAAATGTTTTAGCCTCCAGTCCCTTCATCATCCTGGTTGCTCTTCTCTGCACTCTTTCTAGAGTCTCAACATCTTTTTTTATACTGTGGTGACCAAAATTGGATGCAGTACTCTAGGTGTGGCCTTACTAAGGCTTTATAGAGTGGTATTACTACCTCCCTTGATCTCGATTGTATCCCTCTGTTAATGCAATTTAGGATTGCATTGGCTTTTTATGCATGTTTTTTTTTAATTAGCATGGTTTTAATTGTATGGTTTGTGGCTGCCCTCCTGACTATTTTGTCCTCCTGACACTCTTCAGTTGGAAAAGTTTCCCGGGTGCTCCAACACTGGAGCTTTTAGAAGAAGAGATTGGACAGCCATTCGTCCGGAACGGTATAGGGTCTGCTTGAGCAGGGGGTTGGACTACTCTGTTTCTGTCCCACTTAGCAGTTTTGGAAAATTTGAACTCAATTGTGGTCATAAGTCGAGGAGCATCGGTGCAATGCTGATGCAGGCAGCTTGCTTCATCCAGCAGCCCAGTGCAACTCCGATGTACCACTGGATGGATTTCCCAGCCCATTTTTGTCACCAGAGGTGCTTTCCTTCTGATCTTGGGCTGGGAGGGCTGTTTCAGAGAAACTGGAGCAGATGTGCCAACTGACCTGAATAACATTTCCCAGACAGCACGATCTTTACATGCTGGACTTCAGTCCCACAAACTGCAGGGTATTCAAGGTTCAATAGGAGGAAGTGCCTTAATAGCTCTGATTTAAATAGAAGAGAATGTTCATAGCACAGGGTTGGACGGTGGGGTCCTGGGTGCTCTCTGAGCTTGGTGGCTTTCTTGCAGACGTTTCATGACCCAACTAGAGAACTTCATCAGTGCTAGAAGGGAGATGAGGAGGAGGAGGAGGAGGAAGAGGAGGAGGAGGAGGAGGAGGAGGAGGAAGGAGGAGAGGAAGGATGGACTGTGGAATCCTGGGTGCTCTCTGAGCTTGGTGGTTTTCTTACAGATGTTTCATGACCCAACTAGGGAACATCATCAGTGCTAGAAGGGGGAGGTGGAGGAGGAGCAGGAGGACTGGAGGGGTCCTTGGTGCTCTCTGAGCTTGATTGTTTTTTTGGAGACGTTTCATGACCCAACTAGAGAACTTCATCAGTGCTAGAAGGGGGAGGAGGAGGACTGTGAGGTCCATGGTATTCTCTGAATTCGGTTGTTTTCTTGCAGCTGTTTCATTACACAACTGATTGATGCCGTTACCTAGTTGGGTAATAAAATGTCTGCAAGAAAACAACCGAGCTCAGAGAGCACCAAGGACCCCACACCACAACCATCTGTGGTGCCCTCCTTATTCAGTGTTGGCCAGGAAAGGGAGCATCCGAGAAACCTGGCTGACCACCTGAGCTCCATGACCTTAGACTGACCCAGCGGGCCTTCCCTGCTGGCTCAAGTTGTGCTCCCCCCTCAGGAGAAGGAATCCTCTTGCTACCTTCTCAAACGGTCACCCCACCCACCCTCCAGATGTGGTGGGACCACAACTTCCTGGCCTCCCAGTCCCATGCACGTTAAGCCTTACCTGGGTCACAAACTTATTCTCGCTCCAGAGGGTCATCGGCGCTTCCTCAAAGACCTTCTTCATGGTGTTCGGAGGCCGGTAGGAGTCGGTGTAGGTGCTGATGGGGGTCTTGGTTTTGGTGGCAAAGAGGAACATCTTGGATGGATCTGGGGCAGCTCTTCAGAAATATCGTCAGTGCAAGGAGAGGGGGTGAAGGACACTGCTTTGGCGTGGGATCTTGGGACCACAGCCTCGTGGAAGTCTGGGGCTAATTCTCCCCCTAAGGTTGCAGGCAAAGGGAGAGGTGGTGCTTGTCATGCTAGGAGGGGGGGAAGAATTAAGACTTTTTTCCCTTGAAGGCCACAGCTGTTCCCAACAGTCAGCCTTGGCATCACGCGTGATGTCACAGTTGGCAGGGCAGAAATGGGCAGGTGGGTCAGGTAAACCCATCCACCTGGGGCCCAAGAGCCAAGGCAGGGTTTTTGCACCTTGAAGGTGTGTGGACTTCCCAGAAGTCATGTCCCAAAGGTGCTTTTTTTCAGGAGGCCATGAGACTTTCTTGTTTTTTTTTCTTCTTTGAAGGCGTGTCACTTCTTATCCAAGAAGCTTCTTTGGCTTCTTGGATGAGAAGCGAAACATCCCCAAAGGAAAAACAGATGCCTCCTGAAAAACAGCACCTTTGGGACAATCATGGCCTGGAGGGCTGAGAACCTCTACAATTTGGGATGGAGACCATTGGAGGGGTGTGGGAGCAGGAATGGATTTCCAGAGGGAAAACTGCAGGCTACAGGAACCATTTGCACCACTTGGCTGACCCCGAGGACACAGATAAACCTCCAAGTGGCCTCAATGACCCTCTAAAAGGATGCAAATGACCGGCTGCCTGCAAGGAATATAAATCCTCCCGTTCCCCATCATCCGGTCAGAGCTGAAGAAGCTTCTTGGATGAGAAGTGAAATGTCTTAAGAAAAACCAGAAAGTCGACTTCTGTCATGCCCCTGGTGAAGACTGACTGGGAGGAAGAGGAGGAACAGCCAACAGGGAGTGGGAGTGGGGCTCCAGAGGTGGTGGAGGAGGCTGGGGAAGGGCAGAGGCCGGCTGAGCAATCAAAGGAGGATCCAGTCCCATCTCCTATCCATCCCAGGGCACGCAGGGAGGAGAGGATCAGGGAAAAGCGTGTTCTACTCAGGAGGAGAGGGCCATGATCCTCCTCAGGGCTTACAGCTGGGAGCTATGTATATAAGTGTATAACTGCACAGTCAGAATTGCTGGAGTGAAAGTTAGTGTTTCCTTTGAAGGAGGTTTATCTCTGTTGGAGTTTTTCCCAAGGACTTTCCTGGTATCTGTTTGGAACGTATAATTACCTATCCTGGTTTGCTTTGGAACTCTCACCGAGACGGTTTGTCCTTATTTTCCTTTTGCCTCCTTATTTACTTTTGGGACTTTGAACTGTGACTAATAAAACAGTTAAGTTGAAGGCACTGCCGGACTTTAATTCATGTTTTGGGTTTGGGGTTATTTTGAGAGACTACGGGTCATCACAACTTCCCTTTGGGACAATCATGAGAACCATGGATGACTGAGAATCTCTACATACTTGAAAAGCTGTAAAATTTGGGATGGACCCCCTTTGACTGGTGTGGGAGTGGGGATGGATTTCCAGAGGAAAAACTGCAGACTACAAGAACCAGGAGCACCACTCAGGTAACTCTGAGGACACAGAGAAACCTCCAAGTGGCCTCAATGACCCTCTAAAAGGATGCAAATGACCAGCTGTCTGCAAGGAGTATAAATCCTTCCCTTCCCCACCATCCAGTCAGAGCTGAAGAAGCTTCTTGGATGAGAAGCGAAATGTCTTCAAAGAAAAAAACCAAGGAAGTCCAATTGCCTCTTGAAAAAGCACCTTTGGGACAACCATGATCTGAATGACTGGGAATCTCTACAGAATCTCAGCCAGCATGATGTCCATACTCCCAAAACCTTGCTAACTGGGGAGTTCTGAGAGTTGATATTCCGCAGATCTTTACACTTGCCAGTTGGGGAATGCTGGGACTTGAAGTCCACAAGTTTCTAAAGTTGCCAAGTTTGGAGGCCAGTGAGTCTTTCAACCAGCTCCTTCTCTTGCTCTAAAGTAGTGCTTCTCAACCTCAGCATCTTGTAAATGCGTGGACTTCAACTCCCAGAATTCTCCAGCCTGGAAACTTTAAAAACTCTGGACTTCAGTTCCCAGAGTTCCCCAGTCATCAAGCTTTAAGACAAGGGTGCTCAAACTTGGCAAGTTTAAGCCTTGTGGACTTCCATCTCCCAGAATTCCTGAGCTAACATGACTGGAGGAGGAATTCTGGGAGTTGAAGCCCACAAGGCTTAAGGCTGTCAAGTTTCAAGAGCCCTGCTTTAAGATGTTCAACTTCAACTCTCAACGTTCCCTGGTCAGGAAGTTTTAAAATGTGTGGACTTAAAGGCTGGCTGGGGAATTCTGGGAGTTAAGAAGTCCACAAATCTTGGAGTTGCAAGTGTGAAGACTTGTGATGGAAACAAGTTGTGTGACTTGCCTGAAAACATTTTTTTTTTGGCCTACTTTTGATTTTCCAACAGAAAAGCCCCGAGGGCTTCCCATGGAAGCCTTTGTTCCCCAGCTTGAAAAAGACACCAATCCATTATTCCTGAATTTGGGTGAGAAAGAAGTGTGTGAACCTCTAGGTCTGAATGATCTCCATGGAGCCCACCTTCATCCAGTCTGGTTGCATATGGACTGCTGTGGCTAACAAGAGTGGGATTTGTCATGGAGTAGTGGAATCCTCAATTTACAGCTGTTCACATAAAGCCTTAGTAAGACCACACCTAGAATCCTTACAGAGATAATCTTACAGATAATCACAGTTGGAAGGGACTTTATAGGTCATCTAGTCCAACCCACTGCCCAAGCAGGAGACCCTACACCATTTCTGACAGATGACCAGTCTCTTCTTGAAAGCCTCCAGGGATGAAGCTCCCACAACTTCTGAAGGCAGCTTCTGTTCCATGGGTTGATAGTTCTCACTGTCGGGAAATTCCTCCTTATTTCCAGGTTGAATCTCTCCTTGTTCAGTTTCCATCCTTGTCTGGCCTTTGGGTGCTTTGGAGAATAGCTTGACTCCTTCCTCCTCTCTGGGGCAGCCCCTCAAATATTGGAAGATGCTATCCTATCTCCCCTGGTCTTTCTCTTCCCAGACTAGCCATGCCCGGTTCCTGCAACCGTTCATCGTACGTTTTAGCCTCCAGTCCTCGAATCATCCTGGTTGCTCTTCCTGCATCCAGTTTTGGTCACCACACTAGAAAAAAAATATGTTGAGACACTGGACAAGGGTCTTCAAACTTTGCAAGTTTAAGACTTGTGGATTTCAACTTCCAGAATTCTTGAGCTAACATGACTGGAGGAGGAATTCTGGGAGTTGAAGTCCACAAGGCTTAAAGCTGTCAAGTTTGAAGAGCCCTGCACTAGAAACAGTACAGAGAATAGCAACTAGGATGATGAGGGGACTGGAGGCTAAAACATATGATGAACGGTTGCAGAAACTGGGCCTGGCTAGTCTAGGGAAGAGAAGGACCAGGGAGAACAGGAGAGTAGTCTTCCAGTATCTGAGGGGCTGCCACAGAGAGGAGGAAGGGGTCAAGCTATTCTCCAAGCACCCAGACAAGGAATAATGGATGGAAACTGATCAAGGAGAGATTCTACCTGGAAATAAGGAGAAACTTTCTGACTGTGAGAACAATCAACCGATGGAACTGAAGTTGCCTTCAGAAGTTGTGGGAGCTTCATCCCTGGAGGCTTTCAAGAAGAGACTGGACTGCCATCTGTCAGAAATGGTGCAGGGTCTCCTGCTTGGGCCAGGGGGGCTGGACTAGATGACCTACAAGGTCCCTTCCAACTCTAACTTAGTGACTGTTCAAAGTTACAACGGCATTGAAAAAAGTGACGTTTTGTGAGTGTTTTTCTGACCCTCCCTCTCTACCACTCACACACACACACACACAAACAGACACACTCCTTTGCTGGTCTATTTTCGTTCCTTACTGCTTTGAGAAAACAGGATTCTCTCCTTTCCTATTCTGGAGACGGAGGTTTTCACACACGGAGACCAGCCGGTTTCGGTTTCATATGTATGCCTTTTAATATTAATTCTGTCAACACTACACACAACCAGTAACAATGATAAATACTGCAATGGAAATGTTAAAAAATCAAAATATTATACATGTAACATGTCTTCCAAAAAGCACAAGTGTAAAAATAAATTAACGTGTAAACTTGACGGTAAATTATAAGAATAACAATTAAAAAAAACAAAACCGACAACCCACAGATTGGTTTAAGGCAGTCATCTACATGATGGGAGAAAGGACTGTGCTACGTTGCTCAGACTGGAGGAAGCCAAACAAAAATGAGACTGGGCTTTGCTAGAAAACAAGAGCTGGCTTTACTGGGAGGGGAGGGGGATTAGCCAGAACGAAGAGTCTCCCCTTCCCAATTTATGAGTGAGTTGCAGAGGGAAGCGATACGGCCAATGTCTCGTCAAGAGTTTCAAGCAGGTTGATTATCCCCAAACCAAACACAGTTCCCTGTTGGGATTCTTGACGTCTTCCCTTTCTTTGCCTGCTTCGTGCACACACAAGTCAGGCATGGCAAGAAGGACCAACAGAAGAGGCAATTTGCAGCTCAGGGCTCAATGGTGGGGCTCCTTGGGGCTCCCTGAGCTTTGCAGTTTTCCTGCAGGTGTTTCATGACCCAGCTAGGTAATAAAATCAGTGCCAGAAGCCAGGAGGGTTTCAGGAGGAGGAGGAGGAAGACAATGATGACTATCCTTGCTCCTTGGTGCTTAGTTTCCTGCAAATGTTTCCTGACCAAACCAGGTACCATTGTAAGTGCTAGAAGGGAGGAGAGGAGGAGGGAGGGGAGGAAGAGGAGACAATTATGGAGTCCTTGGTGCTCTTTGATCCTGTTTCCTTACAGACATTTCATTACCAAACTATGTTCCACCATCAGGGCGAAAGGAAGTGGTGTTTGCTCTCTTTTTATGTATTAGTGGCTTCCCCTTTTTGTAAGGATGCTGTTCTCTTCTTGGTGTTTCCATGGTTAGACTGTTTACTGAACCGACAGTTCCTGATTGTCGCCCGAGTCCTTTGGGAGTTGGGCGGCATGTAAGTTTAATTAGATAAATTAAATAAATGATTGGGGTAAACAGAGGAGAATCCCCACTCCCTTCTAGTACAGATGATGTCAGCTAGATGTGCAATGAAATGCCTGCAAGAACACAGCCCAGCTCAAGAAGCACCAAGGAGCCCAGTTTATTTACTAGTGCTGTATAGTTCGGTGGTACCTTGATTAGGGTATTGTTTTCTGCTTGCTTGCTTGTTTGTCTGGAAGTAATTCCTGCTTATCTGGGTGTCCACTGATGGAGGGGATGTGTTTCTGGAATTAAAGAAAATAACAACAGCACAAATTCCACACTTGTTAGCACTGATGATGTCACCTAGTTGGGTCATGAAACGCCTGCAAGAAAAAACCAAGCTCAGAGAGCACCAAGAACTTCATAGCACTCCACTAGACAAACACTGCTTTCTTCTAACACTGATGATGTTACCTACTTGGGTCATGAAATGTCTGCAAGAAAACCACCAAGCTCAGAGAGCACCAAGGACCACCCAGTCTTCTTCCTCCTTCTCCTTCCTTCTCCCCCACTTCCTCCTCCTCCTCCTCTTCCTCTCTGCAAACCCCACTTCCCTCTAGCACTGATAATGTTCCCTAGTTGGGTCACGAAACGTCTGCAAGAAAACCACCAAGCTCAGAGAGCGCCCCACATGGATAAGGTGGCTTTGCTAACCCTTCTCCCAACAGGCAGCTGGTCACAAGGACAGAGGAGGCTGGTGGAGAAATCTTTGGGCCTCCTCAGGTGATCTCTTCTTCTGTCCTTTAAGGATAGGAGTAGGGTTTTACTACATGCCTTGGGCCTCTTGTTTTGCTGCTGGTTGAAAGCTAACACCTCTGATACACTGACACATAAAAGAGGAAGAGGAAACAGACTAAGTTTCTTGAAGCAGCTTTCTGCAGAACGCCCCCTTGCTCCCACACCCTCATGGCACACAATTTCAGGACCAGGAGAGTTGTGGGTTACTCAGAACAGTATCTGCAGAGTAGCTGCCCTCTCCCAGCAAGGAACACACTGAAGCAGCCCTGATCACTTTATCTAATTAATGGAGCTACTGGGGGTAGGTGGGTGGGTGAGTGGGATAGATAGGGAAGGGGGCAGTTCAAATAGTGCAAAATCTAAAGGGGTTTCCAAACCCCAAAATAAGAACGAAGTCAAAATTATCCCCTTGCAGTTTTGGGAGGCAGGATCATCCTCTGGCTCCCGCTTGGGTGCAAATCAATCATTATTTAACAAAAGAGAAGATGGGACAGATGAACTTAAGGGAATCTCTCGGTTGGTCGTAAGGTGCTTATTAAGCGGGAAAATGCAGACTTTTTGAAGGAATTGCTCCAACACTGGAGGCTTTTTAAGAAGGGCCTGGACAACCATGTGTCTAAAATGGTACTATAGGGTCTCCTGCTGGAGCAGGAGGGTTGGGCTAGATTTCCAACTCTGTTCTTTTGCCTTCTGCAATTCCTCACCGAAGGAATTGAAGATGCCATGGCTTTCGGGGGGACAGGAGAGTTGTGTAGTTACGTTCTCCCACTCTCCAAAGGAGGGAGGGGGCTGGAGAGATGGGGAAGGAATAGAGGGGAGGGACCCACAAATTCTAGGCCAAGAACCCCCTGCAGCAATGGAGACCAGCTACCCCAAAACAGAGAGGAACCTCAGCAGATCCTCCAGAAGTTATGAGTTCTCCAACACTGGAGGTTTTTAAAGACGAGATTAGACAACCATTTGTCTAAAATGGTATCAAGGTTTCCTGCTTGAGCAGGGCTGGACTAGAAGACCTCCAAGGTCCCTTCCAACGATGTTATTCTGTTAAGGTGCTTGGCTGGTAAACAGGTGCCGCCTCCATCTTCGCTCCTGAATTCCCTGGAGATGCACTACGGGACACCCTTGGGATAAATGTGGGGCAGCTGTTTTATTGGGGTGTGCGTGTGTTTTGAGCTGCCTCCAAAGGGTCAGGAGGAGAACATGCTGAAGGCAGAGAGAAGGAGCTGCCAAACTTTCAGCAGAACAGGTGTGGCCCGAGGAGACACAACAGGAGCTGAAGAACGAAGGCTGTGTGCAATTCAGCAGCGCTTACAACTCTAGATCTAACCACTGGACATGGGTGCCAAGATTCCTTCGGACAAGTACGTTAGGTCTGGAAAGGGAAGAACGGCAGGAAAGCATGCACGGAGGACCACAAATGCGTGCCTTTGTGAATAACCATGCCACACAGGCAGGAAGACAGACCCTCAGGTGGGAATGGAGGAATCCTAAGCTGCCTAAAGACCCCCAAATGATGACATTTCCATCTGGATGAATGGTCCTTAAGAGGGAGAATGTAGGAGATCCATCCTTCCATCTATTCCTGCATTCCACCATCCATCTATCCATCCCACCATTTCACCATCCATCCATTCATTCCATCATCCCACCATTCATCTCTATCCATCCATCCCAGCATCCACCCGTCCATCTTTTCCTCCATCTATCCCATCATCCCTCCCTCCTTCCCATTATCCATCCATCCATCCATCCATCCTTTCATCCATCCCATCATCCATTCCTCCTTCCCCTTATCCCACCATCCATTCATCCTTCCATCCCATTATCCCATCCATTCATCTATCCATCCATCTTTTCATCCATCCCACCATCCATTCCTCCTTCCCATTTTCCCACCATTCATCTACCCATCCATCCATCCATCCATCTTTTATCCATTCCATCATCCATTCCTCCATCCCATTATCCCACCATTCATCCATCCATCCATCCATCCATCCATCCATCCATCCATCCATCCATCCCATCATCCCATTATTTCACCATTCATCTACCCATCCACCTGTCCATCCATGGATGGGAGACATGATAGCAGTCTTCCAGTATCTGAGGGGCTGCCCCAAAGAAGAGAGGGACAACTTATTCCCCAAAGCCCCTGAAGGCAAGAAACAATAGATGGAAACTTATCAAGGATAGAAGCAACCTAGAATTAAGGAGAAACTTCCTAAAAACGAGGACAATTAACCCGGGGAACAGCCTGCCACCAGAAGTTGTGGATTTCCTTCATCACTGGAGGTTTTTAAGAAAAGACTGGACAGCCACCTGTCCGAAATGGTATGGGGTCTCCTGCTTGGGTAGGGGGTTGGTCTAGAAGACCTCCAAGGTCCCTTTCACAGCTCTATTCTGATTGATTAATTGGTCACAGGTCAAAACAAGGTGGTGAGTGGGCCGTAATATTTAACCAATCTAATCTCTTTAGGGCACAAATACGAACAAGGTAAAATGCAAAGCACAGTCCTTTTGCAATCCCCAAAATTCTGGTGGAAGAAAATAAAAAAACCCGACAAAGCATTTGGCTAGAAACATAAAGGTAGGGGACCAAAATAGCCTTAAACAGTGCAAAGGATTTAAAGAAAAATAATTACTGTTATCTGTGTGAACGAACCACGTGTGAAAAAATCAAATATGGATGAGTTAATCTCTAGATAGAAGCTTTTCAAAGGAAATTAAGGGTGTCTTGTTTTGTTTCTAAAAGGCAAAACTTCTCTGGCCTAGATTCATCACTATTAAGGTCATTTTACTTGGGGGTGCTGGTGGTCAGAGTTAGTTCAGTTAAAAGGGTCAGCCTTTTGCTACGGTTTTACTCGTCCCATGAAGTTCTTCCAGAGCTGGAAGACCAGCTCAACAGAAGAAACCTGAGATCTGTATCTCGTTTCCAAAATATCTTATTTTTTTTCCCCACTTACATCTTCTCCAAAAGGACCATGAAAGAAACTCTGCTTCCCTAAACCCACGATCAACTTTCTCTATGGACAACGGGTGGCCTGGCTAAACCAGGATAGGATATGGAATATCCACCTACATAAATGCTCTACCAGGAGAAGACAGCGGTCCGAATTGGCGCTCAGGAAGGGGAGAGTTGATGAGCCACAGGGACAAATCCTAAACCCAACTTGGGAGCAGAAGTTCCTGGAGGTGAGCAGGAATCCAGCTTTGATAGGGGGAGGATAACTCTTGCCACACTGGTTTTTGTGCCTATATATATATATATATATTAAATTTAAACATTTTCCCCATTCGGTTGCAAAGCTTGGCACAGTCCGAAGTTTAGCAAAGTGGAATAATAATCATCCATTTTGGTTGTTATTATTATTTTTTCTCCGTTACTACGGGTAGCGGTAGTTTTTACAAATGCTGCAAAAGCAACCTATTTACAAGCAACGGCGATGACCGAACAGGGCACCAATCTGTCAATGAGAAGAGCACGCTAGCTGACGTTGAAGAACAGGGCAGGAATTGGGCTAAGGGGTCTCTATGGAAACCCAGCCTGCGCCTCTGCTGGCTCCAGACGGAACGGGACAACTCTCTGTGGCCAACTCACCATGGCCACTCACCCCAGGACAATTTAACAATTCAATTTAATCAATATTTTTCCCATTTAACGACCCCGTAATCCCTTGCGGGGCGAAGTCGGGGCAACTGAAAGGACCTGAGTGTTTACTGGCCAGATGCCTTTCCTGTCACCAATGAGGAGTTCGCAGCCGATACATTCTCATTGTGCTCGGAGAGAGAAATATCTGCCTCTCCCTAGGATTGAACACACAGCCTCCACCACCCCACTCCTAACAATTCAATTGAATTATTTAAAATAAATTTAAAAAAAATATATTTTAAAAGTTTGGCATCCTTTCTTTAAGGATTCTATTTCTTTGAGAACTCTTGTCCCGTGGCAGGTTTGGCCATTGGTGAGTTGTCCTGCAGGCCGTTGGCTGTGGCAAGTTGGCTGTGGTGACCTGACCACGGCGAGTTGGCCATGGTGATTGTCATAAGACCTGGGGTCCAGAAGGGAGGCAGGTGCTGGGTCTGGCCAGCTGGATCTTGGGACAGATCTGGACTCATCAGGAACATCTGTGGGCGGCCACAGTCCTGTGTTTGAACCTAGTGGGCATGGATATTTGTAGCTCAAAGTTGAAATAATAAGGGGTCCTTGGTGCTCTCTGAGCTTGGTGGGTGTGATATGTAAAATTACCCCTGTGAAAATATAAAGCAACAGTAGCGCCATTTTAAACCTCTGTGTTAACCTAAGATAATTTACTGGAATATTATGTAAGAATTCTCTATTGTTTTGTATGAAGTTTATATATTTGGTGGGTCACGCTGTCCAGTGTCATGTTAATGATGGAGATTACTGGAAATGGAAACAGGTGAACAGGACGAGGAAACAGGTGGTATGCTACAATAATAGGAGTGTTGTGGAGCTGAATATGTAGCTGGATAGATTGTGGACCTAGAAAGGGGCAAAGAGGGTATATTTGAACCTGTATATAAACTCCAGCCTTTCTGGGAACCATGTCTTCTGCCCATGAGCAGAGTTCCCTTTTGCAAAAGCTTCATAATAAAGCTCTTATTTACTGTTCACGTGTCTCCAGCTGTCTGAATACCTGAATGGTTTGACTTTTTTTTATCACAGTTGGGGTTTCTTCAAGACTTTTCATCGCCCAAATGAAGTAACATCACCAGTATTGATGACGTCACCTAGCTGGGTCATGAAACGTCTGCAAGAACACAACCACGATCAGAGAGCACCAAGGACCCACAACGATGGCATTCTACAAGCCAAGATCAGCATAGGGCAGCAGCTTGACCCCCCTGGTCCTCAGAAGCTAAAGGGTCTCTTAATTTGCAAATTGCAAAGAAGAAGACAACAGCCCAACGCAGATCTTTTCGTTTGCTCTTCAAGGTTGAAGAAACCAAGATTTCCACTCTGAGCAAGGCTCCTTCTCGGTGTTTGGTAGGGTTAGCGTTCAGTGAGTAGGTAAAACTATTGGGGTTGAGCCCTAGTTCTACGCTACATTTTTTTTTCTCATGTTTTAGTGGCCACCATTGTTTCATTTCAGGTCCCCTGTAATCCATGTTTGGTGTGGATTCATGCTGGCCAACTCCTCTTTAGCAAATAATAGTAATAATAACAATAAAAAATCTCATACTTCATCCTTGCTCTCCTCCTGCCCCCCCCTCTTATTCAGCTTCCTCTGCTCCCAAAATAAAATCCCTTTTAATTTCTGGTCAAAAATTTTGTTTTCCTTCTCCATTCAGACTCCTGCACCTGGAATGTCAGGTAGAGATGCCCTACAGTTGAGGTGTGCAACCTTGGCAACGTTAAGACCGGTCTTAACGTTGCCAAGGTTGGATAGCTCTGTCCTACAGCGTCCTCAGCCAATCCATCCACCCCTCTCTGGAACCCTAAGCGCGATTCTTAAAACCAGCCTTGAATTCCCAAGAGATAAACGGACTTTTTCCTGTACAGAGCTCCCTTCCTGCAGGTTTAACACACCCCAAAATAAAAATAAAATGAGAAGAGGATCTTAAAATGGTTATTAATATTATTCTTAATTTTCTTTTTTTTACTTTTTCTTTCTTTCTTTCTTTTTTTTTTTGGTTTCTCCTGACTCTATGAACACAAAGAGGTCCTACCATAGGAGGAAGCCATGGCTGTTTAAAAGTTTTACAGTTATAATGGAATGCGCCCGGTCGCCCTCGGCTCGGCCTGGCGTTACTGGATGTGACAGGCAGTGGAAGAGGTGGCTTGACAGCACATGCAAGTAGGGTTGACCGACTTGGGCGGGATCAGGTCGAGGTCCTCGTCGTCGGGAATCTCGTCCAACCGATAGCCGTCCTTGAGCAGTTGGATGTTCAAGTCCTGGTTGATCTGCTGCAGACAAAGAGACCAGAGGTCAACCCACCAACCGTCCAACTGGAGTCTTCCCCCCCCCTGCCCCCCCCGAAAGGCACCTAGTCCAGAATGGTAGATGACGTTAGAAAGGATTCTAATCTTTGTGATGTCAACTAAAAAAATACTTCTTTAGTCTTTTTAGTTGCCAGCAGAAAGGGAGTGGGGGTGTGATGACCCAGAGTGGGATACAAAATAAACACAGACACAAAAACAGGCGAAGCCCCTTTAATTCCTTCAGCTTGGCTTTAAAGCCCCAAATATCCTTGACTGGAGTAAAAAAACTCCCCCACAAACAGTTACGAAAAGAAGGAAATGCCGTTTAAACTAAAAATGCCTATAAATTATAACTAGAAAAAAACAACACAAACCACACTGAAGCAATTAATGAGACCAGGCAGGATAAGGGCTTGAAGATGTCCACAGATATCGGAATACACACTGGGAAGGATGCCAAACTCAGGTAAGAACGGACAGACTAGAAATATTTTCATGCTTTGTTTCCAGCACTGGCTCATGTGCAATCTGTTCTTTTAACCAGTTCTCACAGCTGCAGCCCATGAAGGGAATCAAGGCCCTTTCCTCCCCCATAGACCACACCATTCACATTTCTCCCTTATCCTCTCCTTCCTGCATGCCCTGAATGGAGAGGGGATGGGCCTGGGTCCTTCCTCTGACTGCCCAGCCAGCTGTGCCCTTCCCCAGCCTCCTCCACAACCTCCAGAGCCACACTTCCACTCCCTGTCAGAATGTTCCTCCTCTCCCTTGGAGTCAGTCTCCAACAGGGGCATGACAGGGGGAAAGCAGTGCATTCCTTAAATGCTTCAGATAATTGCTAGGCAGCCGAAGCTGTTGGCGCGCAAGATTATTACTGGAGAGCATGATTGATGACTCTTGGCTATGGATGTGTCCCATTGGAGAATATACATTCAGGTGGTGGTGGGAAGACCAGGGTCAAGGGGGAAATGAATGATGCGTCTTAGTCGGCTGGCTGTCAGGACTGCGACAAACCACCCCTATTCAAATCATAAGTCTCTAGCCGCATCTCTCAGAGTAAAAAAAAAAAGATTAATTAGGAGTGACCATGTCGGCGTAACCTGGGTGAAGGCTCCCTACTAAGAAGTTGGGGCCTCCTGGGTGAAGACAGCGAGGGGGATCCCGGCACAGTTGATCGTCGGAACAGCTGATCGTTGGGAGGAGAAAAAGAAATACCTTAAGGAGTGACTGGGCAGGGGAGAACGCAGTTAGTGATGTCGGGCATGTGCGTGATGCCGCACATGCGCGATAAGGACTGACTGGGCGGGGAGGGGCAGGCAGAGAGGGGTGGGGCCAGCTAGGGGCACAATTTGCCTGTTGCCCGAACTGTGCAGAAGCATAACAACCAGTTCTAAAAAACCGGTCCGAACCGGTAGAATCTCACCCCTGCCCATAGTAAAGGTCATCAATCCAGTCACAGTGCAACTGAAGTTGCCCTGAATGTTAGGGGAAATACACCCAGGTAACGCCGACATGGTCACTCCTAATAAATCTTTTTTTTTTTACTCTAAGAGATGCAGCTAGAGATTTTTGAATTGAATGGGGCTGGTTTGTCGGAGCCCTGACACCTGATTAGACGGTCAGCTTCCTTAGATATGAGAACAATCCAATAACAACTTATAACAACTATCCAATGGCCACTCTATGTTGCTATATGATAGCAACAGCACTTGAGATTTATATACTGCTCCACAGTGCGTCATTTGCATTCTTTTTAGAGAGTCACTGAGGCCACTTGGAGGTTTGTTTGTGTCCTCAGAGTCACCTGAGTGGTGCAACAGCTTGTGCCTTTCTTTAACAAAGAAGGGATGTAGGGCAGAAAACATCCTGCAGCCAAGAAGGCTCCACACCCATTTGCACCACTCAGGTGACCCTGGGAACACAGACAAACCTCCAAGAGGCCTCAAGGACTTTCTAAAAGGATGCAAATGACCAGATGTCTGCAAGGAGTATAAAATCCTTCCTTTCCCCACCATCCAGGCAGAGCTGAAGAAGCTTCTTTGGGACAACCATGACCTGGGTGACGGAGAATCTCCATAGACTAAGAGAAAAACAAGTTTCATCTTGATGAGACTCAAAGGGATGGAATCGGACCCACCTCAGCTGAAGAATATCCCGAGGAGGAATATCTGGACATGTCAAAGTCGTCATCGCTGGAAAACAAGACAAGAACACAATGGGCAATGGCAGTTCCAGCAAGCAAAAGAGCATGTTGGGTAGCAAAATCAATGTTCATTTTCACAGACAAGGAGAGAACAGCTCTATGGGACCCACTCCACTGGGTCTACTTGTGGCCTATATGAACGTAACTGTTCGATCATCAGGAAGTCACAGAGAAGAGGGGCTCCACTCATGGTTGACACCAGAAGGCAGGAGAAGAAACAATGGATGGAAGCTAATCAAGGAGAGAAGCAATCTTCTCAGCCATCTTAAATAACATCAGAGCTTGTGACTTGTAGCAGTGAGTATATTTATAATGCCCCCTGTCAAGGTATTGATTTAATAGCTGACCAGCTGTTGTAAGGCTGCTGTAAATGCTGATAAAACGAGGATGAGTCTGCAAAGTTATTGCCGCTTTAAGACTGAGGATGGGTCCACAGGGCTATTGCCACTTTAAGAAGCTATCTATATAAGAGCGGCCATGAGAGGACATATCCCTCTCTCCTCATGTTCTATCTCCATTGTAGTTCTCAGTGCAGAGTAATGAAGATTGCTTGCTTGCCTGGTGTGTGCCTAACACGTATATGTATGTATATAGCAGTCTTGTATATAAACCACTGTTAAATGATAAAGCCTGTGTGCTGTGTTGTGCTCCTCGGTTGACTCAAAATAGTTAAACACTCTGTCACCACCAAATAGCTCACAAAATTTCCCAACAAAGCAGTCCAGATACATCTGGAGGACACCAAACTGGAGACAGATTGTGTAGAACAGCAGTGGTGTTATGTATTAGGGACGTGCTCACTTTGAGGTGGAAGAACTGTGAAAAAAATGAAAGCTACAAACACCTTCAACAAAATGAATCTTATAACTTACAAACATTCACTTTCAGCCTTGCTAGCTGACAAGTGGTGGCTCAGGCTGTTAACTGCCTGCACTTAAGTTCCAGCTGCCTACAACTGCTGTAGGCTCGAATCCCACCAGGCTCAAGGTTGACTCAGCCTTCCATCCTCTCGGGGTAGGTAAATTGAGGACCCAAGATTGTTGGGGGCAATTAGCTGACCTTGTAAAAATGTCGCTTAGTAATAAGCAGGCATATACAATGGAATGAAGGCTATTGCTGAGCACACTGGGTTGCATCCCAAAAATTGTAAGCCGCCCTGAGTCTCCAGAGAAGGGTGGCATATAAATGTAATTTAAAAAAAAATCAAAAGCTGGAGAAACTTGAGGTTTTCCAGGAATAGATGCCCAGAAAACTCCATGCAGGGCAATCACATCTCACCGTACGGCCAGAAATCAGAAGTTCAAAAAAAAAAACAAAAACCCTCACATCCCAGACATAAATATTTCAACTCCTTCCCTCAAAACAACGCTATAGAGCCCTGCACACCAGAACAACTAGACACAAGGGGAGTTTTTCCCTGAACACCATCACTCTGCTAAACAAACAATTCCCTCAACTATTACAAAGTCTGCACTACTATCAATGTTAACCTTCTCATCACTCCTTATCACCCATCCCCTCCCACTTGTGACTATGACTGTAACTTTATCGCTTTTATCCTTACGATCTATTCTACACTGACTGTTTCCTAGTAAGATTTAATTGCTTATTGTACCCTATGACTATTATTCTAAGATTCTTGACTCTTGACTAAAGTATCTTTTCCTTTATGTACACTGAGAGCATTTGCACTAAAGACAAATTCCTTGGGTGTCCAATCACACTTGGCCAATAAAGGATTCTATTCTATTCTAGTCTATTCTATTCTATTCTATTCTATTCTTTCCTTCTTTCTCTTTCTCTTTTTCTATCTATCTATCTATCTATCTATCTATCTATCTATCTATCTATCTATCCATCCATCTATCTCTGATTTGATTGCTTATTGTACCCTATGACTATTATTCTAAGATTCTTGACTCTTGACTAAAGTATCTTTTCCTTTATGTACACTGAGAGCATTTGCACTAAAGAAAATTCCTTGGGTGTCCAATCACACTTGGCCAATAAAGGATTCTATTCTATTCTATTCTATTCTATTCTGTTCTGTTCTGTTCTGTTCTGTCCTATTCTTTCTTTCTTTCTTTCTTTCTTTCTTTCTTTCTTTCTTTCTTTCTCTCTCTCTCTCTCTCTCTCTCTCTGATTTGATTGCTTATCATACCCTATGACTATTATTAAGTGTTGTGCCTGATGGTTCTTGACTCTTGATGAATGTATCTTTTCTTTTATGTATACTGACAGCATTTGCACCAAGACAAATTCCTTGTGTGTCCAACCATACTTGGCCAATAAAGAATTCTGTTCTGTTCTATTCTATTCTATTCTATTCTATTCTGTTCTGTTCTGTTCTTTCTTTTTCTTTCTTTCTTTCTTTCTCTTTCCTATCTATCTATCTATCTATCTATCTATCTATCTATCTATCTGAGTTGATTGCTTATTGTACCCTATGACTATTATTAAGTGTAGCACCTTTATGATTCTTGACTCTTGATGAATGTATCCTTTCTTTTATGTACACTGAGAGCATTTGCACCAAGACAAATTCCTTGTGTGTCCAATCACACTTGGCCAATAAAGAATTAATTCATTCATTGTGAGTGCTCCACCACTGGAAGGTTTCAAAACGAGACCAGGTACTGAATAACCATTTGTCTGAACTACCGTGTTTCCCCGAAAATAAGACACTGTCTTATATTTTTTGGGCTCCCAAAAACACACTAGGTCTTATTTTTGGGGTAGGTCTTATTTTCGGGGAAACACGGTAGTATAGGGTCTCCTGCATAAGCACGGGGTTGGACTAGAAGACCTCCAAGGTCCCTTCCAACTCTATTACTCTTACAGTTTGACTGAGACAGGGGCTGGACTCTTCTCCTTCAACCTGTTCTCCAAAGCCCCTGAGAGCAGGACAAGAAGCAATGGGTGGAAACTCATCAAGGACAGAAGCAACCTAGAACTAAGGAGAAACTTCCTATCAGTGAGCACAATTAACCAGCGGGACAGAAGTCGCCTCCAGAAGTTGTGGGTGCTCCAACACTGGAGGTTTTGATGAAGAGACCGGACAACCATTTGTCTGAAATGCTATACAGGGTTTTCAGCTCGATCAGGGGTTAGACTAGAAGACCTCCAAGGACCCCTTCCAGCTCTTATTTTTCTACCTTCTAAACCATGCAATTACATAGGTGAGTTTTGGGAGTCCATATCTACCTGTCTGTGTCCAGCGCCACCAATGGTTTTTCATCAGGACTTTGATCTAATGAGGAGTAGCCTTTATTCGGAACGACCAGCCTGAAATAAATAAAAAAGGGAACATTATACTGACTGTCATGGATACGTGGAAAGCTCAAATTCAGAATAAAAGGAGAGGTGGGTGGGTGGTGCAATGGTGCCTTGAGTTTCAGATTAGGCAAAGGAAGGCAAAAATAAACCCTAATAATAAATAAAATAAAATAAAATAAAATGTACCGCAAAGAAGAAATGAAATGCTTTCTCATACTACTGTTGTGGTCCACCGGCGGCCTGTGGAGCCGGCAGCAGAATCGGACAGTGGGGAGGAACAGGGGCCAGTCCTGCAGTCAGGGGAGGACTCGGACGAGGGATCTGCATGCGACACAGAGATGGGATCAGGGGCATCGGGGAGTTATGCACTAACTCTGGAGCCTCCAGAATCTGACATCAGTGAGGAAGAGGAACAGGGGGAGGCTGTTCCCAGTTTGCGCTTGCACAGAGCTGCCAGAAGGCAAGAGCAGCTAACACAAAAGGGGCAACTCAGGAGTAAGTATCAGCCTTTCTAGGCAAGTAGGGATTTTAGGTATAAACCACATTACTCACTTTTGTGGAGTTAAGATAACGGTTTATTTACAATACATCCCATCCAAGTCAGCGACAACAAGAAAATGTCTGTATAAAGCCAGTGCTGAGAGCAACTGACTCTCAGCACCTTTTATTGCAATAATCCACCCTTCGTAATTAACCTAACTTCCGCCCTCCTGGCTAATTCCCCACGCTTTCTCACCGTGCTCCTAATCATGTCTATCAACCCACTCCCAATTAGTGCAGCCCTAAACCACTGCCTCCTCCCTGCAGCTATAGCCTCCCTTTAGCATTATTCAAGCCAACTTCCCTTTTCTGTCTTAAATGTTTCATCACAATCCCTCTAACAGTATTTGCTCCAGCTGGAGCTTCTCCCCACTACATTCCTATCTATCTTAATGTTCTCTAATGTTCTGCAAACAGCCAGCATGTTCAATTTCATTTCGACATGCTTTGGTTTCTACATGTTAGCTGCTGTTCTTATCAATGACCTCATCATTCATCCCTAGCCGACATGCAGTTCGGTTAATTCTGTGTCGGGTTTCATGGTGAGTGTGGAAACAGTGAAGCCTGACAGTAAGGCTTGGAGATGACTGGCAGCTCCCATAACACATAAAGGAGGAGCAAAGGGACAGGAGCCTTTGCAGGAAGCAACTTTGTTCATTCTGGTAGGTTTAAACTCTGAAGCTCCGTGTGGCCTTGCACAGCTAATGGGCAATTTAGATGTTGGCAGCATTTCAAGCAAGATAAAGGTGGGTGCTTATCAGCCTTATCCCAAAGGACTGTGGCAGAACTTCTGTTGGACTATTCGCAAACTGTTTGGGACTCATTACGGGCTGTGTATGCCTATAATTCACAGCCATTGAAATAATAAAATAATAAAAAAGGGTTTTGGGAACAGCATGTGATTGTTACTGTCTTGGTCAGAACAACTACAACGTTAGAGACAATCAGAAGCAAAAGGCTTCTTCGTTGCTACAGGTAGTTTTGACTTACAACCATTTGCTTAGTGAACATTCCAAGTTACGACATTACTGAAAAAGTGACTTATGACTGTTTTCACACAGGTGACCCTTGTAGCATCCCCACCTTCATGTGATCAAAATTCAAAGGCTTGGCACCTGGCATGTACTTATGACGGTTGCCTGATCCCAGGGTCATTAACCTTCCCAGCGATTTCCGACAAGCAGTGGGGTGAAGCCAGATTTGCTTAATGACACCGTGACTCGCTGAACGACCGCAGCGATTTTGCTTAGCAACTGCGGCCAAAAGGCTGTAAAGGGGGACACAATGCTTATTGAACAGCTGCATTGCTTAGTGACGGAAATATTGGACTCAGTTGTGATCGTATGTCATGCACAGGTATGGACAGATCTACCTAGCACAAACTGAGCTTTCTCACAGGTGTGAGAAAGACCTGTGTCGTAATGGTTTGCAGTCTTAATGGTTTGCAGTCTTAATGGTTTGCAGTACAGAGAGTCCCCAACTTACAACTGTTCATTTAGTGATCATTTAAAGTTACAACAATGCTGAAAAAAATGTGATATATGACCCATCCTCGCCCTACGACTGTCACAGAATCCCCATCGTCACTGGATCCAACTTTGGGCATCCAAGAACTAGCCTGTATTTATGATGGCTGCACTAAAGGAGCTTTTTCTTTCAGGAGGCAACTGGACTTCCTTGTTCTTTCTTTGAAGACTTTTCGCTTCTCATCCAAGAAGCTTCTTCAGCTCTGACAGGATGGTGGGGAAGAGAAAGATTTATATTCCTTGCAGACAGCTGGTCATTTGCATTTTTAGTGAGTCATTGAGGCCACTTGGAGGTTCCTCTGTGTCCTCAGGGTCACCTGAGTTTATGAGGTGGTTATTTTGTTCATAAAGGCATGGCATAACACAGGAGAACAAAGCCACCAGAACTAGATTCAGCCGTCCATCTGCATTTAAAAGATGAAGGCCACTCTTTAGAGGACAGCAAAGTCCACATTTTGGAAAGAGAGGACCGCTGGTTTGAGAAGAGGGTTCAAAGAGGTCATCTAGGTCCAAATTGAACAGCCCCTCTCAAGAGAGGGGAAGAGATACGACATTATCTATCTCCTGTCTATAACACAGTCCTCTTTGCAGTTCCATGAAAGCTCCACACCTGTTTGCATTAAAGCTCCAAGTGGCCTCAACGACCCTCTAAAAAGGATGCAAATGACCAGCTGTCTGCAAGGAATATAAATCCTTCCCTTCCCCACCATCCAGTCAGAGCAGAAGACGCTTCTTGAATGAGAAGGGAAATGCCTTCAAAGAAAAACCAGAAAGTCCAGTTGCCTCCTGAAAATGCACCTTTGGGACACCTCGCTTAGCAATGAAAATTCTGTTCCCAATTGCGTCGTAAGTCCAGGACCACAGACAGACAGCTGGTCATTTGAATTCTTTCAGAGTGTCGTTGACCCCGGGACACAGCAATGGATGTTAACCAGATACCAAGTCTCTGACTTTTGATCATGTGGACCATGGGGCTGCTAGAAAGATCGTGTCAACTCCTAAAATATTTCTATGGTCTTTTTAGAGTTGCCAATAGAAAGGAGCAGGGAGCGGCAGCTTGCAAACCAAAACTGCATTCCATAAATGTTTTCAAAGGTAGTAACTAGGTGACTGAAGTTCCTGCCACGCAAAATCCTAACTGGAGAGCCTGATTGATGACTTTTGGCTATGGATGTGTCCCATTGGAGAATATGAATTACGATACACCCAGGGGGTTGGGGAAAACCAGGCTCAAGGGTGACAATGAATGAGGTGTCTCAGAGTCGGCTACACCCAGGCAGTGCCGGGCATGTTAACTCCCAATAAATCCTTTTTAAGTTTTGGAAGTTTGGCTCGAGACTCATGATTTAAATGGGGGTGAATGCTGGAATCTTGATAGTAAGCTTGAAAAACAGGTCGTAAGTCATGTTTTTCGGTGCCAGTGTAACTTCAAACGGTCCCTAAGTGGTTGTAAGTTGAGGACTACCTGTAAAAAGGAACTTACAAGGGCTTTGTGTCCTTGACTTTCAGCCTGTCATCATCCTCCCACTTAAATACCAGCTGGGGACAAATACAAGCTGAAAACAGGCTGGCATGCATGTCAAAATGGATTATGCAAGTCTAATAAATTCATTTATTTAGAGCAGTGGTTCTTAACCTTTTTGAAAGAATCGCCCCTTGAGCCATTGAGGAAGTTGTCATCGCCCCTTCCCCAACATAACCACCCCCCTGCCGCCTCTTAGCATCACCAAGGGGGCAGCAGAGGGGCGCTAAGAGGCGGCAGGGGGGGTGTTTGAGGCACCGGCCCTGCAGGCTCACCCCATTGACTGTTGTACCGCACCTGAACCGGCGCCTCGAATGAGGCAGCATGTTGGGAAAAGCCGCTGCCACCGCTTTCCCAAAGTGCTGCCGCTCTCGCATTCTTTCTGTCTGTCTATCCGTCCGTCTGTCCATCCATCCATCCAAAAGGTCTGTCTGTTTGCCTGCCTACCTACCTACCTACCTACCTATCTACCAGTATAGATCTCTCTCTCTCTCTCTCCCCAATATATCTCGCTCCATCACCCCCATATCGCCCCTTCCGTTCTTCTTCATCGCCCCTTTTTCATTCCATCGCCCCCCTGAAAAACAAAATCGCCCCTTGGGGGGGCGATATCACCCAGGTTAAGAACCACTGATTTAGAGAACACAGAAGACTGGCGCAAATTTGTTTTTTTACATTAGGTTGTTTGCCTTTTAACGTGATTTGATTTGATTTATTGTTTGCTTCCGTTAAATGCAACCCAGAGTCACTTTATTTTGAATTGGGTGGCTCTAACCCTCCAGGAAACAAAAATTAAACAGAATATAATCTCGGCGCCCTCCTGCTGACAGCAGCCCACAACGCCTAAGCCTAATTTCCAAGGCAAATTGCACAGCCTTCGGAAGGGGCAGGAGGAGAAACATGAATAATAGATGATTACTTGTAGTTAGCTTCTTCTGAATTTTATTTGGGGAAACGGGTCAGAATTGTAGAGACAATGAACTTGGGAGGGACGATATTCCTGGGTTCGCTCCGTGTCATGTATATAACTTGACCGAAGCGGAATGAGTGGATTGGCACAAAGAATCACTCCAAAACATGTCATGAGAATGGAGCTGGGTTTAGGAGAGGTTTCTCTGGATTGTGGTTTCTTCATCGGAGTCCTTGGTGCTGTCTGAGCTTGGTGCTTTATTTGCAGATGTTTCATGCCCCAAACTAAGTAACATCATCAGTGCTAGAAGGGAGTAGGATTTGCACTGATGATGTTACTTAGTTGGGTAATGAAATGTCTACAAGAAAACAATCAACCTGAGAGTACAGGGACCCCCACAGTTCAATGCTTGGGAGGGGGGTTGGACTAGATGACCTACAAGGTCCCTTCCAACTCTGATTATCTGTTATCTGTTAACCCCAAGCTACAAACATTCCCTTCTATCCAAACTACTTATATATAACTGGAATGCAGTTTTGGTTTGCAAGCTGCTGCACTACTCCCCCCTCCCTTTCTGTTGGCAACTCTAAAAAGGCCATAGAAATACGTTGTGAGTTGACATTCGGCTCCCCTCACTTCTTAAAGCTGCCATGTTTGAGAAACACTGCTATAGATCAGCGTTCCCCAGACTTTCCAGGTTGGTGGCCCAGAGGGGGAAAGAGGGAATAGCTTTGTGGGAGGGGGAGACCTCATGGCTGACATGAGTGGGGTCCCAAGTGCCCGCGAGGCTCATGGGAGAGAGGCCCTAAACCCCCCTCCTGACGTTCGCATGTGTTGGGCTGTGCATTCACACGCACACACCAACTAGCCAGCCACTCACACAGCCTGGTTGCGAATAGGCTGCACACCAGTAGTGGGCTGGTGCCCACAAATTGGGGACCCTTGCTTGTAGACACACCAAGATTCTCATGTGGAGGGAACATCTACCTTGTCCGAGCCATGACGTTGGTCTTCTTGGGTTGTTGGTTAACTGGACTTCCCATGGTGCCGTTTTTCAGGGACCCCTTCCGAGCCAGCTCTCGCTGTTTCTCTGCAGGACAAAGACAGACAGACACGGAGGAAGAGAATTAGGCAAGGCAGCCTCTCCTTTGGAAGCCAACTGCAGGGCAATGTGAGCCAGAGTTTGCCCTGCAAACACAATTATCTGCAAAGGAACAACGTCAAGTCTTTGGGGTTATAACCTATATATAACAAATAATAATAAACTAATAACAAATAATTACACTGTTTTCCTGAAAATAAGACCTATCCTGAAAATAAGACCTAGCATGGTTTTAAGTATGCCTAATGTAAGCCCTACCCCCAAAATAAGCCTTACTTAAGAGCCTGCACAGCCAACCGGCTGCCAATTCTGTCTAGTTATTATTATTATTATTATTATTACATGCGCCCTTCTCCCAAAGGACTCAGGGCGGCGAACATATAAAAAGAAATATATTTACAATAAAAAGATATTAAATAAAGACAAGTCTAAATTACAAGAAACATTAAAAACAATTAAAATTACAATAATAAACAATACTATTAAGACAACCGCCCCCAGGTCAATCCAGGCCGCCTGCTGAAACAGCCAAGTCTTCAGGTCTCGACGAAAGGAGCTGATTCCAAAACAGAAGATCCCAGCCCTGGGAACCGCCAGCCGACAATGCCTGACCGACGGCATTCCCAGGAGGCCCCTCGTGGTGCCATGGCCACAAGGTGAGGTGGGGGGGGTGGAGCTGCCCCAAGCACCCCAACAGCTCAGGGCACCCGCAGCCAGGCCATCCATGCCCCAACATTTGCTTTGTGGCGGCAGCACTAATAGCCATGTGCAGCAGGGGCCCAGGTGGCTGCCAGTCCACTTCTTCTGCTTGCTCATGGCTGCAACGAAGAAGGAGGCCAAGTGGTGTGCTGGTCCTGTGACCACGTGGTGAGACAGGTGTCAGGGCGTGAGTGACCTGACTGCAGGGGCCCTGAGGTAAGTCAGTATGGGGCATGTGGGGCAGCTCAAATCTTCAGCCTCGCAGCGGCAGCACTATCACACTATGTGGCCTCCTGCCCTGCCACAAGCAAGCAGAAGAATTAGGTCTCCCGTACATGGGAATAAAATAAGACACACCCTGAAAATAAGCCCTAGTGCTTATTTTGGGACCCAAAAGTAAATAAGACCCAGTTGGGTCTTTTCGGGGAAACACGTGTATTTGTGACATAAACTAGGATGGTGTGATAACCTGGGGGGCGGCACAAAGGCAACACAGTCAGATAATTAGTAGGAGTCCCTTCATTAGCTCCAACTTTGCCCCCAATGTCCTGGTTACCGTCTGGCTGGAGAAAAACTCTCCCAGGAATATCCTTTGGCTGCAGAAAAATTCAGCCCAAAACAGGGTAAACACAAACTGTAACTTAAAGTCCAAACAAGGCACGATGAGGTCATTAGTCCAGCAGGGCAAGAAAAGGAATTCCAGTCATGAAGGGCAATAACTCCACATGGTTGGGAAGATGCCAGGAACACAGATAACCAAAGTCAACACAAGATAAAGTCACGTTTGCTCCCAGCAGCTGCTGCACGCAGCCTGCATTTCTTACAAACTGTCTTCCCAGGTGTGCCTTGTGAAGGGAATCAGGGCCCTTTCCTCCCCCACAAGCCACGCAATCCACGTTGCTCCCTTCTCCGTTCCTCCCTGCGTGCCCTAGGATGAAGAGGGGATGGGCCTGGGTCTTCCTCTGAACTTCCTCTCCCTTGTTCTACCTCTTCTCTGCTCTGCCCAGCCAGACTTTGCCCTTCCCCCGTTTCCTCCACAGCCAATGGAGCCACCCTTTGGAATCAGCTACCTCTAGAGCTGGGTTTGGCCCTGGACCTGCGCTCCTTCCGCCGTGATCTCAAGACTTGGCTGTTTGCACAGGCCGGCCTGGACTGAGCAGGGTTGGGATTTTTAGTTTAAGGGTATTTTAATTAGATTTTATAATTGGATTAGATAATTTGATAAAGGTGTATTTATTGTTTATACATTTCTGTGTAAGCCGCCCCGAGTCCCCTCGGAGATGGGGCGGCATATAAATCCAATTAAATAAATAAATAAATAAAAATATGACACGGGGACACTGCCACCATCATACATGCGAGTCGGTTGCCGAACATCTGAATTCTGATCGTGTGATCATGGGGAGGCTGCAAGAGTTGTAAGTATGAAAAATGGGCCACAACCACTTTTTCAGCGCCGTTGTAAACTTTGAACAGTCAGTAAATGAACTGTTGTAAATTGAGGACTGTATATGTTTATACATATCTATATCTGCCTGCCTGCCTGCCTGCCTGCCTGCCTGCCTATCTATCTATCTATCTATCATCTATCTATCTATCTATCTATCTATCTATCTATCTATCTATCTATCTATCTATCTAAAAGCAAAATGCCACTCACGCATCATCATCACAAAATCTCCAGAACCATAAAGCCTACAAACTTGAAATTGGGCCTGTATCTTCCTCTTGGCTTCTAGGTGCTCACTAAGAAAGGATTTTTCCAAATGACCATCAGAGCACTTAGAGTATTTCCTATATTACTATTATTAACATGCTCTGATGCTAAGGAGTTCCACTCCCCCTCCCCACCTGAAAAGAAATCTTTTCCAAATGCAAAACACAAGCAGAGGAGAGGAGGTTCAGTTTCAGAGTGCCAAGCAGCTTTAGTCCAGAACAGTTGAGCTAAGCCACGCCCAGGCTCCTTGCTATCTCCTTGCTCACACAGCAAATACTGTTTCAGTTTCCAAACAGCCCTCAACTCTCTCACCCACTGACAGGATGCTAGCCAGACGAATACTGATGGATGCTGGTAGGCAGAGGCAGAATTCCCCCCCCCCTTTTATTTTCTGCTCCAAAAACTAAGCCCAATCACATAGTTTTGTAGCGAAGCACGGGGATCCAGCTAGTATGTTTATATTTATATATATATAGGAGCCTCTGTGGCGCAGTGGTTACAGCGCAGTATTACAAGCTACTTCTGCAGCCAGCTGCCTACAATTTGGCAGTTCAAATCCCACCAGGCTCCAGGTTGACTCAGCCTTCCATCCTTCCGAGGTGGGTAAAATGAGGACCCAGATTGTTGGGGACCAGAGGCTGACTCTGTAAACCATTTAGAGAGGGCTGTAAAAGCACTATAAAGCGGTATAGAAATCTAAGTGCTATTGCTATATTTATGTACACGTTTCCTTCTCTCCTGTCAATGTTTCCTTTGTATGTTAAATGTTGAAGAGACACTGCAGCCCAGAGAAATGGTTTTGTACGTTAAGGGTCGTTTTTATTCCTACGATGCTTTCTCAAAATGGGAAGGGCAAGCAGGGACCAGGGGACAAAGGCATGGAGCTACATCTAAAGAGGCTTTTGCGCTGCTGTGGTTTGAACCCCCCTCTTTCCACTCCTTGGTCTGCAGGCAGCTCCACGGTGCTGGGCCTTCTCGGTTGACTGGCTTCTGTCCCCCTCGATGCTGCCTTCATGGAAACGAACAAAAACCAGCCCCATCCTCTCCTTCCTTGGTTTAAGCCTTTGGCCACATACTGAGGCTTAATTATAGATTTTCAGCGTAGCTGCCATGTTAATTATTCATGGCCTCGTCTCATCTCAGCTAAGGGCAGAGGCAGCATCCAAGCAAAAATCCATGAAGCTAAAGCGTACAATGAACTGGGTATATCTCATCTACTGAAGAGAAGGACCAGGGGATTACAGTTTACAGATTTACAGCGTTGGAAGGCACCTTGGAGATCATCTAGTCCAACCTGCCCTTTGCCCCAAGCAGGAGACCCTACACCATTTCTGACAGATGGCAGTCCAGTTCTTCTTGAAAGCCTCCAGGGATGAAGCTCCCACAACTTCCAAAGGCAACTAAGGGCCTTGGTGGTGCAGGCTGTTAAACGCCTAGCACTTAGCTCCAGCTGCCTGCAATTAGTGCAGGCTCGAATCCCACCAGGCTCAAGGTTGACTCAGCCTTCCATCCTCTCGGGGTAGGTAAATTGAGGAGCCAAGATTGTTGGGGGCAATAAGCTGACTTTGTAAAAATGCCGCTTAGTAATAAGCAGGCATATACAATGGAATGAAGGCTATTGCTGAGCGCATTGGGCTGTGCTCCAAAGATTGTAAGCCGCCCTGAGTCTCCGGAGAAGGGCGGGATATAAATATGAATAAAAAAATAAATAAATAAATTTTTAAAAAAACTTCTGTTTCATGGGTTGATGGTTCTCACTGTTGGGAAATGAGCCTTGTTTCCAGGTTGAATCTCTCCTTGTTCAGTTTCCATCCATTATTCCTTGTCTGGCCTTCAGGTGCTTTGGAAACATGACGTGATAGTGGTCTTCCAATATTTGCGGGGCTGCCATCAAGGACCACACCTAGAGTCCTGCATCCAGTTTTGGTCACCACACTATAAAAAGGATGTTGAGACTCTAGAAAAAGAGAAGAGCAACCAGGATGATGAGGGGACTGGAGGCTCAAACACACGATGAACGGTTGTAGGAACTGGGCCTGGCTGGTGTACTGAAGAGAAGGACCAGGGGAGACAGGAGAGCATCTTCCAATATTTGAGGGGCTGCCCCAGAGAGGAGGATGGGGTCCAGCTATTCTCCAAGGTATCTGAAGCCCAGACAAGGAATAATGGATGGAAACTGAATAAGGAGAGATTCAACCTGGAAATAAGGAGGAATTTTCTGACAGGGAGAACCATCAACCAATGGAACAGAAGTTGCCCTTGGAAGTTGTGGGAGCTTCATCACTGGAAGCTTTCAAGAAGAAAACTTGGCTGTTTGAACAGGCCAGGCTGGACTGACTTCTTGGGGGTGGGGTTAAACTGATTTTATTTGGGCTCATCAGGTTTAATTTGTTTTTAATGTATTTATTGATTGTATTTTTAGTTGTGAGCCTCCCCGAGTCCTTTCGGAGAGGGGGCGGCATACAAGTCCAATTATTAAATTAAATTAAATTGGACTGCCACCTGTCAGAAATGGCGTAGTGTCTCCCGCTTGGGCAGGGGGGGTTGGACTAGATGACCTACAAGTCCTTCCAACTCTGATTATCTGTTATCTGATGGGTGCAGGGATGGATCTTTGATTTCTCTTTTGGGAAAGGAAAACCAGGAACTCTCAGATTCCGGTTTTCCCAGATGGGCCAATATGACAACTCTAACAAAATAGAACATGAAGGAACTGGTTGTCTCAGAGTTTATTGGTCTGGAGTTGGTTAGTTGGAACGCTGACATGACTATGATGAGTTCACGCCTCTTTAAAAGTTCCTTGCAATTCCCACTTTGAAAAGCCTTATTCTCATTGTTTCCCCTCCCTGGTTGGGTGGGTAACAATAGCCTCCCTCAATAAACCTGCTTTTCTTTGTTCTTTCTTTTCTTTTTAGACCCACTGTCACCACTCAAATTTCTGAGCTGGAGTTAAAATACAATATAAATCTTCCTCCTCCTTCCTCATCGCTTCTCTTCCTTTTGAACAGACCGTATCCTTCAATTCTTATATCCGATCAAAAGTCCGCCCACCATATATCTTTATTCTACTTAACTCAAGCTAGACATGAAGTTTCCAAGCCAATGTTCCTTCTTATTTTTCAAAGAGTCATAGAGAGGCCCCATTGTACCAGACCTGCTGTTCCATCTTTAGTAAATCTCTTTATGTCCAACTGGGACACAATTGAATTTAAAAGATTGCGTGGATTAACCTTGCTATACGTTAAATTAACCATGTTTCCCCTCCAATCATGTTGGAGTAGAATATATTTCCAGCTACAGGTAGTCTTCGACTTACAACAGTTCTTTTAGTGACTGCTCAAAGTTACAACTTCATTGAAAGTTACTTGTTCTGTCCAAGGCTTCCCCAAAAAGTAATAAGCAGACTCTCTGTCCTGGCAAAACCGCTTTTATTAAAGGTGAATTTCTTGCATTCACATTCAGCCAAAGGGCTGGCAAACAGTCATCCAAGGGTCTAATCAGGAGCACAGACCTCATCTAGACTGGAGAGCTGCCAAGTAACTATTTCCAAGCACAGTGCTGACAAGGAAGGACTCAGCACAGAGTCTCTGAGATGCACAGACAGATCTTCACACTGCTGCAATGAATGAACAAATTGTTTCCTGCAAAAGCCCCCTCCCCTTTTGCTCCTCTTTTAATCCCTAGGGGAGGGGCCTTTCACCGTCCACCTGTGGCTTTACTCCCATGTCGACTCTTAGTTTGTAATTGTTGTTTTCTTTTGGCAGCTCTGCATCATGAGCTGGGAACCGGCTCCAGCTGCTCCACTGCTTCACTGCTGTCTGAGCCTGAAGGCAGCTGATGACTGCCAGCCTGCCCTGGCCCCATCTCTGCCTCTGATACAGAGCCTTCCTCAGCCTCCAGGACTGGCCCAGGTTCCTCCCCATCCTCCTCACTGTCTGACTCTGCTGCCAGATCCGCTAGTCGCTGGCAGACCACAACAGTTCACTTCAAGCAGAAACTTCCTAACAGTGTGCACAATTAGCCAGTGGAACAGCTTGCCACTAGAAGTCGTGAGTGTTCCATCACTGGAGGTTTTAAGAAGAGTCTAGATAGTCGCTTGTCTGAAATGGTATAAGTTCTCCTGCTTGAGCAGGGAGTTGGAGTAGATGACCTCTCAAGGTCCCTTCCAGCTCTATTCTATTCTAATTCTGAACAAAGGGACTTACAATCCTTTTTTCCACACTTAGGGCCGTTGCAGCATCCCTGTGGTCATGTGATCAAAATTTAAATGTTGGGCAACTGCCTCGTTTTTATGATGGTCGCCATGTCCGACGTGATTCCCTTTTGTGACCTCCTGACAAAGCAAAGTCGATGGGGAAGCCAGATTCACTAAACGACCGTGTGACAAACTTATAACTGCAGGGATTCGCTTAACAAGGGTGGCAAGTAAAGGTCATAAAATGGGGCAAAAGTCACTTCACAACTGTCTCGCTTAGCAGCAGAAATTTTGGGCTCGGTTATCTGAGTAAGGTAGTACAGGTCGTAGTCCTTGACTTACGACCTGTACTACCTCAGATAATTTAGATAGCGGTCCCGTTTTTTTTTTAATTCACATTTATATGCTGCCCTTCTCCGGAGACTCAGGGCTTACAATTTTGGGATACAACCCAGTGTGCTCAGCAATAGCCTTCATTCCATTGTATATGCCTGCTTATTACCAGGGCTTTTGGTCAGCGGCATTTTATCATTGCCCCCAACAATCTTGGGTCCTCAGTTTACCTACCCCGAGAGGATGGAAGGCTGAGTCAACCTTGAGCCTGGTGGGATTCGAGCCTGCACTAATTGCAGGCAGCTGGAACTAAGTGCTAAGTGTTTAACAGCCTGCACCACCAAGGCTCTTTTCTTCCGTCAGCACCATTTTTGAAGCCCAGTTTTTTTCCCTTGCCATCACCCCGTTTGGCTTTCCAGGCTTTGAATTAATTAGTGGCCTCCATAATCAATTCTGGATTGATTAATTCATCCGTCAGTGAGATGGCTTGCCTCCATGATGTTATGGGTGCTCCTTCACTGGAGGTCTTCAAGAAGCTGTTGGACAGCCAGTCATGTGACAAACGAAGGGGAATCTACATGTCCCGGGATAATGTTGCAGGGGTCAACCCTCAAGCTGGCCTGATTATCCTGATTAACCCTGATTATCTATTAAGTATCTGTTAAAATACTTTCTCCTGGGAACCAAGGACATTCTCCCACCTGGCCGGAGGAAGGAGGAGTGGACACCACCAGACCAAGGGATGCTGCCTTGATGAGGCCATGTGACTTTGCTTTGAGAAAGTGGAAAAACTTTTTACTTTTAATTAGGTGAAAACCGCGGGAACCTCCAGAGTCGGTTTTCACCAGATCTGTGCCAATATGGTATTTCCAACAAAGCTATTCTTTGAGGAACCTACCTGCCTCAGAGTTTTTGCTTGCAGCGGATCTATTACTTGGAACCCCGACAGCAGGATCCAATCTGGGTCGGTCACGGGGACCAGAAGTTTTGTCTTCCGAACTTTTGGACTCGTGCTGGAGCCCATCATCATGGAACAGATCTAACGACCTAAGCGCCAGAGCTCAATTGCTAACTAGGGCATACAAAACCTTTGCTAGACCAATACTTGAATACAGCTCACCTGTCTGGAATCCGCACTGTATATCAGACATTAATACAATTGAGCAAGTCCAGAAGTATTTCACGAGAAAATTACTACACGCCTCTGCTCGCAACAGAATACCCTACACCACCAGGCTTGAAATTTTGGGCTTGGACAACCTAGAACTACGCCGCCTACGGTTGGACCTAAGCATAGCACACAAAATTATCCGCTACAATGTCCTACCAGGCAAAGACTACTTCAGTTTCAACTGCAACAATACAAGAGCACACAACAGGTACAAACTCAATGTAAACTGCTCCAAACTCGATTGCAGAAAGTACGACTTCAGCCACAGAGTGGTCAGTGCCTGGAATGCACTCCCTGACTCTGTGGTCTCTTCCCCAAACCCCAAAACTTTAACCTTGAGACTGTTCACCCCTTTTCCTAAGAGGTCTGCAAGGGGACGTGCATAAGTGCATCATCCTGCCTACCGTCCCTGTCCTATTGTCCCCATTCATTCATACCTGTTTCCTGTATTCTGACTCATGTTTAGACTCATTTCTATTGTCTTGTAAGCGATTGACAAATCAAATAAATAAAAATAAAAGGAAGGAAGGAAAGAAGGAAGGGGGGAGGAAGGAGAACAGGGAAGGAAGGAAGGAAGGAAGGAAGGAAGGAAGGAAGGAAGGAGAAAAAAAGGAGGGAGGGAATGGGAGGGAGGAAGGAAGGAAAGAAGGAAGGGGGAAGAAGAACAGGGAAGGAAGGAAGGAAAGGATGAAGGAGAGAAAAGGGAGGGAGGGAATGGGAGGGAGGGAGGGAGTGGAAGGAAGGAAAGGATGAAGGAGAGAAAAGGGAGGGAGTGGAGGAGAAAGGAAGGAAAGAAGGAAGGAAGGAAGGAAGGAAGGAAGGAAGGAAGGAAGGAAGGAAGGAAGGAAGGAAGGAAAGGGAGAGAATGACCATTCCTAAGAGGTCTGCAAGGGGGTGTGCATAAGTGCACCATCGTGCCTACCGTCCCTGTCCTATTGTCCCCATTTATCCGTACCTATTCCCTATATTCTTACTCATGTTTATACCTACACCTATTATCTTGTTAGCGTTGACAAATCAAATAAATGAATGAATTAAATAAATAAATAAAACATCTCTCTGACACATTCTGGTGAGAGAGAAGTTCCCTGAGGATGGGTTCCAGTGCAAGTCCGAAAGTTTGGAAGGCTAAACACCTGGTCCCCGTGACCAACTCAGATTGGATCCTGCAATCATTTGTCAGATTCAGCAGTCCATCAAAGAAGACTCAGGCCACTCTTTTGAAGATAACAAAGTCCATATTTTGGACAGAGAGGGCCTCTGGTTTGAAGGAGGGGTCAAAGAGGTCATCTATGTCCAAATTGAACAGCCCTCCCTCAACAGAGGGGGAGGGATACAACAACATCTACCTCTAGTCTACAACACGGTCCCTTCAGCAGTTCCAAGAAGGCTCCACACCCATTTGCACTACTCAGATGATCCTGAGGACACAGATAAACCTCCAAGCGGCCTCAATGATTCTCTAAAAGGATGCAGATGACCAGCTGTCTGCAAGGTATATAAATCCTTCCATTCCCCACCATCCAGTCAGAGCTGAAGAAGCTTCTTGGATGAGAAGCAAAATGTCTTCAGAAAAAAACCAGAAAGTCCAGTTTCCTCTTGGGAAAAAAGCACCTTTGGGACAAAAGTAATTTGTGTTTTTTTCTTTGATCAACTCTGGATTTCCAGAAGAAAAAATTGCAGACTACTGGAACCATTTCACTAATCAGGTGACCCTTTATACTGCTTGCAGACAGCTGGTCATTTGTGTCCTTTTAGAGAATCATTGAGGCCACTTGGAGATTTATCTGCGTCCCCAGGGTCACCTGAGTAATGCAAATGGGTGTAGAGTCCACAACACAGTCCTTTCAGCAGTTCCAAGAAGACTCCACACCCATTTGCACCACTCAGGGGACCCTGAGGACACAGATAAACCTCCAAGTGGCCTCAATGATTCTATAAAAGGATGCAAATGACCAGCTGTCTGCAAGGAGTATAAAATCCTTCCTTTCCCTACCATCCAGTTAGAGCTGAAGAAAACATGTTCAAAGAAAAACCAGGAAGTCCAGTTGCCTGTTTAAAAAATGCACCTTTGGGACAATCACGACTTGGATGACCGAGAATCTTCACAGACATTTGTCTGAAATGGTATACAGTTTCCTGCTTGAGCAGAGGGTTGGATTAGAAGACCTCCAAGGTCCCTTCCAATCTTATTATTCTATGTTTTTTTTGCACTGGATGAAATTCCACTGATTTCTCCTGAATGTCTTTTCCAGGATGTCCAAGGTCCATTGTAATCTAGTTGTAGCTGTTCATGCCAATATCCTTGGCCCCCACATGGATTAGCAGGGAGGAATAGTTGCCCCTGGGCTTACTAAATCTTGGAATATGTTCTACAAGCTGATGGGCTTCCAAAGGTACACATTTGTTTCAATTATTCATACCAGTTTGTAGCCACCGGCCGAGAGTCTTTAATCTTCTTGCAACACACAACTGGGCTGTCTTTCTCAGAGAATTATATCCTCTGCCAGTTTCCTATTGCAACATGTTCTGTCTCTGATAAACCTCCAAGTTTTTTCATCATCTCAAATGCTGCCATGTGTTGCTCCAATCGGTTTTGTCTTGAGGGGATTCCTACAAGGGATTCTGTCTGTTGCAAATGTTCCCGGGTAGCAACCCGAAAGAGAGGCTACCAACACAGAGGTCAGGACTGCAGGAACCTCCAGTTGCTTTTCCAAAGGATTGCGTCCAGTGATGGGATTCAAAGATTGTTGCCACCGGTTCGGTGGGCGTGGCTTGGTGGGTGCGCTTTGCGCGCGTGCACATATTTTGTGTGCATACGCATGCCAAATGCGCACTTTGCATAGGCGCAAAGGCGTTCTTACTCACCTCCTGCAAGCCTGCACGATCCCAGTCGCTTCAGCAGCTGCCGCGCGACACTCTTCTGTGCCACGCAAAACAGTTGCGCTTCAAATTCAGAGGATAAAGGTGGGTATGGGAACCCGGGTGGCAGGTGGGCCCAACAGCAGAGCGGTGGAGAGAACCGGTTCAGTCTCCGCTGCTCATCGCTTCTACTGACTTGGCAGAACTGGCTGAACCGGTAGAATACCACCACTGAGCGCGTCCATTTAAATTGATGTTTGTTTTCCCAGGCTAATCTTGTCCTAGGGCTTATATTTCTTCTTGTTTCCCCCTGTTAGTCAAATATAATGTTCTGACCAAGACTTCCTGAGACAGTAACAATCACACGCTGTTCCCCAAACCCCACCCCTTTTAAAAAATTTCAACAGCTGTTAATTATATTCATTCACAGCCTGTAAAGAGTCCCAAACAATTTATGTCCAACAGAAGTTCTGTCACAGCCCTTCGGGATAAGGCTGATAAGCACCCACCTTTATCTCCCTTGAAATGCTGCCAACAACTAAATTGCCCATTAGCTGTACAAGGCCAAAAGGAGTACAAAGTCAGCACGGAGCTTCAGAGTTTAAACCGACCAGAATTAACAAAGTTGCTTCCTGCAAAGGCTCCTGTCCCTTTGCTCCCCCTTTATGTCTTATGGGAGGGGCCAATCATCTCTAAGCCTTACTCCCGAGTCGCCCCTTTTGTCTTAACTGTTCTTGCCTTCTGGCAGCTCTGCGCAAGTGCGCACTGGGAACAGGCTCCCCCTGCTCCTCTGCCTTGCTGATGTCAGATTCTGGAGCCTCTGGAGTCGGCACATAACTCCCAGATGGCCCTGGCCCCATCTCTGTGTCGGATGCAGATCCCTAGTCCGAGCCCTCCCCAGACTCCAGGACTGGCCCATGTTCCTCCCCACAGTCTGACTCAGCTGCCAGCTCCGCAGGCTGCTGGCACACCACAACATATAACAGAAAAACAGCGCTGGATGGGACCTTGGAGGTCCTCTATTCCAACCCCCTGCTCAAGCAGGAGGCCCTCAACCATTCTGTACAAATGACTGGCTGGTCTCTTCTTAAAAACTTCCAGTTGTTGGAGCACCCACAACCTCTGGAGGCAAATGTTCACGATCCAATTTGGCATTTTATACATTAAGCAGTGGGATTTTGCAGTGTTGCTTGAGAACATCGATACAGACACATTTTTTTTGTATGCACCTGATAACATTTTAGATGTCAGCTAAAGAACCCAAATGGTTTTCAGCAAATGTTAAGAAAATTGCATAATATAGAATAGAATAACAAAGTTGGAACGGACTTTGGAGGTCTTCTAGTCCAACCCCCTGCTTAGGCAGGAAACCCTGTACCATTTCAGACAAATGGCTCTCCAATTCTTCTTCAAAACTTCCAGTGTTGGAGCATTTACAGCTTCTGGAGGAAAGTTGTTCCACTGATTAATTGTTCTGTCAAGAAATTTCTCCTTAGTTCTAAGTTGCTTCTCTGCTTGATTAGTTTCCATCCATTGCTTCTTGTGCTGCCTTCAGGGGCTTTGCAGAATAGCTTGACTCCCTCTTCTTTGGGGCAGCCCCTCAGATATCAGAACACTGCTATCACGTCACCTCTGGTTCTTCTTTTCATTAATTAAACATACCCAATTCCAGCAATCGTTCTTTGTACGTTTTAGCCTCCAGTCTCCTAATCCTCTTTGTTGCTCTTCTCTGCAGTCTTTCCAGAGTCCCAACCTCTTTTTCACAATCATAGCAACCCAAACTGGATCCATTATTCCAAGGGTGGCCCTACTAAGGCCTTATAAAGTGGCATTAACACTTCACGTGTTCTTGATTCTATCCCTCTGTTGATGCAGCCTAGGACTGTGTTGGCCTTTTTGGCAGCTGTATTTGGCAGTAATGCAAATGAGAGGCCTGGACCTAAAAATGAATATATCGGAGGCCAAGGCTGCGTGTCCGACAGGGTAAACGAAGAGAAAGGATGCATGTTTTACATAAGTGACAAAACATTACAGCAAAAGGGATGATTTCGTGCACCTTGCTAAACAGGTGGAGAAATGTGAAGATGAACAAAGGATGGTAAGAGAGGTAATGGGTGTTATATGAAATTTATTGCAAGGAATTAATGCTTGTTGATGGAAGTGCAAATAGCTATGCGTTAGAGCTTCTGCCCTTTTGATATATGGAAATGAAGGCCGGGTACCACAAGAAAAACGTAAGAAGTTAAGTTGACTGCAGCGGAGGTGCGGTGTTCGAAGTGGGTGTGTAAAAGGAGCAGAATGAATGGCTTTCTGAAGGAACGTGGCTTGAATGCAAAAAACAAGTTACCCATTTGAAAGAAAAGTAGTTCAGTCATAGACCAAGAACATTGTTCTGTCCTCGGCTTCCCCAAAAAGCACTAAGCAGACTCTTTGTCCTGGCAAAACCCCTTTTACTAAATGAAGGTGAATTTCTTGCGTTCACCTTCAGCCAAAGGCCTGGCAAACAGTCTTTCAAGGATGTAATTAGAAGCACAGGCCTTATCTAGCTTGGAGAGCTGACAAGTAACTATTTCCAAACGCAGTGCTGACAAGGAAGGACTCAGCACAGAGTCTCTGAGATGCACAGACAGAGCTTCACATTGCTGCAACAGACAAATTGTTTCCTGCAAAAGCCCCCTCCCCTTTTGCTCCTCTTTTAATCCCTAGGGGAGGGGCCTTTCACCGTCCACCTGTGGCTTTACTCCCACGTCGACTCTTAGTTCGTAATTGTTGTTTTCTTTTGGCAGCTCTGCGCATGCGCAGGCTGGGAACCGGCTCCAGCTGCTCCCCTGCCTCACTGCTGTCTCAGCCCGAAGGCAGCTGATGACTGCCAGCCTGCCCTGGCCCCATCTCTGCCTCTGACGCAGAGCCCTTGTTCCTCAGCCTCCAGGACTGGCCCAGGTTCCTCCCCAACCTCCTCACTGTCTGACTCTGCTGCCAGCTCCGCTGTTGTCGTCGGGCCACAACAAACATATCATATAACAGCATATATATATGCTTACACGGGACAAGACCCGAATACACCAAGACCTACATATATATATATATATATATATATATAAACAAACAAAGCCAAAAAGAAATAAATAAATAGATAAAGGAAGAATAAAAGGGTCAGGAGGAAATCAAGGTGAAACAGAGTGGATGACATTCTCCAAAAGAACTTTTCATTATCAGGCTAGGTAGCCTCTTCAGCGGAGTTTAGGGGATGTTGGTGTCGATGTTCTACTTCTAAGGGCTTCGTGTGGTCAGTAGAACTTGTGATGGGGAAGGTCATGTCAGGTGAATAGGGTGGATAAAAATCAATGCTTTTTTTTAAAAAAAAATCAGATTAAAAAAAATAAATTGGGTTTTTTTTATTTTTATCAAATTTATTTTAATAACGCTTTTGGAGTAAACATCTATCTCAAGATAGTTTTTTTTAATTTACGCTACGTAAATAATTTAGTTTATTCAGCATGAAATGGGGCTTAGTTATGTATGGGGTTGGCTTCAAAATTTTTAGCAACCAGTTCTCTGCCCAGTTGCTGGGTGGGTGTGGGCTAGTCACCTCCTGCACCATGGCGGGGGTGTGTTTCACCCTCCCTGGGCTCTGGAGGCTTTTCTCGAGTCTCCCAGAGGGTGAAAACGGCTCCCCAGAATCCAGAGGCTCTTGTTCTGACCAAGTCTTCCGAGACTGTAATTACGCCCACACATTTTAAGAACAAGTCTTGTTTTATTGCAGCGCTGGGAATTATTTTCATTCCCAGCTGGTAATGAATCTCAAACAGTCCCTCGAGATAAGCACCCCCCTTTCTTTCCTGTGAAGTGCTGCCAATAATAGGAGCATCCAATGAACTAGAAAAAAAAACCAACCAAAGTACAAAGAGCTTCAAGAATGAATCTGAACCGAATGAACGACTTTGCTTCCCGCAAAGGTTTCGTCATCTTGGCCTGACTTTTATCCCTTATGGGAGGGGCAATCACCTCCCAGCCTTACTCCCGAGTCGCCCCTATTGTTTCAGCTGTTCTCGCCTTCTAGCAGCTCTGCGCACACGCGCACTGGGAACAAGCTCCCCTGGGTCCTCTTCCTCGCTGCTGCCAGACTCCGAAGGCTCCAAAGGCAGCACCCCACTCCCAGATGGTCCTGGCCCCATCTCTGCATCGGACGCAGGACCCTCATCCAAGTCCTCTCCTGACTGGTCCCCGTTCTTCCCCACTGTCCGATTCTGCTGCCATCTGCACAGGCTGCCAGAGAACCACAACAGCTCTCTGGAAGCCAGAAGCCCATTTCCAGCCTTCCCAAACTTCCAGAAGGCCCATTTTTCACCCTTCCTGAGCCTCCGCACAGGCCCTGTAATTATCTGGAATGCAAAACGGGCTGCATGGGGACTCCTGGGCGGGGGCAGCCAGGAGAGGGATTTACTGGTTTGTCGAACTGTGCAGAATCTTAGCTAGGGGCTCTCCTGAACCCCTGCAAACCCGTAGCAGCCCACCCTTGGTTATGTAGCATGTATATTCTGCAATAACTGGGACTGTCGGCGAGTCAACAGTGGGTCCAAGGAGGAGCTGCTGTGGGACAGAGATGACAGCTGCTCTTCAAAAATTATGATTTAAATTGAGCCTTTTAAACCAAGCCTTTGATTTAAATCAAATCCACCCTGCAGGCGAGGGTCTTGTGATGGGGAGGTCACGTCAGGTGAGGGTACCTGGGAGTTGAAATGCTGGTTGAGGGAGAGGATTTTTTTATTTTCATGGTTTGGTTGAGGGTCGGTGCTGTTAGTTATGGGGTTGATCTGCATTCTAAAGGCTGTCGGTCAATGTGTCTGTGGACGGAATGGCTCGGGGAGCGGCGTTTCTGCGTACAAGGAGAATATCGACCCAAAGAGCTAAAGGAGACATTGCAAAACTTTTGGCCGGTTCTTCAGCCACGACTTACCTAGTTTCACTTGCAGGGGAGACGGTTTGTAATTCATGGCTACGGTCTCACCCTCTCTGGGATCACAGTCTCTGTCTGAGATGGAGGCGGCTGCTGGATCCTGTTGGAGGGCAGAAAAAAAACCACAAAACCCATCACGACTGCCATCATTTAAAAATATATATATATATATATTAAATTATTGATGTATTGATGAGCCACGGTGGCGCAGTGGTTAGAGTGCAGTACTGCAGGCTACTTCTGCTGACTGCCAACTGCCTGCAATTTGGCAGATCAAAGCCCACCAGGCTCCAGGTTGACTCAGCCTTCCGTCCTTCCAAGGTGGGTAAAATGAGGAACCAAACTGTTGGGGGCAAGAGGCTGACTCTGTAAAACTACTTCAATGCCCAAGGCGGGACTAGAACTCACCGTCTCCTGGTGAATGGCCCAAAGTCACCCAGCCAGCTTTCATGCTAAGATGGGACTAGAACTCACCGTCTCCTGGTGAATGGCCCAAAGTCACCCAGCCAGCTTTCATGCCTAAGATGGGACTAGAACTCACCGTCTCCTGGTGAATGGCCCAAAGTCACCCAGCCAGCTTTCATGCCTAACTAGAACTCTCAGTCTCCTGGTGATTGGCCCAAAGTCACCCAGCCAGCTTTCATGCCTAAGGCGGGACTAGAACTCACTGTGTCCTGGTGAATGGCCCAAAGTCACCCAGCCAGCTTTCATGCCTAAGGCGGACTAGAACTCACCGTCTCCTGGTGATTGGCCCAAAGTCACCCAGCCAGCTTTCATGCCTAAGGCGGGACTAGAACTCACCGTCTCCTGGTGATTGGCCCAAAGTCACCCAGCCAGCTTTCATGCCTAAGGCGGGACTAGAACTCACCGTCTCCTGGTGATTGGCCCAAAGTCACCCACCCAGCTTTCATGCCTAAGGCGGGACTAGAACTCTCAGTCTCCTGGTGATTGGCCCAAAGTCACCCAAACCTATTCCTGCCAAGGAGAGAGCTGCATATGCATCCTAGCTTTTTTGGCATCTCTCAAAATCGGAAAACATAAGCTGGAAATAAAAATCGATCCCTTACTGTAAGCAGCATGAGCTGCATTATTTAAAAACCACCTCGCTGAGAACCAACGGATGTGCAGGTTCAGGTTAGCAAACTGAGAACAGCCTGTGCAAAATCCCGAGTTCTCTAATGCTGGGAACATTTATTTGTTTATTATTTATTATTTATTTATTAATTTGACTTGTATGCCACCCCCTCTCCGAAAGGACTCGGGGCGGCTCACAACTAAAATCACAACAATAAATTATTTACCTAAAAGCAAATTAAACCAAAACAAGTCAAATCCAAAATTAAAACCACACAGTTAAAACAACCATCAAACCCCCCCACCCCCAGGAGGTCAGCACAGCCTGGACTGCGCAAATAACCAGGTCTTTAGATTGGGCGGAAGGTGCAGAGATCGGGAGCCAACCAGAGCTCTGGCGGAAGCTGGTTCAATAGAGTGGGAGCCGCCACAGAATAGGCCCTCCCCCGGGTCACCGCCAAGTGACACTGGGTCGCAGACGGCACCCCGAGGAGCCCCCATCTGTGCGCTCGTGCAGGGCGGTTGGTATTTGATGCTGGGAGGAGTCATTCTCGTAAATACCCCAGACCCATGCCTTGTAGGACTTTGAATGTTAATACAAGAACCTTGAATCTCACCTGGAGGACAACCGGTAGCCAATGCAGGTCGCGCAGGAGAGGTGTGATATGGGAGTACCGGGAAGCTCCCATCACTACCCGCGCGGCCGCATTCTGCACCAGCTGGAGCCTCTGGGTGGTATGCAAGGGCAGTCCTAAATAGAGAGCATTGTAGTAGTGGAGTCGCGAGATGACGAGTGCCTGAGTGATCGTGCGCAGGGCATCTCGGTCCAGGTATGGGCGCAACTGGTGAACCAGCCGGATCTGGGCAAATGCCCCCACTGGCCACGGCCCCCACCTGCTCCTCCAACTTGAGCCATGGATCCAGTAGGACCCCCAGATTCTGTGCCCTGTCCACGGGGGGCAACACCTCCTCCCCCATGACCAAAGATGGAATCTCAGAACTGGTCCGAGATGTCGGTATGCACAACCACTCTGTCTTGGCTGGATTGAGTCGAAGCATGTTCCTGTCCATCCAGATCCGCACCGCCTCCAGACAATGGGACATCACGGAGAGGGCATCACTGATGTGGCTTGGGGTGGAGATGTATAACTGTGTATCATCAGCATACTGATGATACTTCACCCCAAAGCCACAGATGATCTCACCCAGCGGCTTCATATATATGTTGAATATATATGTTGAACATGGATATCTTCATGGGCCAGCGCTAAAACATTTTGACTTAAACTCTTCTTAAATATTTATTCACTCTCAGTTGGGGTGCTGTCACAGAGAGGAAGGGGATAACCTGTTTTCCAAAGCCCCCAAAGGCCAGACAAGGAATAATGGATGGAAACTGAACAAGGAGAGATTCAACCTGGAAATAAGGAGGCATTTGTCTTTTTTCAGATGTTTAGTAGAACTTCAAGGCACCATCAGACACACGGATCTTATGCTCCAGGCCTCTGCCCAAGCAGGAGACCTTATATAATTCCACATAAATGTCCAGTCTCTTCTTGAAAACCTCGCAGTGATGGAGCACCTGCAACTTCTGGTGGTGAGTTGTTTCACTGATTAGTTAACAGAAGAACAGAGTTGTGAGGGACCTTGGAGGTCTTCTAGTCCAACCCCTTGCTCAGGTCGGAGACCCTAGAGGGTTTCCTGCCTAAGCAGGGGGTTAGACTAGAAGACCTCTAAGGTCCCTTCCAACTGCTCTGCTCTCTTCTCTTCTCTTCTCTTCTCTTCTCTTCTCTTCCTGATTCATATTCATATTCTATAACATTTAATGTAGCACAGTACTTAAACAAAATGATCCAGTTGAGATCTGCATCTGTGGGACTGACTGGGGTGGATTGCAGGGGCGACTCCGAAGTATGATGCTGTCATATTTTAGCTATACCTTAAACTATTCTACATTATTACAACTTCATTTTAGATTGTATTTTATTATTATTTTATCTAAATTGTATTTTATTCTGATTCCATTTTAAATTGTATTTTATCCAATTCCATTTTAAATTGCATTTTACTAAATTCCATTTTGAATTGTTTTTATCGAATTTTAACAACAATTTTATTGCTGGAACTTTGCACTTGGATACGGCCCAAGGGCTAATCAATAAAGACTGTATTGTATATTCATATTCTATTCTATTCCTGATTCATATTCTATTCTGTTCTAATTGTAATTCTATTATATTCTCTCTTTTCTCTTCTGTCCTCTCTTCTATATTCTATTCTATGCTATTCTCTCTTCTCTGAAAAAAAATATCTATCAACTCAGACAAACAAGCTAAGGGTAAACCTCATCAAGGAATCACCAGGAAGAAAACAAAACTGCCAGCAAGACTGACAGGGCATGCCACTTGTGTATAATCAGACAGCAAACCCCGCTCCCTTGAACCACTGATGATGTTACCTAGTGTGGTAATAAAACGCCTGCAGGTAAACCACCAAGCACAGAGAGCACCAAGGACCCCACAGCTCTACCCTAAGATGCAAATATTCCCTCCTATAGGTATTGGTTGAATATCTGTCCGTTCAATAAGTCTAGGTAAGAAGAGAAAGAGGAGTGAGGAAAAGGTTAATTACAATTTCAAAAAAAGGTCAACATTTCCTCTTTTCCTGCCAGGAAATTCTCACATATGCAGTAAACAAATATTGTAACCGAAAGCTAAAAAAAAAGTGTGGGAGAAAAATCAGCTCTTAGGTGAGCGGTGTAGATTAAATCAAGTTGACATATAGAAATATAAGGCCACGGTTTGCTATTTTATCGGCACATTAATAGATCTGGATTTTTTTTTTCTTTTGGCATCTGGCATTCCCACGCTGCCCCCTCCTCTTGATTTATGAGTGATTCTTTCCTTATTTTATTGTTTTCCCGCCTCCCTTTCGGCTTCTGAATGAAAACAGGTGCAGGAAGTATACCTGAGCTCCGTTACCTACATTAACATGAGATCCTTTACTTATAATGAACAGGCAGGCTTGCATCATCTGGGGCTTATGCCTCAGTCTCTCCTGACTTTGGGAGATGTATAAATAGAAGTATATCCCTTCATTGGGTGGGGTTATTCTTAATAGGTGGTACTGGAAGCGGTAGGACTGCTTTATAATGCCTTGATGGGATCACACTTGGAATATTGCATCCAGCTGTGGTTGCCACAATGTGGAAAAGATGCTGAGACCCTGGAAAGAGTGCAGAGAAGAGCAACTAAGATGATTAAAGGGAGTGGAAGTTAAAATATATCAAGAACAGGGACTGTTGCAGGAACTGGGTATGTCTAATCTAGAAGAAAGGACTAGGGGTGAGATGTTAGCAGTCTTCCAATATTTGAGGGGTTGCCATAAAGAAGAGGGGGTGCACCTGTTTTCTAAAGCAGCTGAAGGCAGGACAAGAAGTAATGTATAGAAACAAATCAAGGAGAAGCAACATAGAATGGAATGTGCTTTGCTACAAAATTATGTGATCGGGTTTAGTTTTTGGGGAGGAAAATAAGGGGGGAAAATTGGTGCCTCTGCCTACCAGCATCCATCGGCATTCCTCTGACTAGCGTCCTGTCAGTGGGTGAGAGTTGAGGGCTGTTTGGAAACTGAAACAGTATTTGCTGTGTGAGCAAGGAGACAGCAAGGAGCCTGGGCGTGGCTTAGCTCAACTGTTCTGGACTAAAGCTGCTTGGTGCTATAAAACAGAAACTCATCTCCTCTGCTTGTGTTTTGAGTTTGGAAGAGCTTTCTTTTCAGGTGGGGAGGGGGAGTAAAACTCCTTAGCATCAGAGCATGTTAATAATAATAATAATAATAATAATAATAATAATAATAATGAAATAATTGAATAATAATAATATAGGAAATACTCTAAAATGCTCTGATGGTCATTTGGAAAACTCCTTTCTTAGTGAGCCCCTAAAAGCCAAGAAGAACATACGGGCCAAATTTTGAGTTTGTAGGCTTTACAGTTCTGGAGATTTTGTGATGAAGTTTGAGTGGTATTTTGCTTTATATTTATGTGTGTGTGTGTGAAGAGAGACAGACAGACAGACAACATTTGTGGACCATCCAAATAGTTGAGAAGGACAGAGTGGAAAAAGGCTGAACATCTAAGGTAACACTGATTTTTTTTCTCTCTCCCAAAACAGAGGAGGAAAAATTGCAGACTACAGGAACCAGGGGCACTACTCAGGTGACCCTGAAGATGTTGATAAACCTCCAAGTGGCCTCAACGACCCTCTAAAAGGATGCAAATGACCAGCAGTCTGCAGGGAACATAAATCCTTCCATTCCCCATCATGCAGTCAGAGCTGAAGAAGCTTCTTGGATGAGAAGCGAAACGTCTTCAAAAAGAAAAAAAAAACACCAGTAAGTCCAGTTGCATCTTGAAAAACGAAAAGCACCTTTGGGACAACCCTGACCTGGGATGACTGAGAATCTCTACAGACTCTCCCAAAACAGATTGAGAACTTTCTGCACCGTGATATAATTTGGGAAGGAACATGGGCTTCTCAGTGAGGGACCGAAGCTTATCAGATGAAGGAGAAGGAGAAACTGGAGCATGATGGACTCGCTCGATATTGAGCTGGTCATCTTCCAGAAGAACCAAGACTCTGTGTACTATTAGAATTCCCATCAAGAGAGCAAGTTGATCCTTCTCTTGTTCTCTTCTGAAGTTGCTGCTCCGTTATGACCCAGGTGGTCAAGGCAAGCCAGGCCTCTACAGAGTCCTCTATTTCCCTCCACCAATTGTTCCAGCTGTTGGAAGTAACTCAAAGCCAACTAAATCGTTGAAAACAAAGAGATTTTATTTAAAAAATAAAAAGGCAGTTTGCAAAGCGCCGGTTGGCCTTTTAGAACCTCAACAAGCAGGTTCAAAATCAAAAGCCACCCCTTTGAATTCCAAAACATACTTTATACAGAGTTTCATCTCGACGCCCAAGTTCCCTCCTCGAGACTCATTCCCGCCCAACTTCAAACTCATTGGATTTGCCCTCAGGTGTTGCAGCTAATCGTAGGACAGTGGTGGCTAACCTTTTTGAGCTCCTGTGCCAAAAATGGCATGCGTGCTTGCGCTCGCATGCCAGCACCCAGAAGGCAATGTGCGTGGGGCCCCCCCACGCCCCCTGCGTTATCCCCTCCACTGCCCCTTTCCCTGCACTGCGCCTCCCAGCTGATTTTCGGCCCATTTGAGGCCTTTTTCGGCCTACCAGAGGCTTGAGGGAAGCCTCTGCAGGCTGAATAATAGGCCCGTTTTACCACTTCCTGTATTTCCAGAAATACCAGAAGTGAAAAAACGGGCCTATTTTTCGGCCTGCAAAGGCTGCAGAGGCTTCCCTCAAGCCTCTGGCAGCTGAAAAAGACCTCAAATGGGTCGAAAAACAGCCAGCAGGCGCACGCATGTGCAGTGAGGTAAGTTTGCCTGGGGCTCACATGCCCGCACAAATGGCTCTGCGTGCCACCTGTGGCACACATGCCACAGGTTTGCCGTCACGGTCCTAGGAAGTCTCCAGAGAGAATTATCTCCTTCCGTTATGCTCTCATCCGTACCGTTCGGTACCTCTTACTTTGGCTGCCCACGTGGCATCTTTCCTTAGCTTTAAGGAATGTAGCATCCCCTCATGAGGGCCTCTTTCTAATTTCTGAAGATACAATTTTAAAAGCTCATCATATATTACCATTTTTCAAGAAGATTATAAAAAAACCCAAAACATCATAATAATAATAATAATAATAATAATAATAATAATAATAATAATAATGGCCATCATTATACATAAGATAAAAATATAAAAAGACATAGCAATGGAGCATGTCAAAAGTATAAAAACAAAGCATGCAGATAGAGGGAGATATGTTTTTGTAGGCATTTAAGCATCTTATATACCATTTGATTTGTGAATTTCCTTATTTCTTACACAGCCAACGGCTCTCCAACAACCGGTAAGGCTTCATCCCCATGCTGTTCTGAAGGCAGCCACCCTCTGTCTCCAAAACACAGGTGCGCTATGTTGTAGCCCGTCGGTTGCCAGGAGAGCTAGCAGCAGAGTCAGAAGAGGGGGAGGGACAGCCTGGGCTGGCTTCAGAGACTTTGGAAGGCTCTGATGAGGAAACAGAGGCAGAGTCAGGACCGTCCATCCTCCCCCAAGTGGAGACGCAGGTTGTCTTTGGCGCCTGAGCTGAGTGAGGGGGAGGAACAGATGGGCCCCACCCCAAATGCGTGTATGCATAGAGAGGAGAGGAGAGCAATGGAAAGCAATAAGCCGGCTCTCAGGGAAAAGATGTAGACCAATGATGGCTAACCTTTTTGGCACTAAGTGCCCAAAGCGCGCATGTGCGCATCCCTAAAATGCAATGCACACATGCCCCCATGCTCCCCCCCGCCCTCAGGCATATGTGGCCCCCCACGCCTGCACACATGAGCCCTGCGCCTGCGAGCATGACCCACCTCCCGTGCCTGCAAGCGCCACCCCCCGTGCGTGCGCCCCACCCCTGCAGTTTTTCTGGAAATCCATTCCCACTCCGACACCATTCAGAGGGTGTTCATCCCAAAGTGCACGGCTAAAAGTCTGTTGAGATCCTCAGTCATCCAGGTCCTGGTTGTCCCAAAGATGCTTTTTCTGGAGGCAACTGGACTTTCTGGTTTTTTTCTTTGAAGACGTTTCGCTTCTCATTCAACAAGCTCTGATTGGATGGTGGGGAAGGGAAGGATTTACACTCCTTGAAGGCAGCTGGTCATTTGCATCCTTTTTAGAGAGTCATTGAGGCCACTGGGAGGCTTGTCTGTGTCCTCAGGGTCACCTGAGTGGTGCAAGAGCCTGAGCCCAACTTCAACGGTTAAGGGACATAGGGAAACACCCTACAGCCAAGAAGGCTCCACACCCATTTGCACCACTCAGGTAACCCCGAGGACCAACCGAAGTATAAAGAGCTTCAAGAATGAATCTGAACCGAACGAACGACTTTGCTTCCTGCAAAGGTTTCATCATCTTGGCCTGTCCTTTATCCCTTATGGGAAGGGCAATCACCTTCCAGCGTAACTCCCAAGTCACCCCTTTTGTCTCAGCTGCTCTCGCCTTCTAGCAGCTCTGCGCACAGCGCACTGGGAACAGGCTCCCCTGCATCCTCTGCCTCGCTGCTGCCAGACTCCGGAGGCTCCAAAGGCAGCACCCCACTCCCAGATGGTCATGGCCCCATCTCTGCATCAGATGCAGGACCCTCGTCCAAGTCCTCCCCAGACTCCCTGACTGGTCCCCGTTCTTCCCCACTGTCCGATTCCACTGCCACCTACACCGGCTCCCAGCGAACCACAACACTTCCAATATTTGAGGCGCTGCCCCGGAGAGGAGGAATGGGTCAAGCTATTTTCCAAGGCACCTGAAGGCCAGACAAGGAATAATGGATGGAAACTGACCAAGGAGAGATTTAACCTAGAAATAAGGAGAAATTTTCTGACCGTGAGAACCATCAACCCATGGAACAGAAGTTGCCTTTGGAAGTTGTGGGAGCTTCATCCCTGGAGGCTTTCAAGAAGAGACTGCCACCTGTCAGAAATGGTGTAGGGTCTCCCGCTTGGGTAGAGGGGGGTTGGACTAGATGACCTATAGGGCCCCTTCCAACTCTGATTATCTGTTAAAACTGATTATCTGTTAAATCTGACTGGAGCAATTCTCTACGATTTGTTTTATTTTCTTTATCGTTCAAACTTTGCCTGCCACATTAGATTAATAATTTGCTTTCTTTGATGCTTAGCCCTTCTTAGGAGTTTGGAGGAGCTGACAAATCTCACCGTTCTACCTTAATCGCTTTGGCAATTATTTTCTCCTGGTGGGCCCCCGAAGCGATATCGCTCACCAGCGAGCAATTAATATCAAGCGATCAAAATCAATACGAGCAGACAATCACTTTTCTTATCTTGAGTGATCACCTGAGGCCTGGAAGCTACTTAATCAAGTCTCCTACGTAGCTTGGTTTACAAATAAAAATAAGAAATGGTGCAGAAAATTAGGGTTTTGGAGAACGGAAATGTAGATTCAAGGACTGATGAAAATAACCAGCTTGAGTCAAAGGTGTCAGCTTTGATTCTGCAGGTTGGAGCTATTGCTGTAGAGATTTTGACTTTCAGGATTTGAGGGGCTGTCACAGAAAACAAGGGGGTCAGCCTATTCTCCAGGGCACCTGAGGGCAAGATGCGAAGCAACGGGTGGAAGCTTATCAAGGAGAACCAGCCTAGAATTATGGGGACATTTCCTGACAGTGAGGACAATGAATCAATGGAACGGTTTGCCTCTAGAAGTTGTGGGTGCTCCATCATTGGAGGTCTTTAACAAAAGACTAGACCAGTCATTTCTCTGAAATGGTATAAGGCCTCCTGCTTGAGCATTGGGTTGGACTAGAAGACTTCAAGATCCCATCTAACTCAGTTATTCTCTCTCTCTCCTTACCATGTCTGTCTGTCTGTCTATCCATATCTATCCATACATCCATATCTATTCATCCATTCATATCCATCCACCCATCCATATCTACCTACCTACCTACCTATCTATCTATTTATCCGTCCATATCTATCTATCTATCTATCTATCTATCTATCTATCTATCTATCCATCCATCCATATCTATCTATCTATCTATCCATATCTATCTATCCATATCTATCTATCTATCTATCTATCCATCCATCCATATCTATCTATCTATCCATATCTATCTATCCATATCTAATCTATCTTCTTTATCTATCTATCTATCATCTATCCACCATATCTATTATCTATCCCTAATCTTATCTATCTATCTATCTATCTATCTAATCCATCCATATCTATCTATCTATCCATCCATCCAAATCTATCTGTTCATCCATCTATCATCTTCTATCCATCTCTATCTATCTATCTATCTATCTATCTATCTATCTATCTATCATCCATCTATCCATCCATTCATCCATCCATCATCCTCTATCCATATCTATCTTCTATCTATCTATCTATATATCTATCATCCGCCATACCTTCTGTTCATCCATATCTGCCCATCCACCATCTATCCCTCTTTACCTAATATCTATCTTATCCATATTTAATCTATCTATCTATCTATCTATCTATCTATCTATCTATCTATTTTATCCATCCATCTTCTTTTTCTTTCTATCTATCTATCTATCTATCTATCTATCTATCTATCTACCTACCTTATCCATATCTATCTATCCATCCTATCTATCCATCCTATCTATCTATCTATCTATCTATCTATCTATCTATCTATCTATCTATTTTATCCATCCATCTTCTTTTTCTTTCTTTCTATCTATCTATCTATCTATCTATCTATCTATCTACCTACCTACCTACTTACCTTATCCATATCTATCTATCCATCCTATCTATCCATCCTATCTATCTATCTATCTATCTATCTATCTATCTATCTATCCATCCATATCTATCTATCTATCCATTTCTATCTATCTATCTATCTATCTATCTATCTATCTATCTAATCCATATCTATCTATCTATCTAATCCATCCATATCTATCTATCTATCCATCCATCCATATCTATCTGTTCATCCATCTATCATCCATCTATCCATCTCTATCTATCTATCTATCTATCTATCTATCTATCTATCTATCATCCATCTATCCATCCATTCATCCATCCATCATCCATCTATCCATATCTATCTATCTATCTATCTATCTATCTATCTATCTATCCATCCATATCTATCTGTTCATCCATATCTGCCCATCCACCATCTATCCCTATCTACCTAAATATCTATCTTATCCATATTTAATCTATCTATCTATCTATCTATCTATCTATCTATCTATCTATCTATCTTATCCATCCATCTTCTTTTTCTTTCTTTCTATCTATCTATCTATCTATCTATCTATCTATCTATCTATCTACCTACCTACTATCCATATCTATCTATCCATCCTATCTATCCATCCTATCTATCTATCTATCTATCTATCTATCTATCTATCTATCTATCTATCTATTTTATCCATCCATCTTCTTTTTCTATCTATCTATCTATCTATCTATCTATCTATCTATCTATCTACCTACCTACCTACCTTATCCATATCTATCTATCCATCCTATCTATCCATCCTATCTATCTATCTATCTATCTATCTATCTATCTATCTATCTATCTGTATCTATCTATCTATCCATCCATCCATCCATCCATCCATCCATCCATACAATCCATCCATCCATCCATCCATACAATCCATCCATCCATCCATCCATCCATCCATCCATCCATCCATCCATCCAGGGGCTTCCAGAAAAGGGAAGGGATCGACATATCAACATACCAACATACTCCAGAGCACCTGAGGGCAGAACAAGAAGCAATAGATAGACACTTATCTAGGAGAGATCCAAGCTGGAAGTAAGGAGAAGATTCCTGACAGTGGGAACAATTAACCAATGGAACAGCTCGTCTCTTGGAGTCGTGGATGCTCCATCACTGGAGGTTTTCAAAAAAAAAAAGACTGGACACCCATTTGACTGGGATGGCATAGGATCTTTTGCCTTGCGCAGGGTTGGACTAGAAGACCTCTCAGGTCCTCTCCAGCCCTAGGATTCTAGGTTCTAATTCTTTCTCCACTGGTGGTCACAATTTGAAGGAAAAGGCAACATGTGAAATTTGCAGGGTTCAACTGAGAAATGCAGGTTAACCTGTTTCCCCAAAAATACAACCTACCCTGAAAGTAAGTCCTAGCTTGATTTTTTTTAAACGTGTGCCCAATAATATGCCCTACCCCCAAAATAAGCCCTAATTTAGATCCCATCCACTCCAGAGTGGACGGGTAAAAATTAAGCTAGGGTGGGGATAGGGGTGTGTGGAGCTGCCCTACTACTTACCTTTGGACAGTTGCAGCCAGGCCTCGCACACCCCGACACCTGCCTTGCCGGCCCATTTCTTCTGCAGCCGGCAAGGCTGGCCAGGGTTTCCTGAAGGCCTCTGGATCTGAGAACAAAGCTCCGGATCGATCCAGAGCTCTCTTATTGGCTACAGAGGCCTTCAGGGAAGCCTTGCCGGCCGCAGAAGAAGATGTTCCTGAAGGCCTCTGACACCGAAAAGGAGTGACGTGCGTAAGTGAGCTTAGTCCGTGGATGACATGAAAAGAAGACCTGGTGCCTTTTTTGGTGACAAAAAAAAAAACAAGACAGGGTCTTATTTTCAGGGAAACAGGGCAGTCTTCTGCTGAACGAGCAAGGACAGTGGAGTCACCAACAAAAGCACGTCTTTCTCTAAAGGAGAGCAGCTTGAGAAGTGATTCAAGAATTTCTGCATTTTTTCACGCAGAAGGAGAACATGCCATAACGTTGGTGGAAACCTTACGAGGGCCTTCCGGCAGCTCAATTGCTACCGTGTTTCCCCGAAAATAAGACACTGTCTTATATATTTTTTGGCTCCCAAAAACACACTAGGTCTTATTTTCGGGGTAGGTCTTATATATTTATGGTGCCAAATAGTGGGTGTGAGTGTGTAGGGGGGTTTTGCGCGGGTGCACGGTTGCTCCCTGAAAAGTCTTCCTGGAACTGGAGATTTACACTAGGTCTTATTTTCGGGGTAGGCCTTATATTAGGGCAGGTTTAGAAAATAGTGCTAGGTCTTACTTTCGGGGTAGGTCTTATTTTCGGGAAACACGGTAGATGCTTCCCAGCACAAAATCTCTTTCCCCCCATGTGGCAAACCAATTCCATTTCCATCGCGGTGGAGAACCAGTTGGCTCTCAACTCAACGCACCCAGCCAAGGAGAGGGCGCGTTTGCTACCCACCTGGGCTTACTAACTTGTACATTTGACAGAAGTCTACTAAATGGAGAGAAAGCCAAACCAGGCACATTCAAACTGGAAGAGAAGGGATGCAGTTTTCTCTCTCTCTCTCTCCATCCTCTTTGCAACAAACCTGTATTAAGTATGTTGGTCGGCCAAGTCCTAGGAAACAGAGCAAGGAAACCTGAAGCAGTGATGGGACACAACCACCCACATAACACCACGGTGACGTGCAAGTTCAAAGCAGCTGTTTCCTAGCCCTGATTAACGTCAATAGGCCAAATAGAAAGGAAAAGCCACACACACAAAGCACATGCATGAAGTGGAAGCCCTCTCAAAATTTAAAAAAAAAAGCTAAACATTTCTTGCTTAGACAGAATTTCACATTTCTCTGATAACAATTCCCTAGTCGCCCCAAACAGCAAGTGGGTGGTATGTAAATTACATTTCCTTCATTCCTTCCTTTCCTTCCCTCCCACTCTTCCTTTCCTTCCTTTTTCTCCTCTCTCCCTCATTCCCTCCCTTCTTCCTTCCTTCCTCCCACTCTTCCTTTTCTTCCTTTTTCTCCTCTCCCTCATTCCCTTCCTCCCTCCCTCCTTCCTTCCCTCCCTCCTTTTCCTTCCTTTTTCTCCTCTCTCCCTCATTTCCTTCCTCCCTTCTTCCCTCCCCTTCTGCCTTCCCTCCCTCCACCCCTCCCCTTCTTCCTTCCTTTCTCCCTTCCTCCCTCCTTTTCTTTCCTTTTTCTCCTCTCTCCCTCATTCCCTCCCTCTCTCCCTCCCTTCTCCCTTCCTCCCTTCTATCCTTCCTTTCCTTCCTTTTTCTCCTCTCTCCCTCATTCCCTCCCTCCCTCTTCCTTCCTTCACCCCCCCTCCCCTTCTGCCTTCTCTCCCTCCACCCCATCCCCTCCTTCCTTCCTTCCTTCCTTTCTCCCTTCCACCCTTCCTTTCCTTCCTTCTTCTACTCTCTCCCTCATTCCCTTCCTTCCGCCCTCTCCTTCCTTTCCTTTCTCTTCCCTTCCCTATAGCAGGACTAAATCTTCAGTCAGTGTAAAAAGGGAGAAAACTGGAATGCCTTGATTACTTCGTTGCAACTGGTTCTGCTTTATTTAGCTTATCCGTGAAGACACACACACATAAAATTGAAGGCCGTCTCAAAATGCAAGAAAGCTAAATATTTCTTGTAGCAAGGAATTTCACATTTATTTTTCTGATTGTATTTTAACCTGTCTCGGTAACAATTACCCTAGTCGCCCCACACAGCAAGATGGGTGGTATGTAAATTAATTACATTTCCTTCCTTCCTTCCTTCCTTCCTTCCTTCCTTCCTTCCTTCCTTCCTTCCTTCCTTCCTTCCTTCCTTTCCTCCCTCCTCCCTCCCTCCCTCCCTCCCGGATACCAGGACTAAATCTTCAGTCAACAGGAAAAGGGAGAGAATTGGGAATGCCTTGATTAATTCATTGCATCGAGTCTGCTTTATGTAGCTTATCCATGAAGCCCCATTGCCTTCCTGACCAAATTCCTATGAGGTTTTGTTTTGTTTTTTTTAAAGAGAGACTAGATTCATTCTTAGCACTCGAATGTGAATCACATCTAACTGTCACAGCTTGATGATCATTTCTGATAGTTTATGCAGCTGCCAAAGTATAGCAGGTTAACTTCTCTGAGGAACCTCATCCCTGTGGGGACAAGACTGGCCCCATCGCAATAGTCCTTGGGAAGGCCCTGAGGACGCGGTTTGGCTAGAGGGATACAGAGCCAGAAGTGGGATTCAGCTGGTTCTGACCAGTTCTGGAGAACCGGTAGTGGAAATGTTGAGTAGTTTGGAGAACCGGTCAATCCCTCCTCTGACTGGCCCCGCCAACCCCATCTATTCTCTGCCTCCCATCGAGTCCCAGCTGATCGGCTGGCTCTCCTTTGGTTGCCCTGCACAGGAGAAAGGAGCTGGAAAGCAGGTTAGTGGGGTGGGGAGGGTAGGGGGATTTTGCAGTATCCTTCCCCTGCCATGCCCACCAAGCCATGCCCACCAAGCCACCAAGCCATGCCCACAGAACACCACTCCCACCAAGCCACACCCACAGCTGATCGGCTGGGTCTCCTTTGGTTGCCCTGCACAGGAGAACAGAGCTGGAAAGCAGGTTAATGGGATGGGGAGGGAAGGGGGATTTTGCAGTAACCTTCCGCTGCCACGCCCACAGAACCGGTAGTAAAAAAAAACTGAATCCCACCACTGTCCTGATTGGTTGCTATCAGAGGTCATAGCTAGCTTAGTAGGTTGTCTCTGTGTGCTAAGTTTGGTTGAAAGTTGCTTTGTGGTGCAATGAAGGGCCACTGAATGGCAACTGAATGGCCCGAAGGAGGGAGAACTTTGTTATGTAGAATAGACCGGACCAGGCCTTAATGGCCCACTAACAAAGGTGGGGTGGGGGGCTGAGCTTCTGCCTCTCTGAGTTTCTACTTTTTTAGGGGAACTATTCTGCCTTTTTAATATATGCTAAAGTATTTTATTATTCTAGGAGAGAGATGGGTTTTAACTTCCAACAGGATGTGCCACGCTGCAGGTGAGTGGATGCCCACTAGCAGGCACTGCCATGATGGATCTGAAATGACAGGTGCTCTTTAATATTATACTTACAAGCTGCTTAGGTTTCGCTTTCATTTCTACAGCTTGCCCTTCCTCCTCACACTTAAGAGCCCGGTGGTACAGATGCCTTTCTCTTCAAACAATCATACCGTTTGTAGTGTACCTAGATTTGCAACACAATGGGATCAAGGAATTTTCCTAAACTTTATGTTTTCTGATTTATCTCAGGGTTACTGTGAAAGTGTGTGGATGCATCAATGCCAGGCACGTTATGTCAGCTTGCAAAGCCTGGATTCATGGAATGAGTTTACCCCAAATGTAAACACTGCAGAATATACAGACAGCCTCGTGCGACATAACTAAGCCCCCATTTCATGCTGAAGAAACTGAATTATTAATGTATCTTAAATAGAAAACTTATGGTTAGATAGATTTTTTTTTACTCCAAAAGCATTGTATTAAAATAAATTGGATAAAAATTTTAAAAAATCCAATTTAAATGAAAAAAAAATCCTATTTAAATTTTTTAAAAATGTGATTTATTTATTTAATTTTTAAAACATCCGTCCATTATTATCCACCCTGGCCTGGAGCCACCGTGAGTGAGTTGCAATGAATAAAAATACAACAATTCTCTTAAAGGGGGAGATGGATCAGAAGCAGGCTGCAAAATGTTTTCCTCCCCAAGAAAACTCAGTCTTCAGGTGCCCAGGGAGTCTCTTCCCACTGGACCCTGTAAACCAGCGGCTTTCAGATCCCCAAATCCGTACAGCAAATTGGCTGCCACCTGCCACCTCATTTGTAAGACACCCTGGGCTGAGAATAAGGGCTCGTAGTTCCCTTCCAGATGGCTGGAAGGGGAGTGGGAGGGAACCAGAGCAATTTGAGTGTCTTGCAAGCTGGAGAAAAGAGAAGGGCAATTAAAACCATGTTATCCAAAGCAAACCAGCATCCTGCTATGGAGTTTCTTCTCCATCCCAGGAGATAGGAAGCAGGGTTAGTATTGCTTTACAATGCCTTGGTTAAGACCACATGTGGCATATAGAATCCATCTTTGGTCCCCACGATATCAATAAAATAAAATAAGAATAAAAACGTAGGGACTCAGGCAAGAGTGCAAAGAAGAGCAACTAAGATGATTAGGGGCCTGGAGACTAAAAGCTATGAAGAACGGTTGCAGGAACTGGGTATGTCTAGTTTAATGAAAAGAAGGACCAGGGGAGACATGATAGCAGTCTTCCAATATCTGAGGGGCTGCCCCAAAGAAGAAGGGGGTCAAGCTAGTCTACAAAGAACCTGAAGGTAGGATAAGAAGCAACAGGTGGAAACTAATCAAGGAGAGAAGCAACCTAGAATTAAGGAGAACTTGCTGACAGGGAGGACAATTAACCAGTGGAACTACTTGCCACCAGAAGCTGTGGGTGCTCCATCGCTGGAGGTTTTCAAGAAGAGATTGGACATCTATTTGTCCAGAATGGTATAAGGTCTCTTGTCTGAGTAAGGGGCTGGACTCGGGGGTGGGATTCTACCTGGTCGGACCGGTTCTGTAGAACCAGTTGTTACAATTCTGCGCAGTTCGGAGAACCAGCAAATCGTGCCACTGGCTGGCCCCTCCCCTCCCCATCTCGCCCACTCACTCCTTATCTGGCATGGGCGCCAGCCAACTTGCCTGCATTGCCTAATTTTTGGTAAATTGCTATTTTTCCTTTCCCCCCCCGACCATCAGCTGTTCCGACTATCAGCTGTGCCGGCAGATTTAGATTAGCTAGAAAGCAGGAAACCCTTGGATTTCTTGCTTTCTAGCTAATCTCAAAGCAGAGCTGAACCTTCCTTAGGACTGAAGCTTCTATTTTTCAGTGCAGACACAGGTAGCAGATTGCAGATAGATAGCTCTCTAAGTGAATCTGTGATTCTGTGAGCAACTCAAACTGAGTGCCTGCTTTGCCTGATTTTGGGTCAAAGTTGCTCTTTTTTAATAAAAAAATCAATATTTACATACATGGTGTCTTGTGAGTTAATTTTGTGAGTTTGCTTGCTAGCAAATTTTATCAGTTTGCTTGCAAGCAAATTTTATGTGACAGACTGAGCTAGCCGATGGCAGATAGATAGGTTTCTGAATGAATCTGTGATTCTGTGAGCAACTCAATCTGCCTGCCTGCTTTGCCTGATTTTGGGTAAAAGTTGGTCTTTTTTTTAATAAAAAAATTCAATATTTATATACATGTGTTGTGAGTTAATATTTATATGGTGTGTTGTGAGTTAATTTTGGGAGTTTGCTTGCTAGCAAATTTTATGTGACAGATTCAGGCAGCAGATGGCAGAAAGACAGATCTCTGACTGAATCTGTGATTCTGCGAGCAACTCAATTTGCCTGCCTGCTTTGCCTGATTTTGGGTAAAAGTTGCTTTCTTTTTTTTATAAAAACTTCAATATTTACATAAATATTTACATGCAAGCCATGCCCAGCCAGTCACATGACCAAGCCACACCCAGTCAGCATATCACAACCACCCAGTCACATGACCACCAACCCACACCCACAAATTAGGCCACGCCCACAGAACCGATTGTTAAGAAATTTGAATCCCACCCCTGGTTGGACTAGAAAACTTCCAAAGTCCCTCCCAACTCTGTTATTCTCTTAAGAACTCCAGAAGTTGTGGGTGCTCCATTGCTGAAGGTTTCCAAGAAGAGATTGGACAGCCATTTGTCTGAAATGGTACAGGGTTTCCTGCCTGAGCAGGGGGTTGGACTAGAAGACCTCCAAGGTCCCTTCCAATTTTGTTATTTTGAACTAAAAAAAAATCATAAAGTCTTGCTAAGAGCAAGCATGAAATCTTTATTTCCATATCTGTTTATTTGGGAAAACTGACATAGTGAATCAAGCCAAATCTTGATAGCCTCCATCCTTCCCTTGAGATATTTCTTGTCCTTGGGGAGGTCAGGATTTTTGCTGTTTCTTGTTTACAAAAGAGAAATCTGTTAATGAGCTCTGGAAAGTTTTTTTTAAAAATTGATTGCTATAGGTAAAAGGCAACAAAAGACACATTATGCGTTGGAATAAGTAAATGAGGTGTTGGATATTAATATATTTTACTGTAGGTGGGCACCCATGATTCATCTCACTTAACAGTGGCAGCCCTCAAGGATCTCTCTTTAGACAGGTTAGATTAAAATTCCCAGGCATCTTGATATGATGGGGTTTTTTTTTGACACATGAGGTCAACATTAGAAAGAAGCTCTCCTTTGACCTTCTCAGATTGAATCTGACCTTGAGCATCCAGGATTGGAGATAAGAGCATGCAAGGGAAGGCGTTAAAAACTAGAAGTTGCTACCTAGGGACTGGGGGTATTCTTTTCAGAAATCAAAATAAAAAATAAAAATATGAAAGGGAAGAGAAGAGAAGAGTGAATGGAAAGGAAAGGGAAAAGAAGGGAGAAAGGAAGAGAAGGGCAGGGAAGGAAAGGAAAGGAAAAGAAAGGGAAAGAAAGAAAAGAGAAAGGGAAAGAAAAGAGAAAGGAAAGCGAAAGAAAGAAAGAAAGAAAGAAAGAAAGAAAGAAAGAAAGAAAGAGGGAGGGAGGGAGAGAGAGAGAGAGAGAAATTATAAATCAAAACAAATCCCTTCCCAAAAGAAAACAGAAGCTGGAATGGAATAATTGATAAAACAGTCTGGACGCTGCTCAGGAAGGGACTCTGCTGCCCAACATCCAGACTGCAGGTTCTCTTAAAATAAGCTTTCAGGCTTGCAATAAATCATTGCAAAATATGGAAGCAACATCTGCCAGAAATAATGAGAAGACTGAGCAAGGTTTCCAGTCAACAACGATTAGTGGGTTTGTGTGTGTGTGTGTGTGCGTGCGTGCGTGCTTTGTATCTAATCCCCTGCAATCTGTATACCCCTTGTCCTTTTTTGGTACCAATTCCTCCTTCTTAATTTCCTTCTTAATTCATCATTTGCTGTTACAGCCAGCCTATGCTGCTTCTCTCTACAAAAGGGCCCAGAAGAGCTTTCAAAAAGATACCAATGCATCAATTCAAGGTCAAACATTATAAAACACAGTCTCACAATTAAAACTTATCTGGAAGTAGATTTTTAAAAGCGAAGTTCTTCGGAACAAAAAGCTGAGCGGTTTTTTTCAGGAAAGCTGCTAAAAACAGAAGCCAAACTTCACCCGTGACTAATTCTTCCCCAAATCTCCAAAATTAGCCATCTGAACATTGAAACTCTAACATTAGAGTATGAACAAAGGCCCGGAGACAAAAACAGAGGAAGAATGGCTGCAGGATTTGGGTAATCTGTAGAAAAAGAAGGACTGGGGGGGGGAGGACATGATAGCAGTCTTCCAGCATTTGAGGGGCTGCCACAGAGAGGAGGAAGGGGGTCAACCTGCTTTCCAAAACCCCAGAAGGCCAGACAAGAAACAATGGATGGAAACTGAACCAGGAGAGAAGCAAGCTGGAATTAAGGAGAAACTTCCTAACAATGAGGACAATTAACCATTGGAGCAGCTTCCCTCCAGACACTGTAGGTGCTGCATCACTGGAGGGTTTTTTTTTAAAAAAAAGATTAGACAGCCACCTGCCTTAAATCCTATAGGTCTCCTGCTTGAGCAGTAGGGATGGACTAGAAGACCTCCAAGGTCCCTTCCAGCTCTATTCTGATTCTGATCCTCATAATGTAATCTCTGCTATTGGCATGACGTTGCTGTCAATTTTTATTACCAGATCTCCATTTCATGCTCAGATCCATATAGTTTGCAAGGATAAGGGAGAAGGGTTATCAAGAAAACTTGGATGCTTCCGTGATTTTAGGTTACTACCGTGTTTCCCCGAAAATAAGACACTGTCTTATATATTTTTTGGCTCCCAAAAACACACTAGGTCTTATTTTCGGGGTAGGTCTTATATATTTATGGTGCCAAATAGTGGGTGTGAGTGTGTAGGGGGTGTTTCGCGGGTGCATGGTTGCTCCCTGAAAAGTCTTCCTGGAACTGGAGATTTACACTAGGTCTTATTTTCGGGGTAGGTCTTATATTAGGGCAGGTTTAGAAAATAGTGCTAGGTCTTACTTTCGGGGTAGGTCTTATTTTCGGGGAAACACGGTACGATCTGCGCTTAAACTGCTATTGAAAACTTTCAAGAGAGGGAAAAAGAGCAATTGTTCCATCTTTATGGTGTTGTTCATGAATGATTATTCTTCATTTAAAATATTTCTGGCACACACACACACACACACACACACACACACTGCATCCTACCAGTTTCCAGGATGGTAAATGGCAATAAAATGGCCCTAGTAATAAGCAGGCATATACAATGGAAGGAAGGCTATTGCTGAGCGCATTGGGTTGTGCTCCAAAAAATTGTAAGCCGCCCTGAGTCTCCGGAGAAGGGCAGGATATAAATATGAATTAAAAAAAAAAACAATTAAAAATGGAAGACAATGAAAAATAGAACATCAACCACCAGAACAGGAGAGAAATGCAGCTGAGATGTTACTTAAAAAAAAAAACACCCCAATGCTTAAGTAGGCATCTAAACGTTCCAACTAACCAACTCCAAACCAAGAAACTCCAAGACAAACAATTCCTCCAAGTTCCATTTTATTAGAGTTTTTATTGGCACATCTGGGAAAACCCGAATCTGAAAGTATCCAGGTTTTCCTTTCCCAAAAGAGAAATCAAAGATCCATCCCCTGGACCCATCCATCCATCACATGGCCCAGTCAAAATGCCATCCCACTTGGAGACATTCCTCTCCGGGTGCAGGGTAACGTGTCCTTGACTTTCCGAGAAAGAATGTTGTTGGGTCTAATTATCTACCCTCTATGAAATCCCCCCTGAAATTCCCAGGCACTGAATGTGGCAGCCTTGAAGCTTCCAAGTAAAAAATGGCTTCCAAGGCTGACAACTTATATCTATACCACTCATGCATCATCACGAAATCTCCAGAACCGTAAAGCCCACAAACTTGAAATTCAGCACCTATGTTCCTCTTGGCTTCTAGGGGCTCACTAAGAAAGGATTTTTCGAAATGACCATCAGAGCATTTAGAGTACTTCCTATATTATTATTATTAACATGCTCTGATGCTAAGGAGTTCTACTCCCCCTCCCCACCTGAAAAGAAACCTGTTCTAACTGCAGTTCAGCTAAGCCACGCCCAGGCTCCTTGCCGTCTCCTTCTTGCTCACACAGCAAATACTGTTTCAGTTTCCAAATAGCCCTCAACTCTCTCACTCCCCACCTGAAAAGAAACCTGTTCTAACTGCAGTTCAGCTAAGCCAGGCTCCTTGCTGTCTCCTTCTTGCTCACACAGCAAATACTGTTTCAGTTTCCAAATAGCCCTCAACTCTCTCACACCCCACCTGAAAAGAAACCTGTTCTAACTGCAGTTCAGCTAAACCACGCCCAGGCTCCTTGCCGTCTCCTTCTTGCTCACACAGCAAATACTGTTTCAGTTTCCAAATAGTCCTCAACTCTCTCATTCCCCACCTGAAAAGAAACCTGTTCTAACTGCAGTTCAGCTAAGCCACGCCCAGGCTCCTTGCCGTCTCCTTCTTGCTCACACAGCAAGTAACTGTTTCAGTTTCCAAACAGCCCTCAACTCTCTCAAAAAGAAACCTGTTCTAACTGCAGTTCAGCTACCACGCCCAGGCTCCTTGCCGTCTCCTTCTTGCTCACACAGCATACTGTTTCAGTTTCCAGGACCGATGGATGGATGCTGGTAGGCAGACGCACAATTCCCCCCCTTATTTTCCTATCCAAAAACTTGCCCGAGCACATAGTTTCGTAGCAAAGCATGGGTACCCTGTTAATGTATAGTCTGTGTGTGTGTGTGCGGTGTGCACATTGTCATACATACAAGATAAAATAAAACAAGATGCATCACTCTTTCTTTCCCTAAACATCTGGCACAATTAAGTACACCGGCAAGGGAGAAAATCCTCTCCTCCAGGCATCCATCAGGCAGCCCTCTTCCATCCCAGAAGGCACAAACCCTGATTAGAAGCTGCCTCTCATTCCTGTAAAAAAACAGACCGAGCTCCTCCTCCTCTCACCATCAACAACTGAGCCCAACATTTCCGTTGCCAAGCAAGGCAGCTGTTAAATGAGATTTCCCCCCCTCATCCCACATTTTACGACCTTTGTTGCCACAGTGCTTAAGCGCCTCACACTGCCGTTGTTAAGTGAATCATGTGGTCATTAAGTGAATCTGGCTCCCCCCCGACTTTCCACATCGCAAGCTGGCTGGGAAGAGTTACAAATGGTGATTCCATGATACCCAGACATGCAACTCTCTTAGGGAGAGAGGGCGGCATACAAGTCTAATAAATTATTATTATTATTAGGGCCTTGGTGGCTCAGGCTGTTAATTGCCTGCACTTAAGTTCCAGCTGCCTACAACTGCTGTAGGCTCGAATCCCACCAGGCTCAAGGTGGACTCAGCCTTCCATCCTCTCGGGGTAGGTAAATTGAGGACCCAAGATTGTTGGGGGCAATTAGCTGACTTTGTAAAAATGCCGCTTGGTAATAAGCAGGCATATACAATGGAAGGAAGGCTATTGCTGAGCGCATTGGGTTGTATCCCAAAAATTGTAAGTCGCCCTGAGTCTCTGGAGAAGGGCGGCATATAAATGTAATTTAAAAAAAAACTGTCAGGAATGCATGCCAGTTGACAAGCGCATGAATTTTGGTCACGTGACCCATAGTTGTAAGTGTGAAAACTGGTCATAAGTTATTTTTTTCAGTGCTGTTGCAACTTCTGTCATGAAACAAGTGGTTGTAAGTTGAGAACTTCCTGTACACAATAGGGAGATGGATCTCAACTCAGTGGATTACTAGCTTCTGCTACTATGTCCAAACTTAACAGGGTGATGCGGAACTGCCAGACAGGTGGCATATAAATTTAATAAACAAATGCACACATCAATCAATATTTGAGAGAGTAGAAGCAGAGCCTGGCTGGGAAATCATTGCAAGCCAAGGAAATATGATCCATAATGCACGTACATGAGCCTCAGTGGCACAGTGGTTAGATTGCAAGACTGCAGGCCACTTCTGCTGACTATCGGCTGCTTGCAATTTGGCAGTTTGAATCCCACCAGGCTGCAGGTGGACTCAGCCTTCCATCCTTCCGAGGTGGATAAAATGAGGAGCCAGATTGTTGGGGGCAACAGGCTGACTCTGCAAACCTGCTTAGAGAGGGCTGTAAAGCACTGCAAAGTGGTATATAAATCTAAGTGCTATTACTATTCCTTCCTTATCTTCTTTCCTTATCTTCTTTCCTTCCTTCCTCCTCCCCTTTCTGGTTTCCTTCCATCCATATTTTTCTTTCCTTCCTTCCTCCCTCCCTTCCCCCTCCCTCCCAGTGGTTAGAATGCAGTATTGCAGGCTAACTCTGCCCACTGCCAACAGTTCAATCCTGACCAACTGGCTCCAGATGGACTCAGCCTTCCATCTTTCCGAGGTGGGTAAAATGAGGACCCAGATTGTTGGGGGCAAGAGGTGGACTCTGTAAACCACTTAGAGAGGGCTGTAAAAGCACTGTGAAGTGGTATATAAATCTAAGTGCTATTGATACATGGAAAGAAAAGGACAGAAAAACGTCTATGCTCATAAGACCTCAGTGCCTTTCAAAGGGTGGGAAATTCCCAATGTGGAGAGATGAGGGACCTCATGAAAAAATATGCCTTTTACAGACCACAATGGAGGCCAACATTTCTGTTGCTAAGCGAGATGGTCGTTAAGTGAGTTTTGCCCCATTTTACAACCTTTCCTGCCACAGTTCTTAAGGGATTCAGTGCAGCCGTTGAGTTGGTCACACGGTTGTTCAATGAATCTAGCTTCCCATTGAGTTTGCTTGTCAGAAGTGGGACCACATGACTCTGGGACGATGCAACCATCATAAATGTGAGTCAGCTGGCAAGCATCTGAATTTGATCATGTGACCCTGGGGATGCTGCAACAGTCATAAGTGTGGGAAACAGTCATAGTTCACTTTTTTTTTCAGTGCTGTTGTGGCTTTGAATGGTCCCTAAATGAACTGTTGTAAGTCAAGGACTATCTGTATATAGCGGTACTAATGTTTTCTTACAGCCATCGCATTACCTAATTAGGTAACATCATCAATGCTTCTGATGGTGACCATTGGTGACAGTTTCCCTATCATGGCAAGACAAGAAGCAACGGATGGAAACTGATCCAGGAGAGAAGCAACTTGGAATTAAGGGGAAATTTTCTAACAGGCAGGACAATTAATCAGTGGAACAGCTGGACTCCAGAAGTTGTGGGTGCTCCATCACTGGAGGCTTTTAAGGAGAGACTGGACAGCCACTTGTCTGAAATTATATAGGGTCTCTTGCTTGAGCAGGGGGCTGGATTGGAAGACCTCCAAGGTCCCTTTCCAGCTCTTGTGATTCTGATGGATTGCAACGACCGCCCTGGCTTGCAAAGCAGCCGTTCCTCCAATCCGGGCCTCAACCCAAACCGGCTTCGCTTCTCCATCTTGAAACGGGTCTCCTCCGTCCTCTCCTTTCGAGGCCGAGGCAGGGAGGGCAGAGGGAGAACCCTGGCAGTTTCAGCCCCAATGGACGGGGGGGAGGGAGAGGGGCAAGCGGGCTCCCGGTGGATGCCAAGGGCGAGGCTGGGTGGCGTGGAGGAAGGGAGAGAAGGAGGCGGAGAGAAGGACATGGATGCTCTCTTTCCTCTATCTAAAGCCCACGAACTGCGATTCCCATCCGCGGAGAAAGAGGATTCAGCACCATGGCGCCGGACAGCTCCCCGGGAGAAGGAAGGGGGAGAGCGAGAGAGGCCTTGGGGGACCCGTTCGGGGAGGGAAAAGGGTGACGTCATCGCGCGCTTCCCCCCCCTCCCGCCGGGTCCTGCCCAAGCGGGGGGGGGGAGGAGGGAGGCGACGCTGCGGGGGGTCCGGGGACGATTCCTTCTCCCCTCCACCCCCAATACGCACCACACACACACACACTCACCAATGGCTGCATCTCTGCGCGCACGGCGGGCACCTGGAAGCGGTCGATCTCCTCCATCATGGTGCCGGCGGGCGGTCAAAAGGAAGAGGAGGAAGGAGTGAACGCCTCGGCAGCCTCACTGAGGCCGGGGGTGGCCCGGTGCCGGTGCCGCCGCCCGCCTCATCCCCGCCGCCAGAGGAGCCCGAGCCGCCGGCCGTCGTGACTCAGCCCCCCTTGCCCTGCCCCGGATACGCGCGCGCCACTGCGCAGGCGCCGACGCAGCCCGGAGGGAGGGAGGAGGGAAAGGCGGAGGAGGGAAAAGGGAGGGCAACGCGCCTGCGCGAAGCCCGGCCCGTCGGCGCGGCGCTCTAGCCCACCTAATTTGCATAGTCATGAGGGGGCGGGGAGGAGTCGTCACGGGGGGAGTCCTCTCAGGTTCATTTTATATATATATATATATATAATTTATATATATATAAAAAAATCCTTCCTCGGCCCGCTCGAGAGGGGTTTGCCCCCCCCGCACGCCACCCGGCGCGAAATCCCCCGCTGAGGAAGGGAAACTTAAAAAAAAAGGGTGGGGGGGGAAGAAAGCGAGCGAAAGATGGCGGCGCTGTGGTTCGGCTCGACGGCCCTTCTCGCCTTCGGCGGCCGCCTCTATTGTGGCTTCCGGTTGGTTGCCAGGGGTGCCGGAGTCAACTTCCGGCAGCTGACGAGCCGGATTGAAAGCCAAGGACAGCCGAGGCGGCGGCGGCGGCGCGGCTGTTCTCGACATGCCCGGGAAGGATCTCTATCGGCGCAAGCACGTACGGATGGGGAGGGGGAAGTGTGAGGGGGGCGTGACGTCACCGTGACGCCATCGCGCCACCCGGTGACGTCACCCCGTGGGCGCACCAAAGATTGCCCGAATGGTTCCTCTTGTTCCAGATTGGAATGAACGTCCGCATAAACCCCCCAGCCCTTAAAGTGATCTTATGCCCCCAAATCAGGAAAATATCTGTCTGTCTGTCCGTCCGTCTATCCATCCATCCATCAATATCAGTCATTCATACATACATACATATATACATATCATCCATCCATGTATTTATTTATGTCATCTATTATCTATCAATCCTCTCTATCATTATCCATCCATCTATCAATATATCTATCAATCATATCTATCTATCCATCCTTCCATCCATCTACTCTATCTCTATCTATCTATCTATCTATCTATCCATATCTATCTATCCATATCTGTCCATCCATCCTTCTATCATCGCTATCATTATCTATCCATCCATCTATCAATCATATCTATCTATCTATCCCTATCTATCATTATCCATCCATCTATCCATCCATCCATCCATCCATCCATCCATCCATCCATCCATCTAGCTGGCCCAGTGGTTAGAATGCGGTATTGCAGCCTAACTCTCCTCATTGCCAGGACTTTGATTCTCACCAGGTTCAAGGTTGCCTCAGCCTTCCTTCCTTCCGCGGTGGGTAAAATGAGGACCCAGATTGTTGGAGGCAAGAGGCAGACTCTGTAAACCGCTTAGAGAGGGCTGTAAAGCACTGCGAAGCGGTATAGAAGTCTAAGTGCTGTTGCTATTATTGTCCATCTGTAATTGGCGTCAGTAAAAAGGAATGCCTTTGATTATGGTTTCTAGTTCCTTGGTGGTAACAAGCAAGAATGTGGGTTCTGATAAGAACCAGTTCAAATCGGAATGAAATTGCCCAGAAAATTGAACTTTAATAACCCGAAAACTCATTGTAATAAATAAAATAGATGATAGACAGACAGACAGACACAGATAGATGGGCCATCGGAGATAGATAGATGGATAGCTAGCTAGCTAGATGATAGATAAATAAATAGATAGATAAGATGATAGATAGATAGATAGATGATAGATAATAGATAGATAGATGATAGATAGATAAATAGATACCGCGTTTCTCATAAAATAAGGCTGGGCCTTTTTTATGGTCCCTGAAAAAATGGCTAGGCCGTCTTTTTGAGGGGTGACTTAATCCCCCCCCCCACATGCACCCTCACCTAGAGCGCCCCACAGGCAGACTCGCCTTGCCACCAGCAGCTTCTATCAGCCGTTAGGAGCAGCCTTGTGGTGAGGCGAGTCTGCCTGCGGGGTGCTTTCATCGGCTGTTAGGAATGGCTGGTAGCGAGGTGTGGCTGCCTGTAGGGTGCTCTAGCTGACGCTACCCGCGGGGCACTCCTAACGGCAAGTTCCCCCCCCCATTTCTCTTCACCTCGTGTTGTTCAAACGATGTGAGAAATGGCAGGGAACGCATGCTTTAAATAGGCCCAAATTTTGGGGGCGGGGCTTAATTTCACTGCATACAAACAGTGCTATTGGGGCGTATTGTTGGAGGAACACAGTAGATAGATGATAGATAATACATAGATGATAGATGATACATACATACATAGATAAATAATAGATAATAGATAGATGATAGATAGATGATACATACATACATACATAGAGAGAGAGAGATAGGTGATACATAGTTTGATGATACATACATAGATGAGAGAGAGAGAGAGATGATATAGATATAGATAGATAGTTAATAGATGATAGATAGATGATAGATATGTGATACATAAATAGATGATACATGATAGATAGATAATAGATGATAGATAGATGATAGATATGTGATACATAAATAGATGATACATGATAGATAAGTGATGCATAGGTAGATAGATGTTACATACATAGATGATAGATGATATATACATAGATGATAGATAAATAGATGATAGATAGATATAGATTGATAGCAGCTACAAAGGCAGATAGACAGATAGAACTTAGCAATAGAACTTAGACTTATATATCACTTCTTTACAGCCCTCTCTAAGCAGTTTACAGTCAGCATATGGCCCCCAACAATCTGGATCCTCTTTTTACCAACCTCAGAAGGATGGAAGGCTGAGTCGACTTCCAGGTGGTCAGGATCAAACTCCTGGCAGCAGGAAGAATTAGCCTGCAATACTGCCTTCTAACCACTGCCCCACTGCGCCACCACAGCTCATTATAACCATTCATTTAGTAAACATTTGAAGTTACAGCAGCATTGAAAAAAGTGACTTATGACCATTTGTCACACTTACGACCATTGCAGCACCCCCCGCATGGTCATGTGATCAAAATTCTGGCACTTGGCAACTGACTGGTACTTACGACTGTTGCAGCTTCCTGGGGTTATGTGATCCCCTTTTGCAACTTTCTCAGAAGCAAAGTCAACAGGGAAGCCAGATTCACTTAACAGCTGCAGTGATTCACTTAACAACTGTGGCAACAAAGGTCATAAAATGGGCCAAAATCTCACTTAACCATTGTTTTGCTTAGTGACAGAAATTTTGGGGTCAATTTGTGGTCGTAAGTGGAGGAGTTCCTGTACTCAAAGTCATCTCCTTCTTTTGCTCCCATCACCTGGGAGTAAATGTGGACGTTGTCCATTGTGCTACTTGGGGAAAAAACCTTAAGGTTATTTTTGTTTTAACAGTAATTTAGCTTTTTGTCCTGTAATGTCAGAGCTTTGTCCCACCAGGATCTTCTTATTCTGGCATAAAAATCTCTTTTGGTTTGCCTATTTTTTTGTCTGTGATACAACTCTGTTCTGACCCAAGCCTTGCTCAAATTAAACAAACACAAACTGTGTATAAAAGCAAATCTCTTTTAATGCGGCGCTGTGAATTCTGTGCATTCACAGCCAAGAGTCATTTAAAACTAATTGTCCAAGATAAGAGCAAGCCTTTTCAAGGTTGTGCAAGGCTGCCAAGAGCACTAGATTAAATTGAAAGGAAATATTCAAAACCAAAAGTCTCCAAACACAAACCAGGATAGTCCGAACTTCCACAAGACTTGAAGTGCAAGAACTTCTTTGCTTCCTGCAAAGAATCCCACCTCTGAGGGCTGGCTTTTATCCCTTATGGGAGGGGCCATCACCTTGCAGCCTTACTCCCGAGTCTCCTGTTGTGTTTCAGCTGCTCTCTCCTTCGAGCAGCCCTGCGCGCACGTGCACTGGGCACAGGCTCCCTGGAGTCCTCTGCGTCACTGCTGCCAGACTCCACAAGCTCTGAAGGCAGCACCCCACTCTCCGATAGTCCTGGTCCCATCCCTGCATCACACACAGGCCCCCCTCGTCCGAGTCCTCGCTCTCAGAGACCTCTGCCATCCGCACCTGCTGCTGGCAAACCACAACAAACTCTCCCTGGTGATTCCCAGAGGCCTCATCACTGCCAAATCCCTCCTTAATTCATTTCCGTCGCAAGAGTTATGCGAATGCATTATTAATTCAGAGCCTGTAATTAGCCAACAAGTGGGCAGTATATTTCAGAAACAGGTTTTTATAGATAGATTTTTTTAAATCTCTCAGGCCTATAAGTAATTCTTTTATGTTCCAATTCTATGCATATTTTATGGGTAGCCCTGTGCCGTGCCTTAAATGCCATTAGCTCTTCGGAATAAAAACAGGGTATAAATAGAAATAGATGAAGTTTACAGAGCCGGTCATTATAGCTGACTTGCAGATATTCCAAGCAATGTTTTCCTTCCGCTACCCAAGTCCAAGAAATGCTTTAATTCATGCATATAAAAAGTTTGCAACTCTGGAATTGCTTTTTCATTTTGGGGAAGGCCCTCCAATCTCAAATGGTATAGGGTCTCTTCCTTGAGCAGGAGGTTGGACTAGAAGATCTTCAAGGTTCCTTGCAACTCAATTATTTTATCCTGTCCTGTCCTGTCCTGGAATATTTTCTGTTCTACTTTCTGTTCTATATTCTTCTGTATTCTACTCTGCTCTATACTCTATACTCTATACTCTATACTCTATACTCTATACTCTATACTCTATACTTTATACTCTATACTTGTCTTGTCTTGTCTTGTCTTGTCTTGTCTTGTCTTCTCTTCTCTTCTCTTCTCTTCTCTTCTCCTTCCCCTACCCCTACCCCTACCCCTACCCCTACCCCTACCCCAGTGGTGGGATTCAATTTTTTTTACTACTGGTTCTGTGGGCGTGGCTTGGTGGGCGTGGGAGGGAAAGGATATTGTAAAATCTCCAGTCAGAGTTGGTATTTGCCAGTTCTCTGAACTGCTCAAAATTTCTGCTACTAGTTCTCCAGAACTGGCCAGAACCTGCTGAATGTCACCTCTGTCCTACCCCTAACCCCTTAACCCCTACCCTACCCCTACCTCCATTCCATTCCATTTGGAAAGGAAGGATTGATACTCCTTGCAGACAGCTGGTCATTTGCATCCTTTTAGAGAACCGTTGAGGACACTTGGAGGTTTATCTGTGTCCTCAGGATCACCTGAGTGGTGCAAATGGGCGTGGAGTCTTCTTGGAACTGCTGAAAGGACTGTGTTGGGGACTCCATACCCATTTGCATTACTCAGTGTTCCTGATGACATAGATAAACTTCCAAGTGGCCTCAATGATTCTCTAAGAGGACACAAATGACCAGCCATCTGCAAGGAGTATAAAGGGTCACCTCATTAGTGAAATGGTTCCTGTAGTCTGCAATTTTTTCCTCTGGAAATCCAGAGTTGATTAAAGAAAGAAACATAAAATTCTTTTGTCCCAAAGATGCTTTTTCAAGAGGCAACTGGACTTTCTTGGGTTTTTTTTGAAGGCGTTTCTTCTCATCCAAGAAGCTTCTGCACTGCTCTGGACCAAGACATTGCTTCTTCCATGGGGACAGCAGCACTGAAAAAAGGGACTGTTGACTATTTTTTACCCTTACAACCAGTGCAGCATCCCCAGGGTTCCGTGATCAAAATTCAGAGGCTTGGCCAAGACTGAGTGGCTGTGCATACCAGCATCTCGGCCCAGTCAGAAATATCCATCTTTGGCCATAAGGGGAGAGGTGTTGCCCCCTGTGGATAGGGCGCGGAATCTGGGGGTCCTCCTGGATGTACGGCTCCAGTTGGAGGAGCAGGTGGGGGCCGTTGCCAGCGGGGGCCTTTGCCCAGCTCCGCCTTGTTCGTCAGCTTCGTCCATTTCTGGACCGAGATGCCCTGCGCACAGTCACTCATGCCCTTGTTACCTCCAGACTTCGACTACTGCGCGCTCTCTATTTAGGACTGCCCTTGCATACCATCCGAGATTGCAGCTGGTGCAGAATCGGCGGTGGGTGGTGATGAGTCTCCGATTCTCCCATGTTACCCTCCTCCTGCGCTGCCTGCATTGGTTGCCGTTGCACTCGGTGAGATTCAAGGTTTTAGTTTTAACATACAAAGACCTTCACGACATGGGTCCTCAATACTTAAGGGAGCGACTCCTGCCGATATCGAGTGCCAACCGCCCTGTGCGAGCACACAGGCAAGGACTCCTCGGGGCCCCGTCAGCGGGTCAATGCCGGCTGGCGGTCCCCCGACGAGCCTATTCTGTCACGGCCCCTGACCTCTGGAACCAACTGCCCCTTGGGCTCCGCCTGGCCCCTGACCTCCACACCTTCCGCCATGATCTGAAGACCTGGTTGTTCGACCAATCTGGGCTGTGACCCTTCTGTGGGGGGGATGGGTTTTTAAACTATTTTAAGTATTGTAAATTTTGTTTTTGTATTTTTGGGTTTGTGAATTGGTTTAATCTTTTTTTAATTATTTACTGTTGTTGCTTTTAGTTGTGAGCCGCCCCGAGTCTTCGGAGATGGGGCGGCATACAAGTCCCAAAAATAAATAAATAAATAAATAAATGACGGTCACGTAATCCCCTTTTGCGACATTCTGACAAGCAAGGTCCCTGGAGAAGTCATACTAACTTTAACAACCGTTTTAACTGCACAACTGCCGTGGTTCACCTCAGAAGTCAGAAGCCAATCTTTTAAAAGGATTATTGTTAATTTATATATGGACATAATTGAAATAAATGCAAAAACTGGAAGCTATGATAAGAAGATGAATCATATTTAATAAAATAAAGAATGCAGTTAAAATGAATTAGGATTCTAGTGAAAAGACTAATATCAGTTTCTATAATTAACTGAATAGATGAATATATTTGAAATAATAAATGAGTTAGAAAGTAATTGAGGGAAAGAATACCAGGCAGAACTTTGCTTAAAAATATATATTTGCATGTGTGATATATAGTAGTTTGGAGATTATTGTTATTAAACTAGAATGTGATAATTATACAGTGATTATATTTGGATAAATTTTGATTATGGATTAAAGAGGAATAAACTGAGGGATGTATAAGATAAAAGGGTGGCACACTCTAATTGGTAATTAAAGGGGCAAATTTTTGGAATTATTAGATTTAAGTTGAAATTTACTGAATAATGAAACAAAAGTATATGGTAAAATTGCAACTATGACAGATAAAAGTATAAAGGAGTAATGAATTTAGAATATAAAAATAAGAATGTTAGACTATACAGCAAGATATGAGTATATTTAAAGAAAAAGGAATTAAGATATAGATTGAAAATGGATTTAATAAGTGTGAAGAAAATAAGAATATTGGAGAAAATTTATTGGAAAATGGAAGTAATGATATGATATGGAATTGAATGTGAAAAATATATACTAAGGTCATGTTTGTATTGAAATGTAAAAACCTGGAACCACGTTGTTCACGGAAAGAGATGCTTTTAAAATGTAAAAATAAAAAATATATTACAAAAATAAAAAAGAAGTCAGAAGCCAAGAAAGATCGTAAAATAGGGACAAAACTCCCTAAACAAATGTCTCGCTTGCCAGCAGAAATTTCTGGCTCAATTGTGGTTGTAAGTTGAGGATTAGCTATACCGCTTTCCAACCTCAGCCCTGCCTATTGCTACCAGAAAAGTATTAGTTCGAGGTGAGCTGGCAGTAGATAACACCATGAAATGCCTTAGGAATATTTCTCTAGAATGAATCATGAGCTTTAGTCAACCTCGTCAGGTTGAGAGCAATTAATTCAATGACGATCACTGATCTCTCGCAAAAAATAATTACAGTTTTATTTTGTCTCCTCTCCAGAGTCAAATTGGAATTCGACCTTCAAAAACAAATGTCAGGAGAAGGGTAAATAATTTCATTTTTAAGTGCATTTTTCTTTCGAGTCACTGCAACAATCTCAATGGATGGCTTTGTTTTTTTTTTTCAAGTATGTATGGCTTTGTGGTTTAAATCGTTGATTTAGACCACAAAGAAGAAGAAAGAAAAAAAAATCTGAATTAGATTGTTTCTGCACTCATCTTTCTCTGTCCTAAGTAAATAAACTCAGGAGTAAGCCTCGCAGCTTCCAATTTAACAAAAATAATTGGTTAAGCTATAAATATTCATATTCAAATCTGGCCTTTAAGTGCAATCTGTTGGACGCATTTTTGGAGATAAAGCCTAGATGACATTATTAGCTGTACGTGGTTATGGCAGCTGAATTCTATTTAATCAGATATCCAGAAGGATCCAAAAAGTCAAAATGACAATTGCAGTAGTAGAAGGATCAAAACCCCACCCTACCCCACTTTGTATGTGTGAACACGAGTACCAATATCTATTTTCTCCATGTCTCTTCTCAGTCGTTTTCAAAAATTATCATTTTAATCTAAAAATATGTCAAAAATGTTTAATTACATTACAAAATAAACAGAGTCTTCCGAATGAAGGCAAATATATGTATCCCAGATTGCAAGATCCAATCTGGATTGGACACTGGGACTAAAAGTTTACTCTTCCAAGTTTTTGGACCAGTGGTGGGATTCAAAATTTTTTACTACCGGTTCTGTGGGTGTGGTATGGTTTGGTGGACGTGGCAGGGAAAGTTACTGCAAAATCTCCAGTCCCTCCCCACCCCACTAACCTGCTTTCCAGCTCTGTTCTCCTGTGCAAGGCAACCAAAGGACATCCAGCCGATCAGCTGTGGGCGTGGCTTGGTAGAAGTGGTGTTTTGTGGGTGTGGCTTGGTGGCTTGGTGGGCGTGGCTTGGTGGGCATGGCAGGGGAAGGATATACTGCAAAATCCCCCTTCCCTCCCCTCTTCTGGGAGAAGGATACTGCAAAACGCCCATTCCCTCCCCACCCCACTAACCTGCTTTCCAGCTCTGTTCTCCTGTGCAGGGCAACCAAAGAAGACCCAGCCGATCAGCTGGGACTCAATGGAAGGCAGAGAAGAGATGGGGTTGGTGGGGCCAGTCAGAGGTAGGATTTGCCAGTTCTATGAACTACTCAAAATTTCCGCTACCGGTTCTCCAGAACTGGTCAGAACCAGCTGAATACCACCTCTGTTTGGGACTCATGTACGAGGACAAATCATGCATTGCAAAGGTCGCCTGGAGATGGGCAATACTTCTAATGTAATCCACCGGATCCCCTGAGTGGATTGCCCCGGTGACTATGTAGGACCAACGGGGAGGAAGCTAACCACCAGATTCCAAGAACACAAGCGAGCAGTTAGACAAGGAGACCTTGTAACAAAGAAGGTTACATATTCAATTTCGCAGCTATTAAGATTGTTGGCCGAACAGGGACAAAAATTGCCACAGAAATTGTTGAACTCTGGGAAACGGGCCTCTCATCAGTCAACCAGGATTGCTGATTTGCCACTTATCCACAACTTAGAAGCCAAGGACTTGGCAGCACAAGGAAACAATGGCCAATGACTTAATAACCTGCCATCAACACCCCAATCAACAACTAAAAAGCCACACACAACCAGGCACCATACCATGCACAGAGTAGCCCAAAACACATGCTGTGATAAAGAAATTCCCTGAGGATGGGCTCCAGCATGAGCCCCAAAACTGGGAAGACTAAACCTTGGTCTTAGTGACTTAGACTGGAAACTTTGGAGTCTTGGTTCAATTATCCTCCTTTTAAATTTGTTTTTTATTTTAAATACAAATAATACAAACATAGTATACATACATCTAAATACAAAAAAAGGAGAAACAAAATCCCTGGATACCATTTTTTTCCTTATATTTCTTCTTCTATAACAATTAAAAGACATACAGTATATTCCAATTATGCCCTTATCCCCTCCAAAGCAACATATATTCTTGAGTAGGTTTATTCCCTTTGCCTTCCACCAACACTGTTTTTATAAAATCCCCCCCGTATTTCATTATAATTGTTTGCTTTTAATCATCCCTTTTAAAATTTAATTTCTGTTGTTAATTTATCATTTGTTGCCATACTCCAAATTTCATTATACCACACATTTCTTTGAATATCCCAATTTTGTCCCCAATATTTAGCCATCACTAATCTAGTTGCCCTTATCAAATCAATTTGATTTACAATCAATTCTTTTTTTGTTTCATTGATATCCTGTTTTCCCACCAGCAACAGTAATGCAATTCTCGGTGACATATCTAAATTTACATTCAGGTATCCTCCTGTAGCACAAGAACTCTTCCATTCACCTGTGGATTTCAATTTATAGAAGCAAAACACATAGACCCATTTTTCTCCCTCAAAATGTTTTCCTTTGGTATAACTGCTGGACAGATTATTGCTTACTTACGACAGTTCACCATGATTTGCAGTTCCCAAAAATTAACAAATTACTCTCAGAGTAGTAATGGGGGACTTTAACTACACTGACATCAATTGGGAGACAAACACTCTGGATCAATTGGGACTTAGACTTGGAATAACTTTATGGTCACTTTGAACGTACACTAATCGGCATACATTAAAATGAAATATCGCTGCATACAGCCCCAGTTAAGATTGTCAGCCAGATGGACACATTTAGTGCCCATATTTCCCCGAAAATAAGACCTAACCAGAAAATAAGCCGTAATGCGTCTTTTGGAGCAAAAAAATAATATGACCCGGTCTTATTTTCGGGGAAACACGGTAGTTGGGCAATGAAACATCTGCAAGGAAACAACCAGGGAGCACCAGGGACTCCATAGTAGCTAACTTTCCCTGAGAATTGTTCAGTTCAAACCACCAGGAACAAGATATATCTTTTAATTAAGGAAAAGGCTTTCCTTGGCAAGTTGACATCATAGATGGCAGGATTCTAATTTCCAAGAAAATAATTTGTCGTGAAAACATGCCTTGATAAAGATAAGCTACAAGTATAGCAAGAAATTGCAGCATGCAAGGCTGGAGGTAAATGGGGAAGAAATGCCACTTTGTGGCTCCTTGAGGCTCTCTGAGCTTGATTGTTTTCCTGTAGACATTTCGTTACCCAACTAGGTAACATCATCAGTGCTGATGTAATGATCAGTAGCACTGATGTTGTTATCTAGTTGTTGTTTTTTTAATTCACATTTATATGCCGCCCTTCTCCGGAGACTCAGGGCGGCTTACAATCTTTTGGAGCACAACCCAATGCGCTCAGTAATAGCCTTCATTCTATTGTATATGTCTGCTTATTACTAGGGCTTTTTTCAGGGTGCCCCTAAGTGGCATTTTTACAAAGACAGCTTATTGCCCCCAACAATCTTGGGTCCTCACTTTACCTACCCTGAGAGGATTGAAGGCTGAGTCAACCTTGAGCCGGATGGGATTCGAGCCTGCACTAATTGCAGGCAGCAGGAGCTAAGTGCTAGGTGTTTAACAGCCTGCACCACCAAGGCTCAGTTGGGTAATGGAATGCCTGCAAGGAAACCACCAAGCTCAGGCAGCATTTAGGACTGAATAGTCATTCTCCTCCTCTTCCTCCCCCCTCCTCTTCCTCCTCTTTCTCTCCACAAACTCCACTCCCTTCTACCACTGATGATGTTGTCTAGTTGGGTCATGAAACTTCTGCAAGAAAACCACCAAGTTCTAATACCCCAAGGAAACCACAGTCCTCCTCTCTCTCCCTCCTCCTCCTTCCCCCTCCTCCTCCTCCTCTCCTCACACCCCACTCTCACTAGCCCTGATGATGTGACCTAGTTGGACAATGAAACGTCTGCAAAAAAACCCCCCACTAAGGTCAGAGAGCACCAAGGACCCACAATTCAGAAAACTCACTTCTGTCGGTAATCGTCAGTTTGTCTAGGAAGTGCAGATCGCGCCCGAAACATGGGTGAGAAAGGATGGCCTGCTATGGGATGCCAATCCCACAGGGCAATTGCAAGGACTGAGTTGGAGACAAATCACATGCCTCATGACTTCTGCCATCACAATGGTGCGACGATGCCCTGATTCACAGGCCATGGTTTTCATTTCGTCTCGGCCAGCTCACAACTGCCGTGTGCACAGTTCTTAACAAAAGCTTCTTGTATCTGTTAGAAGAAGACAGACACCGATTATCCTTGATTGCCTTTCTATCCAGCAACGCTAAAACCTCTCCTTCTGTCCAACGATCGCAGCTTCTGCCTGTAAAGACGTTTAAAATACAGTCTTGCCAAGAGGGACATTTTGAAATATATCGTGCGGCCTGTGAGAAAGATTCCAGAATTATGATTAATTTAGGAGAGGAAGAGAAGGCAATCTGAGGAACTCCAGATGTCATTCTTCAAATCAGGATGATTAAATGAAGCGAAGATACGACGGAAATAAATTATCCAAAGGAACGGTGGTGGCTTAGATGGATTTGTTGCTTTTTAGAAATTCAGACAGAGGTGCTTATCTCCCAGATTAAATGTTTCTGGCCACATTCGGTTTTCTTTAAAGTTTCATATAATGGTAACACAAGAATAAGTGTCAGTTTGGTGCAGTGGTGAAGGCACTGGGCTAGACACCAGGAGACAGTGAATTCTAGTCCTGCCTTAGGCATAAAAGCTAATTGGGTGACTTTGGCCAACCACCAGGAGACTGTGCATTCTAGTCTCAATTTAGGCTTGAAAGTGGCTGGGTGACTTTGGACCAATCATCAGGAGATGTGAATTCTAGCCCAGCCTTAGGCAGGAAAACTGGATGGGTGACTTTGGGCCAATCGCCAGGTGAATGTCTTGACTACTGCAATGCTCCCGTCTTGACTACTGCAATGCTCTCTACCTGGGGCTGCCCTTGTGGACTATACGGAGGCTTCAACTGGTACAAAATGCGGCTGCGTGAGCAGTGATGGGAGCGGCCTGATTCTCCCATGTGACACCCCTCCTGTGCGATCTTCATTGGTTGCCAGTTGCCCTCTGTGTAAGATTCAAGGTGCTGGTATTAACCTATAAAGCCCTGCATGGCTTGGGTCCAGGGTACTTGCAGGAACGCCTCCTACCAGCATCAAGGTGTGATCACCTGGTAGGGTCCCACAGGCCGGCCCTCCTGGGGGTGCCGTCGGCCAGACAGTGTCGGTTGGCAGTCCCCCAGGGGAGGACCTTCTCTGTGGGGGCACCCACCCTTTGGAACCAGCTACCCCTGGAGCTGCGTTTGGCCCCAGACCTGCGCTCCTTCCACCGTGATCTCAAGACTTGGCTGTTTGCACAGGCCGGCCTGGACTGAGCAGGGTTGGGGATTTTAATTCAAGGGTATTTTAATTTGATTTTATTATATTTGGATTATTATTATTATTATTATTATTATTTTATTAGACTTGTATGCCACCCTTCTCCCTAAGGACTCAGGGCGGCGAGTAAATTTAGAGTAAATTTGATAAATTTTGTATTTATTTGTATATATATTTCAGTGTAAGCTGCCCCGAGTCCCCCTGGAGATGGGGTGGCATATAAATCCAATAAATAAATAAATAAATGTGAATTATAGCTCCATCTTAGGAAGGAAAGCTAGCTGGCTGACTTTGGACCAATCATCAGGAGACAGTGAGTTCTAGTCCTAATACAAGCATTACAGCTGGTTGATCTTGGGCCAGTCCCTCTTTCTCAGTCCTAAGAAGGAAGCAATGGCAAAGCACTTCGGAGAAACCTTGCCAAGGAAACAGTGGGAACCTAACTAGCCACTGACCTGCAGACTTGAAGGCACACAAACACACAAAAACAACAAAATCACCAGAAGACTCAAATGAGTGTAGCCTATTTCTTTTTAATCATCTAACATTATGTTATGGATTTTGTTGAACCCCAGAGTTCACCCTCGAGCTGCATATTCTGTCTGCTGTGAATGTTGTCTTAATTGTGGATGTCAATCGATCATTGTGTGTCAACATCTCTGCCACACTGCCACATTCGCATGCCTTATTTGTTGCCTTTGCCAGCAAAGATACGACTTCCCTTAGAAAGAGTTTTCACGAAATTTCTGTAACTGAAGCTATCATGGATATTAAAATGCTTCCTCGAAAGTAATTTAAAAAAAAGCAGAATGTACTGAGAGCTCACAACCTGAAAGATCAGGACGCTGATGGGTTCCAGATCCAGCTGGAATGGAGGGCAGTTGCAACAGTCTTCATTGTTAAGCAGTATTTTCGTAGGGCAAAAATACAAAAAGGCAGAATTTTTATAGTTCAGGGGTCCTTGATGCTCTCTGAGGTTGGTGGTTTTCTTGAAGACATTTCATTACCCAACTAGATATCGTCAGTGCTAGAAGGGAGAGAGATTTGTAGAGAGAAGGAGGAAGAGGAGGACTATAGGACCCCTAGTGCTTTCTCAGCTTGGTGGTTTTCTTGCAGCTGTTTCATTACCCAATTAGATAACATCATCAGTGCCAGAAGGGAGAGGGGTTTACAGAGAGGGGGAGGGGGAGAGCAGCTGTGGAGTCCTTAGTGCTTTCTGAGCTTGGTTGTTTTCTTGCAGACGTTTTGTGACCCAACTAGGTAATCTCATCAGTCTAGTGATGATGAGGCTACCTATTGTGGGCCATGAAATGTCTGCAAGGAGACAGCCAAGCTCAGAGACCATCAAGGAGCCCTCAAAAGGCAAAAATCCCAAACTCTTTCAGTTTGTCAATGCAGAAGCAGAGTGGATTGGTTGAAAGCACCCATGGACTTCCTGGAGCATTGAAGGCTGTCCCTGTCCATTGCTAACTGGCTGTGTGGTTCTTTTTCTAGGATGAAGAAGGGGGCGTCGAAGTGGGTGAGGGTGCTGAGGAGTGGGGCCAGACCAAGACATTAATCAAGCCCCCAGACCAGCTGGACCTGACTGATGCAGTAAGTAAATTTGGGCTAGAGGCCAAAAGGGGGAGGAGAAGAGACAGGACAGCCACGTGCCTGAAATGGTATAGCAGGGGGTTGGACTAGAAGACCTCCAAGGTCCCTTCCAATTCTGTGATTCTGAGGACACGTTGGCAACGTTCGGTGTCGGCAGGCGATTCACCCATAAGCTGAACTTCAGCCATAAGCTGAACTCAGGCAAGTTAAAATCCTTGCATGCTTTGAATTACTAGGGACATAGAGTGGGGCCTTGGTAATCAACTGCTGTGGAACGCCTCAAATTCGATACTCAAAATTTGGCATTTTGAGACCAAAAATTCCTCCTGGTATTCATCGTTCAATACTCAACGCAAAACCTAGAACTTGTTTGGTGTGAACTGCCTTGTGACTCATTATAGTTACTCCTTATGGGGGAAAACTTGGTTTGTTACTCATCGTTTTTGGTACTCGTCACACCTCCCAGAACCTCCCTACCTGGACTGAGATGCCCTATGCATGGTCACCCATGCGCTCGTTGCTTCCCGTCTTCCCGTCTTGCTTCCCTTCTTGCTTCCAGTCTTGACTACTGCAATGCTCTCTATTTAGGGCTGCCCTTGCGGACTATGCAGAGGTTTCAGCTGCTGCAGAATGCAGCCACGTGGGTTGTGATGGGAGTGGCCTGATACTCCCATGTGACACCCCTCTTGTGCGATCTGCATTGGTTGCCAGTTGCCCTCCGTGTAAGATTCAAGGTGCTGGTATTAACCTATAAAGCCCTTCATGGCTTGGGTCCGGGGTATTTGCAGGAGCGCCTCCTACCAGCATCAAGGTCCAATCGCCCAGTGCATGCCCACAGGAGGACCTCCTGAGCATGCCGTCGACCAGACAATGTTGGTTGGTGGTCCCCCAGGGGAGGGCCTTCTCTGTGGGGGCACCCATCTTGTGGAACCAGCCGCCCCTGGGGCTGCGGTTGGCTCCTGACCTGCGTTCCTTCCACCGCGATCTAAAGACCTGGCTATTCTTACAGGCCGGCCTGGATTGAGAGAGATTAGGGTTTTAATTGGGAATTTTAGCACAATTTTAATTCGTTATTTGGATTGGACTAATATTTTATTTATTTATGTATGTATATTTTTATGTGAGCCACCCGGAGTCTCCCCTGGAGATGGGGTGGCATATAAATCTAAACAAACAAACAACAAACCAATGAATGATGAGTACCAAAGTAGCACTGTACAGGCAGTCCTCGGCTTATGACCACAATTGAACGCAACGTTTCTGTTAAGTGAGACATTTGAGTTTGGGCCCATTTTACGACTTTTCTTGGCCACAATTGTTAAGTGACTCACTGTGTCAGTGTTCCAGAACATCTCAACTCCAACTAATAACTCGGAGACAGACATCTTCTCAAAGGTTCCTTTTATTAGAGGAGTAAACTGGCACACCTGGGAAATCCTGAATCTGAAAGTTCCGGGTTTCCCTTCAATAAGTAAAATATTACAAATCCACCCCCTGCATCCCTCATTGCATCACATGCCCCAATCACCATCTGTCCCAACTTGAGTCGTCCCCTCTACTATTCCTCAGCCAGGTGCAGGAATAACATGACTTAGAAAAAGAATGCTATTATGTCTAACCACATATGCTCCATGCAATCCCCCCCAGTCTTCCCACGCTCAAGAATGGTAGTGTGGAAGCTTCTGGTGCTAATATGGCTTCCAAAGCTGATGTGATGACCCAAAGGGGCGTGGCACAAAGGCAACACAGTCAGATAAGCAATTATCTCCAACTTGGCCCCCAATGTCCAGGTTATCTTCGGGCTGGAGAAAAACTCTCCCAGGAACAGCCTTTGGCTGCAGAAAATTCAGTCCAAAACAAGGTACACACAAACTGTAACTTAAAATCCAAACAAACCAAGCTGAAGTAATTAGTTTGGCAGGGCAGGAGCAGGAATTTCAAACTTGAAAGCCCAGCAAAACTCACACAGTTGGGAAGATGCCAGGAACACAGATAAGCCACTACAAGACCAGATAAAGTCACATTTGCTGTGCGCAACTTCCCTTTTTAAACACTGTGTTCCCAGCTTTGGCTAATGAAGGGAATCAGGGCCCTTTCCTCCCCCGTAAGCCACACAACTGACGTTGCTCCCTTCTCCGTTCCTCCCTGCGTGCCCTAGGATGAAGAGGGGGTGGGCCTGGGTCTTCCTCCAGATTCCCTCTGCCTTGCTCTACCTCTCCCCTGCTCTGCCCAGCCAGACTTTGCCCTTCCCCAGTTTCCTCCACAGCCAACGGAGCCACACTCTCACTCCCTGTCAGTGTCCAGCCTCCCCCTTCAAGTCAGATTCCTACAGGGGCATGACAGCTGACACACTGCAGTGGATAAGTTAGTAACCCGGCTGTTAAGTGAATCCAGCTTTCCCACTGACTTTGCTTGTCAGAAGGTCGCAAAAGGGGATCACGTAAATCCCAGGACCCAGCAACGGTCATAAGTATGAGCCAAGTATTGCCAAGTGTCTGAATTTTGATCATGGGGATACTGCAATGGTCATAAGTGTGAGTCACTTTTTCCAGTGCCATCATAACTTTCAACATGTCAGGGCTCCGGCATCCACCCCCATTTAAATCATGGGTCTCTAGCCACATCTCTCAGAGTTTAAAGAGGATTTATTAGGGGTGACCATGTCGGTGCTACCTGGGTGTAGCCAACTCTGAGATACATCATTCATTTCCCCCTTGACCCTGGTCTTCCCCCACTCCCTGGATGTATATTCTCCAATGGGACACATCCATAGCCAAGAGTCATCAAACATGCTCTCCAGTAATAATCTTGCGCGCCAACAGGTTCAGCTGCCCAGCAATTATCTGAAGCATTTAAGGAATGCACTGCTTTCCCCACTCCCTTTGAGTTGACACAGTGGTCACTAAATGAATGGTGGCAAGTCGAGGACTGCCTGTATTGCAAAAAAAAAAAAAGGTTGTAAAATCTTGAGTGGTCGTGTGGTGACCTGCTTTACGGCCATCGCAACGTCTGAGCAAAATTATCAGCTCCATTTTATGGTTGTAAATATTGAGGACTCCCTGTATTGACTTACAGGTCAGATTTTCAGCCAATACAGAAACCCCAGGGCTGCTGGTTTTTAACATTTAGCCTACTTCGTGCCGAAAAAAAAAATCCGTAATTCCTGCAGAAGCTCAGCATTAAAAAAAAAAACTCGATCCTACATATTTCTTAAATGCATCTGTTTTTATGCATCGGCCGGTTACGCCCTGTGGGAATGGTGTGCGAGATGCAATTCTTTTCTGCTGCAGGAACTGAAGGAGGAAATTACCCGCATCCTGACCGCCAACAACCCCCATGCTCCACAGAACATTGTCCGATACAGTTTTAAAGTAAGTGTTTCTCCCTCCACTGACACACACACACACACATTTTGCAACGTGTGGACCATTGATCCTCTAAAAGTGGGGCAGGCCTGCACGAAGTCAATTTAATTACTTAATTTAATTTAATAACTAAATCAATACTGCATGAGTCAAAAAGAGGGCTGTGAAAATACCTACAGACCCCTCACATCCCGGACATAAACTGTTTCAACTCCTTCCCTCAAAATGATGCTATACAGCCCTGCACAACAGAACGAGACACAAGGAGAGTTTTTCCCCGAACGCCATCCCTCTGCTAAACAAATAATTCCCTCCACACTGTCCAACAATTTACAAAGTCTGCACTATTACTATCACTATTAATCTTCTCATTACTCCTTATCACCCATCCCCTCCCACTTGTGACTGTAGGACTGTAATTGTGTTGCTTGTGTCCTTACGATTCATATTGACTGTTTCCTAGTATGATTTGATTGCTTATTTGTACCCCATGACTATTATTAAGTGTTGTACCTGATGATTCTTGATGAATGTATCTTTTCTTTTATGTATACTGGGAGTATTTGCACCAAGACAAATTCCTTGTATGTCCAATCACACTTGGCCAATAAAGAATTCTATTCTGTTCTGTTCTGTTCTGTTCTGTTCTGCTCTGCTCTGCTCTGCTCTGCTCTGCTCCACTCTACTCTATTATTCTATTCTATTATTCTATTCCTTATACTATACTATTCTATTCTATTCTATTATTTTATTCCATATTCTATTCTATTTTCTATTTTATTCTGTTATTCTATTCCCTATTCTATTCTATTCTATTTTCTATTCTATTCTATTTTCTATTCTATTCTATTTTCTATTCTATTCTATTTTCTATTCTATTCTATTTTCTATTCTATTCTATTCTATTTTCTATTCTATTCTATTCTATTTTCTTTTCTATTCTATTCTATTTTCTATTCTATTCTATTTTCTATTCTAATCTATTCTGTTCTATTCAACACGATGGGTTTTAGTTTCTGGGTAAAATCAGGGCATGCTTTGAAAATTCACCACAATTTCTGGCCACTGACAGTTCTTGCAGAAGGAGGGGTACCCCTGAGGTTATTTGAGTAGTCTTCTGTCCTCTCATTCCCTGGATCTCCTGGGAAGAGAAATAATAAAAGAAGCAGAATTGCTAGCCCCACCTTAAGCTGCTACCCTGCAACTCACCCCTGGGTTGCCGCGACCTGCTGGCCGCTGCTGGTTTGCCACCCCAGGTCTCTGGCTGGGTTGCCACTGCCAGCTCATCCTGGCTGGCTCGCTGCCGCTGGCTTGCCACTCCTGGCTCGCCACCGCCAGCTTGCCCCAAGAGACTTGCCAGGGGACAACTTGGCCTGGGCAGATAAGCAGGGGTTAACTCCAGACAAACATTCAAGCAGAAAACAATACCCTAATCAAGGAACCGGCAAGAAGAAATCCACACTCCCACCAACATTGACAGGGCAATAGTGTAATGAGAAATAACCCCACTCCCTTCTAGCACTGACGATGGTACCCAGTTGGGTCATAAAATGTCTGCAGGAAGACCATCAAGCTCATAGAGCATCAAAAACCCACAGTTGTTTTCTTCTTCTACCTCTTCTTCTTCTTCTTCTTCTTCTTCTTCTTCTTCTTCTTCTTCTTCTTCTTCTTCTTCCTCTTCCTCTTCCTCTTCTTCCTCCTCCTCCTCCTCCTCCTCCTCCTCCTCCTCTTCTTCTTCTTCTTCTTCTTCTTCTTCTTCTTCTTCTTCTCCTCCTCCTTCTCCTTCTCCTTCTCCTTCTTCCTCCTCCTCCTCCTCCCTCCTCCTCCTTCTTCCTGCTTCCTCCTCCTCCCTCCTCCCTCCACCCTCCTCCCTCCACCTCCTCCCTCCTCTTCCCCTCCTCCCTCCTCCTCCTCCCTCTCCCTTCCTCCCTCCATAATTTTATCTCTGACCCTTTTTCATTAGCAATGGGGGAAGACGCAGAGTAGGTGTTTGTGTGTAGTCCCTTGGTGAGCCAGTGGCAGCGAGCCAGCAGTGGCAGCCCAGTAGTAGCGAGATGTCCTAGACACACACACACACACACACACCCTTAATGTTAAAGTAATAACATCGTTCCCATTCAGTGAGATACAGGACTCTGGTTTCCATTCATCTTTCTGTAGACACTTAATTTAGAATTTGCAGGAATTCTTTGGCTCCCAAAGACGGAGAACACAAGGACAGCTGCCAGGACTAATAAAGTTTTGAAAAGATTTATTAAGAAATTGCCCCTAAATAGTTACAACATCAGGAGGATACACTTCAGGCTCAATCACTCGGGTGAGTTCATTTTCTGGAACTTAGCTCACAAGGAAGCTGGGGGGAAAAAGGAGGAATCTCATAGCCCCTTTCCCCACTTCCTCTACCCTTTGGAATCCTCACCATGGTTCTGGGATAACCAACAGAAGGGAAATCAATTTTTGTGTTTACATTCATTGCAGAGAAAAGGATTACAAGTCAGTAACCAGAGTAACACAGTGGAGCATTCACATTGAAAGGAATGTCTTGGCTTCCATTCCCAGCTATTTAGGATACAAAAAGGAAGGATCGAATTGATTAGGATCATGCCAGTTTCAGATAGCAGCACAAGCTAGCCCTGGGTGCTAATTTAACTAGCCAAGGTTGCAGAGCTGAGCTAGCTTGCAGGGAAGCACAACCTGCATGCAAAGAAAAGCAGTTTAGGAAGAGATAGCTTGGTTAAGCACACCTTGGTGGTGCAGGCTGTTAAACGCCTAGCACTTAGTTCCAGCTGCCTGCAATTAGTGCAGGCTTGAATCCCACCAGGCTCAAGGTTGACTCAGCCTTCCATCCTCTCGGGGTAGGTAAATTGAGGACCCAAGATTGTTGGGGGCAATTAGCTGACCTTGTAAAAATGCCGCTTAGTAATAAGCAGGCATATACAATGGAATGAAGGCTATTGCTGAGCACACTGGGTTGTATCCCAAAATTAAGTAGCCCTGAGTCTTCGGAGAAGGGCGGCATATAAATGAATTAAAAAAAAAAACTTCTCTCTGCAAGGGAGGAATTTCTGGGAAGGGGAGGAAAGAGGAAGCAAACACAAAAGGCACAAGTTAGGCAACCAGACAAAAGACAACTCTATAACTGCTGCTTGCAGAGTATACTTTGAGAGATCATTTTTATAGGATTGTAGGAAGTTAGCACCCACCCCTCTCCTAGTAAAATGAAACATCCTGGGAAATATTAAAAAGGCAGAATGTTTCCCCTAAAAAGAGTAGAAGCTCAGAAATTCCCCTCAGCAGCAGAAGCTCACCCCCACCCTTGTTAATGAGCGGGCCATTAAGGCCTGGACCAGAGTATTCTACATAACAAAGGCCTCTGCCATTGTCACCACCTGGCCTGGGAAGATTACATCAGCCAGCACTGTGGTCCAGACAAAGTCTACAAAGTTAGCTGAGACCCCAGCCAATGGGATACATTTCTTACACAGGAACAGGAAACACTAAGGTGGGGCCCAACAGAGACTATATAAACTAAGGGTCTCTCAGCATCTTGCCCCTTCTTTTCCTTCACCCAACATCTTGAAGCATGTGATCGTCCTTTTCACTTTGGAGCTCCAAGCCATGTGGTCCTGTCCACCATTAAGCCATGTTTCCAAACAGCCTCCATGTTTCCAATGTCTTTCTTCCCCACTTGGAACTGAACCCAGAAGGATATTTCTTCCAACAGTGTCCAACTAGAGAAATGCCCTCAAACACTGGAGGCTTTCAAGAAGAGATTGGACTGCCATCTGTCGGGGATGGCATAGAGTCTCCTGCTTGGGCAGGGGGTTGGTGGTCCACGAGAAAATTCTGGTGGTCCGCGGAGAAATGTCACCCCCAGAGCACTCCCCAAAGCAATTAATCCAGGCTGCACGGGAACACAAGGCTGCGCCACCCACATGGCTCATGGGAACCCTCCCTGCCCACTCACTCCTTACGTGGCAAACTTGCCTGCTAAGTTGCTATTTTTCCTTTTTCCCCCCTGACCATCAGCTGTTCTACTGTGCCGGGAGATTTAGATTAGCTAGAAAGCAGGAAATCTTTGCATTTCTTGCTTTCTAGCTAATCTTTAGATCTTCAGCTCTGCTTTTAAGCACAGCTGAACCTCCCTTAGGACTGAAGATTCTATTATTCAGAGCAGATTCAGGCAGCAGATTGCAGAAAGGTAGATCTCTGAGTGAATCTGTGATTCTGCGAGCAACTAAATCTGCCTGCCTGCTTTGCCTGATTCTGGGTAAAAGTTGCTCTTTTAATAAAAATTCAATATTTACATAAATATTTATAATATTTACATACAAGCCATGCCCAGACAGTCACATGACCACCAAGCCACACCCACAAATTAGGCCATGCCCACTGAACCGGTTGTTAAGAAATTTGAAACCCACCTCTGCCTTTGTGTGTTTGTGTGTTTGTGTGAGAGAGAGGGAGAGAGAGAGAGGTTAGATCAGATCTCTCTCTCTCCCTCCCTCCCTCCCTCCCTCTCCCTCTCCCTCTCTCTCTCTCTCTCCCACCAACGTCAGCAAGCCACCGTCAATCAAAATTCATATTAGTGATCCCCGGGATTTAAAATTATGAGCTTGGTGGTCCCTGAGGTCCAAAAGGTTGGCGACCCTCTGGACTAGAAGACCCACAAAGTCCCTCCCAACTCGGTTAAACTAAAAGGGATCCGATCGTTTTGCAAATGTCTTCCCCTGTCTGCTTAAGCTAAAACAGTCTGGTGTTGGGAAGGTTAAACAAGAGCCGCAGTGAAAGCGTTTCTTCTCTCTTCCTTTCTCCGAAGGAAAGGGCCTACAAGCAAACCTCGATGGTGGAGCAGATGGCAGTTCACTTCTCTCTTTGTGGGAACCTGATCTTCAAAGATTCGGATGAGGGTCGCAGGCAGGGCATGAGGGCCAGTTCATCCGGTAGGTTTTGTCCTACAAAAGCCGGGCACAGCAAAACGCCTTCTGCATGTTGGAGAGGCCAGGTCTGAGTATATATGCTGTGGATCAGAGTCGCAAACCTTTGGAGAGGGGAGGAAAGCAGTGGTGGGATTCAAATTGTTTTTAACTACCAGCTCTGTGGGCATGGCTTGGTGGGTGTGGCAGGGGAAGGGTATGTTGTGGTTCGCCGGCAGCAGGTGCGGACGGCTGAGGGCCCGGAGAGTGAAGACTTGGATGAGGGGCCTGCGTGTGATGCAGGGATGGGGCCAGGACCATCAGGGAGTGGATTGCTGCCTTCGGAGATTGTGGAGGCTGGCAGCAGTGAGGAAGAGGCCCCCGAGGAGCCCATGCCCAATGTGCATGCGCGCAGGGCTGCTCGAAGGGAAGAGCAGCTGCAGCAGCACTGGCAACTCAGGAGTAAGGCTGCAAGGTGATGGCCCCTCCCTTAATGGATAAAAGCCAGCCCTCAGAGGTGGGATTCTTTGCAGGAAGCAAGGAAGTTCTTGCACTTCAAGACTTGTGGAAGTTTGGAATATCCTGGTTGGTGTTTGGAGATTTTTTTTGTTTGGAATATTTCTTAGTAACTTTATCTAGTGTTCTTGGCAGCCTTGCGCAACCTTGGCAAGGCTCTTTCTTATCGGAGCTAATTGGTTTGAAGCAGCCTTTTACCCGTGAAGGGACGGGATTCGTAAAGAAACATTAAAAGGTTGTGCTGGTACCTTTGTCTCGTGTTTGCTTCCTTGGAACCAATTTTGGGTCAGAACAGCAAACTGCAAAAATCCCCATTCCCTCCCCACCCCACTGACCTGCTTTCCAGCTCCGTTCTCCTGTGCAGGGCAACTAAAGAAGACCCGTCCGATCAGCTGGGACTCAATGGGAGGCAGGGAATAGATGGGGGCGGGGCCAGTCAGAGGTGGTGTTTGCCAGTTCTCCGAATTACTCCAAATTTCTGCTACCGGTTCTCCAGAACTGGTCAGAACCTGTTGAATGCCACCTCTGGAGGAAAGCAATGGGGATGAGCCACACAGATGGACCTAAACGTATTTGGGGTCCTTAGCGCTCTCTGACCTTGGTTGTTATGTTGCAGTCGTTTCATTTCCCAACTAGATAACATCATCAGTGCTAGAAGAGAGCGGGGTTTGTGGAAATGAGGAGGAGGAGGAGGGAGGAGGGAGGAGAACAGCGCGGTCCTTGGTCCCCTCTGAGCTTGGTTATTTTCTCGCAAATGTTTCACGACCCAACTAGGTAACATCATCAGTGCTAGAAGATAGTGGTGTTTTGGGGGGGGGGGGAAGAAGTGGGAGGAGGAGGAAGAGGAAGAGGAGGACTGTGAAGTCCTTGGTGCCCCCTGAGCTTGGTTGTTTTCTTGCAGACCTTTCATTATCCAACTAAGTAATAGCACCAGTGCCATGGTGTTTTTGGCATTTGGGAGGACTTTTTAAGCCGTTGATTATTAAAGAGATGTTCAGCTTTAAGGCCGATCCAGAAAATTCCATCCTTTGCCTTTCTCAAGATGGAATCAGGCTCCCTGCCATTGGGGGGTGGCATCGTAGGCAAAGGAGACTCCAATGGTAGCCAGATTGGATGGCTGGGGAATTCTGGGAGTCAAAGTGCATCCATCTGGCCAAGGTTGAGAACCATTGTGTCACGCCCCTGTCGGAGTCTGAATCCAAGGAGGAAGCCAAACAGCTGACCAGAGTGGGAGTGTGGCTCCATTGGCTGGGGAAAAAACTGGGGAAGGGCAAAGTCTGGCTGGGCAGAGCAGGGGAGAGATAGAACAAAGGAGAGGGAGTTCAGAGGAAGACCCAGGCCCACCCCCTCTTCATTATAAGGCACGCAGGGAGGAACGGAAAAGTGAGCAACGTGGGTTGTGTGGCTTACGGGGGAGGAAAGGGCCCTGATTCCCTTCATTAGCCGCAGCTGGGAACACAGTTTGACAAGCTGCGTGCAACAAGGTATTGGGAGCAAACGTGACTTTATCTTGTATCGTCGTGGCTTATCTATGTTCCTGGCGTCTTCCCAACTGTGTGTGAGTTTTGCTGTGCTTTCAAGCCTGCAATTCCTTCTCCTGCCCTGTCAAGCTAATTACTTCAGTTTGGTTTGTTTGGATTTTAAGTTACAGTTTGTGTGTACCTTGTTTTGGACTGAATTTTTTACAGTCAAAGGCTGTTCCTGGGAGAGTTTTTCTCCAGCCCGAAGGTAACCTGGACATTGGGGGCAAAGTTGGAGATGATAAAGGGACTCTGATTGCTTATCTGACTGTGTTGCCTTTGTGCGACGCCCCTTTGGGTCATCACACATTGCTCCGATGGGATGCCGTTCCAAAGAATATCCTAGAAATTAGAAACTAGAAACAGGAAGTGTGTTTCATGCAAGGGAATTGGCGTAAGGCAGGCTGAACAGGAAAAGTCAAAATGATGAAGTGTTTTTCCAGGACACGTTGGGGTTGCTCCAAGTCACAAGGCGCAGCACCGAGGCAGGATGTGACAACTGCGCTCAGATCTCAGAAATCGCCAGCACCGTCGAGAAACAGCGCCAAAGGCACGGTTGGGAAAAGGAAGGCTTTTTGCAAAAGAGATGACTCAGCAGGAAACCTGGCGCCAGCCAGAAACAAAGAATGAAAAAGAGCCAGGGACTGAGGTGATCTGAGAGAGAATAACAGAATGACAGAGTTGGAAGGGAGGGACCTGGGAGGCCTTCTAGTCCAACCCCTGGCTCAGCCGGGAAACTTATACCACCGCAGACAAAATGGTTGCTCAATCTTTTCTTCAAGACCTCCAGTGATGCAGCCCTCACTTCGGGAGGCAAGTCATTCCACTGATTAATTAACAGAATAACAGAATTGGAAGGGATCTTGGAGGTCTTCTAGTCCAACCCCCTCCTCGAGCAGGAATTCTGGTGACAGGCAAGTGGAATAGATCAATGTTGGATGGTCAGATAACCCTATAACATTTCCAGTAAATGGTTTCTTCCCGATGTCTCATTACCCAAGTAGGTAACATCATCAGGGCTAGAAGTAAACGATCTAATCAAGGAACCACCAAGAACACTCCTACCAATGCTGACAGGACAAGCTACTAGTATATAAACAGAGAACAATCCCCATTCTCTTCTACCACTGATGATGTTACCTAGTTGGGCAACCTAGTTATGAAATGTCTGCAAGGAAACAACCAAGCTCAGAGAGCATCAAGCATTCTATTCTATTCTATTCTATTCTATTCAATTCTATTCTATTCTATTCTATTCTATTCCATTCCATTCTTCATTCCAATATTCTATTCTATTCTATTCTATTCTATTCTATTCTATTCTACTTTCCTGGTTCTATTCTATTCTATTCTATTCTATTGCATTCTATTTCTATTTCTATTTCTATTTCTATTTCTATTTCTATTTTATTTCTATTTCTAATTCTATTCTATTCTATTCTATTCTATTCTATTCTATTCCATTCCATTCCATTCCATTCCATTCCATATTTTCTATTCTATTTCTATTTCTATTTTATTTCTAATTCTATTCTATTCTATTCTATTCCATTCCATTCCATTCCATATTTTCTATTCTATTCTATTCTATTCTATTCCATTCTATTCTATTCTATTCTATTCTATTCTACTCTATTCTATTCTAAACTTCTATTCTATTCCTATTTCTATACCTATTCTATTTTCTAATTCAATGAAAAGAAGGACCAGAGGGTGACATGATAGCAGTATTCCAGTATTTGAGGGGGCTAAATGGAGAAGATGAGGGTCAGTCTATTCTACAAAGCCCCTGAAGGCAAAGACAAGAAACAATGGATGGAAACTAATCAAGGAGAGAAGCTACCTGGAATCAAGGAGGAATTTCTTAACAGTTGGAAACGATCGGAGGAACAACCTGCCTCCAAAAGTTGTGGGTGCTCCAACACTGGAAGTTTTCAGGAAAAGACTGGGCAACCATTTGTCCAGGATGGTATCAAAGTGGGTTGGACTAGAAGACCTAGGATTCTGCGATTGTATGATTAAGGAACTTAACAGTCCATGCAGGAATCTTACTTTGAAGGTGGCTTTTGATATTTATCCACATAAAAGGATTTGGAATAAGTGGCACCATGGCTTGTTTGTTTATCTTGATGACACCAATTAAAGAGCTTAGCGCAAATGTGATTCCATAAGCAAATCTAAAGCAATGTGCCAAGAGCACATAATGCTGACTTCACATATACGCTGCTCGTTCTGGCAAAGGCTGAATAAGAATGGGATTTTGAGAGTGTGATGGACGCCTTGTTGAAAACTTCAGGTTTGCAGAGGGACACACACACACACACACACCAAGCAAAGTTTTGATTGCAGTGTCAGCATTCAATCAGAATAGAGCTGGAAAAGACCTTAGAGGTCTTCTAGTCCAGCCCCCTGCTCAAGCAGGAGACCCCATACCATTTCAGACAAGTGGCTGTCCAGTCTCTTCTTAAAACCCCCCACAGGTTCTGAAAGCAAGCCATTCCACTGATAAATTGTCCTCACAGTCAGGAAATTCCTCCTTAGTTCCCGGTTGCTTCTCTCCTTGATCGGTTCTCATCCATTGCTTCGTTTTCACAGCATGCCAAAGGCTGAGTGGGGCGTTCTGGGTGTTGTAGTCAAACGTGGTTGGAAGATGCTGACTTCAGTCAAAATCAGAATAGAGCTGGAAGGGACCTTGGAGGACTTCTAGTCCAGCCCTCTGCTGAAGGAGAAGATCCTATACCAGTGGTGGCTAACCTTTTGGGGCTTCTGTGTCAAAAATTGTGTGCGCGCTAGTACATGCATGCTCACATGACAGCACCCAGTAGGCAATGCGTGTGCCCCCACACCCCCTGTGCCTGTGCACACAATCCCCCCGGCCCCTCTGCCACCTCCTTACTTACACTGCACCCTCAAAGCTGATTTTTCAGCTGGTTTGAGGTCTTTTTCGGCCTCCCAGAGTCTTGAAAAAAGCCTCTGCAGGATTTGCAGGCTGAATAATAGGCCCGTTTCATCACTACAAGAAGTGATGAAATGGGCCTATTATTCGTCCTGCAAAGCCTGCAGAGGCTCAACTCTGAAGAACAACCTCAAACTAGCCAAAAATCAGCTGTGAGGCATGTGCATGTGCAGTGAGGTTGTCATGCCCCTGGTGGAGATTGACTCTGAGGAAGAGGAGGAGCAGCCAACAGGGAGTGGGAGTGTGGCTCCAGAGGTGGTGGAGGAGGCTGGGGAAGGGCAGAGGCCAGCTGAGCAATCAGAGGAGGATCCAGGCCCATCTTCTATCCATCCCAGGGCATGCAGGGAGGAGAGGATCAGGGAAAAGCATGGTCTAGTTGGGAGGAGAGGGCCATGATCCTCCTCATGGGTTGCAGCTGGGAGCTATGCATAAGCAGCTGCATAATCACAGACCTTGAGGCCAATCTTGTGCTTTCTTCCAATGAAGTTTATCTTCGTTGGCGTTCTGCCCATTGACCCTCCCCAGGTATCTGTTTGGAATGTGGAATTAACTATCTTGGCTTGCCTTCGAACTCGTGTCAAAGTGGTTTGTTTTTGGCTTTGTTATTGGCTGTGAACTGTGTTTCTTGCCTTTGAAATGTTATTTTGAACCTAGTCTACTCCTCCACTGTGAACAATTAAACAGTGAAGCCAAGTTGAAGGCAGTAAAGGACTTTTAGTTATGGTTTGTATTTTGTTACATTTCTGATATACTCTGGGTCATCACAGAGGTAAGTTTGCTTGCGGCTCGCGTGCCGCCATCTGTGGCATGTGTGCCATAGGTTCGCCATCATTGTCCTATACCAAGGGTCTTCAAACTTGGCAAGTTTAAGACTTGTGGACTCCAACTCCCAGAATTCCTGAGCTAACATGACTGGAGGAGGAATTCTGGGAGTTGAAGTTCACAAGTCTTAAAGCTGTCTATTTCAGATAAGTGACTGTCTAGTCTCTTCTTAAAACCCTCCAGTGATGGAGCACCCACAACTTCTGGAGACAAGTTGTTCCATCACTTAATTGTCCTCCCTGTCAGGAAGTTTCTCCTTAATTCCAGGTTGCTTCTCTCCTTGATTAGTTTCCATCCATTGTTTCTTGTCCTGCCCTCTGGTGCTTTGGAGAATAGCTTGACTCCCTCTTCTTTGGGGCAGCCCCTCAAATATTGGAATAATGCTATATAAAACATGGGAATATTGATAGGAAAATATCAGAATTGCCTACCTTCATCTTGGGGTTGATGTGAAAACGGCTCATTGAGTCGCCATGGGCGAATAGGCGGCAATATAAATTCAATTCAATAAATAAATGAAATAATTTCCCAATAGAAACTGCAAAGTCAACGGGTTGTTATATAGAATGTCCTTATAGGAATTTATGGTGCAACTATCATTGTAAGTGTACACACTTCACCTTTGTCATTTTCCCTCTAAAAAGTTACGTGAGAACTGGGAATTGTGTTGAAAATGACATGGAAAGTTGGCAGGACAGGTAGTCCGTTGACTTACAATCATAATTGAGCCCAAAAGTTCTGTTGCTAAGCCAGGCTCTGGTTAAGTGCGTTTTGCTCCATTTTGTGACCGTTCTTGGCACAGTTGTTAAGTGAATCTGGCTTCCCCATTGACTTTACTTATCAGAAGGTCACCAACAGAGATCCAGGGTTGGGATTCTACCGGATCAGACCGGTTCTATAGAACCGGTTGTTACTATTCTGCACAGTTCGGAGTACTGGCAAATCGTGTCACTGGCTGGTCCCTCCCCTCCCCGCCTACTCACTCCTTACCTGGCATGCGTGCCATCCAACTTGCCTGCGTTTGGTAAGTTGCTATTTTTCCTTTTTTCCCCCCGACCATCAGCTGTTCTGCTGTGGCAGGAGATTTAAATTAGCTAGAAAGCAGGAAATCATTGGATTTCTTGCTTTCTAGCTAATCTGAAAGCAGAGCTGAACAGGTCCAAAGCTTCTATTTTTCAGTGCAGACTCAGGTAGCAGATGGCAGAAAAGTAGATCTCTGAGTGAATCTGTGATTCTGCGAGCAACTCAATCTGCCTGCCTGCTTTGCCTGATTTTGGGTAAAAGTTGCTTTTTTAAAAAAATAAAAAAATTCAATATTTACACAAATATAGTATTTACATACAAGCCACACCCAGCCAGTCACATGACCACCAAGCCATGCCCAGTCAGCAAGCCATGCCCACCCAGTCACATGATCACCAAGCCACATCCACAAATTAGCCTACGCCCACAGAACCGGTTGTTAAGATATTTGAATCCCACCCCTGAGGAGATCACATGACCCCAGGAAACTGCAACTGTCATAAATACGAATCGGTTGCTAAGTGTTTCAGTTTTGATCACGTAAGTGTGAAAAAGCCGCCCTGAGTCCTTAGGGAGAGAGGACGGCATACAAGTCTAATAAATAATAATAATAATAATAATAATAATAATAATAATAATAATAATAAAGATGGCTGTAACTCACATTTTTCAGTGCTGTTGTAACTTTGAACGAACTGTTGTAAGTCAAGGACTACCTGTGTTTATTAATTACATTTATTTGCCGCCCATCTTGTATCGAAACAACACAATACATAGGTCTCCTCTGCTTTTTAAAAAGACAGCAGTGGGGAAAATGATTGAAATACAGCTAATTATACATGGAATAGAAAAAGTGGGTGGGTGGATCTCCTGCCTCTTTTAATTGATGGATCATCTGGTGAAGCTACCAAAAATTGTACAGATGGCTATATAAATATGCATGACTACGAGAGAATTCGATTAATTTATGGACTAATGAATCCGGACGGCTACGTGTTACTTTCAAGAGAGAGCGTTCCCCTCAATCCATATCTCAAAGGTGCTTTTTTTTTACAAGAGGCAACTGGACTTCCTGGTTTTTCTTCTGAAAATGTTTCATTTTTCATCCAAGAAACTTCTTCGGTTCTGACTGGATGGTGGGGAAGGATTTGTACTCCTTGCAGACAGCTGGTCATTTGCATCCTTTTAGAGGGTCGTTGAGGCCACTTGGAGGTTTATCTGTGTCCTCAGGGTCACCTGAGTGGTGCAAATGGGTGTGGAGTCTTCTTGGAACTGCTGAAAGGACTGTGTTGTGGACTCTACACCCATTTGCATTACTCAGGTGACCCTGGGGACACAGATAAATCTCCAAGTAGCCTCAATGATTCTCTAAAAGGACACAAATGACCAGCTGTCTGCAAGCAGTATAAAGGGTCACCTGAGTAGTGAAATGGTTCCAGTAGTCTGCAATTTTTTCTTCTGGAAATTCAGAGTAGATCAAAGAAAGAAACAAAAATTACTATTGTCCCAAAGGTGCTTTTTTCCCCAAGAGGAAACTGGACTTTCTGGTTTTTCTCTGAAGACATTTCGCTTCTCATCCAAGAATCTTCTTCAGCTCTGACTGGATGGTGGGGAAGGAAAGGATTTATAAACCTTGCAGACAGCTTGATCATTTGCATTCTTATTTAGAGAGTCATTGAGGCCACTTGGAGGTCTCTCTGTGTCCTCAGGGTCACCTGAGTGGTGCAAATGGGTGTGGAGTCTTCTTGGAACTGCTGAAAGGACTGTGTTATCTAGTCCATACCCATTTGCATTACTCAGGTGACCCTGAGGACACAGATAAACCTCCAAGTGGCCTCAATGATTCTCTAAGAGGACACAAATGACCAGCTGTCTGCAAGGAGTATAAAGGGTCACCTGAGTAGTGAAATGGTTCCTGGAGTCTGCAATTTTTCCTCTGGAAATCCATTCTGATTCCCACACCATTCCAAGGGTGTTCATCCCAAATTGTATAGCTAATATTCCCAAGGTGCTTTTTCAGGAGGCAACTGGACTTTCTGTTTTTTTTTTCTTTTGAAAACATTTCGATTCTCATCCAAGAAGCTTCTTCAGCTCTGACTGGATAGTAGGGAAGGGAAGGATTTTATACTCCTTGCAGACAACTGGTCATTTGCATCCTTTCAGAGGGTGGTTGAGGCCACTTGGAGGTTTGTCTGTTCCTCAGGGTCACAAGGCCAGCCAGTTTTCATGGATCCTAGTTTTCAATTGATGTGATTGATTGCCCCATGTAGAATCGGTTGCAATGGTGACAGTGGATTTTGTAAATTATATTGTTTCTTTCATCTTTTCTTTCATAAGGGCTTTCTGGCTAGAAAATTGAGTCCTTCCTACTGATTTCCTAGCCAGGGCCCAAGGTTTAAATACCTACAGGCAGTCCTTGACTTACGCCCACAACAGAATCCAAAATTCCTATTGTTAAGTGAGTTTTGCCCCATTTTACGACCTTGCTGGCCGCAGCTGTTAAGCGAACCACTGCAGTCATTCAGCTAGTTACACGGTTGTAAAGTGAATTCGGCTTCCCCATTCACTTTGCTCGTCAGCACGTCGCAAAAGGGGAATCATAAATAAGTCATAAATACGAGCCCATTGCCAAAGCAACCATGCTGGATGCTACAACGGTCGTAAGTGTGAAAGAAATGGACCCCAGTTCCTTTTTTTAGTGTTGTTATCACTTATAGGGAACGGTTGTAAGTCAAGCACTACCTGTAGAGCAGAGAAGCCACCGCTACTGGTGAGGAGGAAGTATTGTGTGGGGACCTCTGAACTAAATTTCTTCCTTCGTTTTTTCCTTCCCTTCGTCTGTTTTGTTCTTAGTGGCGGGCCCGATTTCGTCCCTGGTTCTGGACTTCGATGCCTTGGATGCAGAACTGAAAGAAGCCGAAGCCGAAGGAGGCGAAGAAGAGGAAGCGGAAGTGGTGGTAGGAGAGAAACTAGAATTGCTGGTAAGGCTTCCGAGCAATCCTCTAACTACTGGTGGTCAGATTAACATAGTTGGAAGGGACCTTGGAGGTCTTCTACTCCAACCCCCCCTCCAACCAATCAGGAGACCCTACACCATTTCTGACAGGTGGCAGTCCAGTCTCTTCTTGGCCTCCAGGATGAAGCTCCCCACTTCTGATTTCCACTGGTTGATCCATCCATTCCTCCCTTATTTCCCATTCCTTGATCATTTCCATCCATTGTTTCCTGTCATTCCACCTTCCCTTCCTCCATTTCCATTTCCTTCCTTCCTTCCCTTCCTTCCACTTCCTTCCTTCCTTCCTTCCTTCCTTCCTTCCTTCCTTCTCCCTTCCTCCCTCCTCCCTCCTTCCCTTCCTTCCTTCCTTCCTTCCTTCCTTCCTTCCTTCCTTCCTTCCTTCCTTCTTCCTTCCTTCTTCCCTCCTTCCTCCTCCCTCTCTCCCTTCCTTCCTTCTGATACAGAGATTAACAGAGTTGGAAGGGACCTTGTAGGTTATCTATTCCAACCCCCCACATAAGATGTCTGTCTGGTCTCTTCTTAAAAGTCTCAAGTGTTGAAGCTCCCACAACTTCTGAAGGGCAACTTCTGTTCCACTGGTTGATTGTTCTCACTGTCAGGAAATTTATCCTTGTTTCCAGGTTGAATCTCTCCTTGATTGATTTCCATCCATTATTCCTTGTCTGGCCTTCAAGGGTGCCTTGGAGAATAGCTTGACCCCTTCCTCCTCTCTGGGGCAGCCCCTCAAATATTGGAAGACTGCTCTCCTGTCTCCCCTGGTCCTTCTCTTCCCTAGACTAGCCAGGCCCAGTTCCTGCAGCCGTTCATTGTATGTTTTAGTCTCCAGGCCTTTAATCAACTTGGTTACTCTTCCTCTGTCTAGAGTCCCTCAGTTAATCTTGATTAACCAGTAGCATTTGGAGTTCATAAGCTCCTGTAATTTCTTCTCCTCGTTGTGCTTCATGAACATCAATAGACTCTTCGTTTTCTAGGTTGCTCACATACTATAAAAAAGATGTTGAGACTCTAGAAAGAATGCAGAGAAGAGCAACCAGGATGATGAGAGGACTGGAGGCCGAAACATATGATGGACAGTTGCAGGAACTGGGCCTGGCTAGTCTAGGGAAGAGAAGGACCAGGGGAGACAGGAGAGCATCTTCCAATAGTTGAGGGGCTGCCACAGAGAGGAAGAAGGGGGTCCAGCTATTCTCCAAGGCACCCAAAGGCCAGACAAGGAACAATGGATGGAAACTGAACAAGGAGAGATTCAACCTGGAAATAAGGAGAAACTTTCTGACAGTGAGAACAATCAACCTCTGGAACAGAAGTTGCCCTCGGAAGTTGTGGGAGCTTCATCACTGGAAGCTTTCAAGAACAGACTGGGCTGCCATTTGTCAGAAACGGTGTAAGGTCTCCCGCTTGGGCGGAGGGGGGTTGGACTAGATGACCTACAAGGCCCCTTCCAACTTTGTCATTCTGTTAATCTGTTAACCTGCCCTTCGGTAAGATGGAATCCTTGCTAGTGTTCAGCTCCGCCTCCTTTCCTCCTCCTCCTCCAACAGGAAGTCCCGGTCGAGAAAGAAGAGGAAGTGCATCCACGATCGGCGCAAGAGCGGAAGCTCACCAACCAGTTTAATTTCAGCGAAAGAGCCTCCCAGACCTTCAATAACCCCGTGCGGGTAGGAATCTTTGCTTCCCTTTGGATGCCGGGCAAAGGTCCCCTTGCCGGGACTCTTTCAAGCAGGGTGCAGGTAGTCCTTGACTTACCACCGCCGCTGAGCCCCAAATTTCCATTGCTAAGCGAGACAGTTGTTAAGTGAGACTTGGCCCATTTTACGACCTTTCTTGCCACCAAGAAAGTCGTTAAATGAACCACTGCAGTTGCTAAGCTTAGTCACACGGTTGTTAAGTGAATCTGGCTTCCCCCTTGACTTTGCTTGCCAGAAGGTCGTCACAGGAGACCACGTGAGCCCCGGGACATTGTACATGTCAGCATGGCTGGGATGCAAATAGTTTTACAACCAGTTCTGTGGGCGTGGCTAGGTGGGCGTGGCTAGGTGGGCGTGGCTAGGTGGGCTTGGCCATGTGACTGAGTGGGTGTGGCTTCGCCTCCTCCTCCTTTTCCTCCTCCTCCTCCTTCTTCTCCTTTCTTCTTCTTCTTCTTCTTCTTCTTCTTCTTCTTCTTCTTCTTCTTCTTCTTCTTCTTCTTCTTCTTCTCCTTTCTCCTTCTTCTTCTCCTTCTCCTCCTCTTCTTCCTCCTCCTCCTCCTTCCTCTCCTCCTCCTCTTCCTCTTCCTCTTCCTCCTCTTCCTCTTCCTCTTCTCCTCCTCCTCCTCCTCCTCCTTCTTTTGCAGCAACTGCCCCCCCTCTGTTTTTGGCCTCCTGGGCCGTAGGGAAGCCTCCTGGGAGGGGGGCATTTTTGCTCCCAGGAAGGCAAAAAACGGAGCACGGGCGGGGGGGGGTCTCGCATAACACCCCCCACACACACCTCCTGGGCCTCAGGGAAGCCTCCTGGACAAAGCAATAAGTAAGTGAGGGGAATCCCGGAACAGCTGATCGTCAGAACAGCTGATTGTCGGGAGGAAAAAGAAAGAAAGAAACACCTGAAGGAGTGAGTGGGCAGGGGAGAATGCAGTCAGCGATGTTGGGCATGCGCACATTCGGAAAGAATCCCACAAATTTGGAGAATGAACTTTTACCCTCAAACTTCTTTCTTTCAGGACAGGGCCTGCCAGATGGAGCCCCCGCCCAGAGCGACTTTCTCAGACACCGCTAACCAGGTAACACCCCCTTTCTCCCTTGTGGGCCTGCCAGGGCACCTGTGCATGCAGTCCAGCTTCTTGTCAAGAGAGGGAGAGAATACAATCCTAGGTTGCATCGGCAGAGGGATAGAATCAAGATCACGTGAAGTATTAGTGCCGCTTTATAACGCCTTGGTAAGGCCACACTTGGAATAATGGATCCAGTTTAGGTCGCCACGATGTAAAAAAGATGTTGAGACTCTAAGAAAGAGGGCAGAGAAGAGCAACCAAGAAGATTAGGGGTCTGGAGGATGAAACATATGATGAACGGTTGCAGGAACTGGTTATGTCTAGTTTAATGAAAAGATGGACTAGGGGAGACTTGATAGCAGTCTTCCAATATCTGAGGGGCTGCTCCAAAGAAGAAGGGGGTCAATCTATTCTACAAAGAACCTGAAGGTAGGATAAGAAGCAACAGATGGAAACTAATCAAGGAGAGAAGCAACTTAGAATTAAGGAGAACTTGCTGACAGGGAGGACAATTAACCAGGGGAAGAGCTTGCCACCAGAAGTTGAGGGTCCTTCATCATAGGAGGTTTTTAAGAAGAGATTTTTTTTTTTAAATTCGTATTTATATGCCGCCCTTCTCCGGAGGCTCAGGGTAGCTTACAATGTTTGGAGCACAACCCACGCTCAGCAATAGCCTTCATTCCATTGTATATGCTTATTACTAAGTGGCATTTTACAAAGTCAGCTTCTTGCCCCAACAATCTTGGGTCCTCAATTTACCTACCCCGAGAGGATGGAAGGCTGAGTCAACCTTGAGCCTGGTGGGATTCGAGCCTGCAATAATTACAGGCAGCTGGAGCTAAGTGCTAGGCGTTTAACAGCCTGCACCACCAAGGCTCTGGTGGACAGCCACTTGTCTGAAATGGTATAGAAATATGATTAGGGTACATATAAAGAATAGGAAGAACAGTTGCAGGAGTTGAGTATGTCTAGTCTAATGAAAAGATGGACGAGGGGTGACATGATAGCAGTCTTCCAGTATCTGAGGGGCTGCCCCAAAGAAGAGGAAGGGGTCAATCTATTCTCCAACACACCAGAAGGACATGAAGCAACAGGTGGAAACTAACTAATGAGAACTAAGAACTAAGAAGAAATTTCCTGACAGTGAGAACAATTAACCAGTGGAAGGCCTAGCTTCCAGAAGTTGTTGTACTGGAGATTTTTTAAGAAAGGAATGGACAGCCATTTGTCTGAATTGGTACAGGGTCTCCTGCTTGAAAAGGGGTTGGACTAGAAGACCTCCATGGTCCCTTCCAACTGTTATTCTGTTAATCAGTACAGTGCCTGGCCTCCAGAAGTTGTGGGTGCTCCATTGCTGGAGGTTCGAGAAGAGGTTACACAACCAGCTGTGTCTCCTGCATTTGTTCCATGCAACCAAGCACAATCCTCAGCAATCTGACTTAGAAATCTTGTTAAGTTTGTCTGAACGATTTTGAACGTTGAGATGCTGGGAAAAACACCGTGTGCTTCCTTTTGCAATGTATCACCCATGGAACTGAAGTTCTGTTTAATGTTATTTTTCCTCTTTTTGTTTGCCTGGCAGGATCTTAACTCTTCCTTCACTGTCCTTAGTTATGAGCCCTTCTGGGATTTTCTTATGCAACATTAAAGGCTCTTGAGCTTTGCCGCCACATTCTACCTTTCTATCGTCTTGGCTTTTTCCTTCCGCCTTTCCTAAACCTCCTTTCTTGTTTGCTGCAGCTCTTTCTTGCTTAGGCCTCTCAGCCTGGTCTTCTTCCTATCCTTCATCCTTGTTTCGATGCCCGTCGGGATTCAAATTTTGCAAACCTACTTTGCACTCAGGTACAGTCGCACAGCAGTAATTGGCACGTCTCTAATTTTGGTTGAGTTGTTTTCCACACTCGCTCGGCTCTTTTCTTGAAGATTGCACGAGGACTAAATTTGTTTTTTTTTAAATTTGGCAACTGTAGGAGGTGTGGACTTCAACTCCCAGAAGTCCACACCTCTTACAGCTGCCAAATTTAAAAAAAAAACAGGACTAACTTAACCCAAGAAAATCACCTCCCACCTCTGTGGATCTACGACTGACTCGCTCTTTCTTCCTCTTAGTGGAACATCTACGATGCTTATGTGGAAGAACTCCAAAAGCTGGAAAAGTCAAAGGAGAAAGAAAAACAGAAAGCCCCCGTGACTAAGAAAGAAGACAAGATGATGGGAAGGAAATTAACCTCTCTGGAATCACAGGTGCTGTTGCATCTTTCTGTGTTGTGTTGTGTTGTGTGTGCTTTAATTCCAGCCTGTCTGGAGGCCATCTCCTTATCTCCACCTTTCATTAGCAACTAACCTGTTGTTGTGGCCTGCCAGCAGCTAGTGGCTAGCAGAGCTAGCAACAGAATCAGACAATGAGGAGGTTGAGGAGGAACCTGGGCCAGTCCTGGAGGCCGAGGAAGGCTCGGACGAGGGCTCTGCGTCAGAGGCAGAGATGGGGCCAGGGCCGTCCGACAGTTATCAGCTGCCTTCGGAGTTGGAGATCAGTGGGGCAGAAGAATAGCTGGAGCCTGTTCCTGATGTGTGCATGCACCGAGCTGCCAGAAGAAGAGATCAGTTAAGGAACAAGGGCCAATTTGGGAGTAAAGGCACAGGTGGATGGTGAATGGCACCTCCCATAGGGATTAAAAGAGGAGCAAAAGGGGAGGGGGCTTTTGTAGGAAACAATTTGCTGCAGCAGTGTGAAGATCTGTCTGTGCATCTCAGAGACTCTGTGCTGAGTCCTTCCATTTAGGATTACCAGATTTAACCGTGGTTTGTTGAATATAAATTAGCACCAGAGTTAGCCGAGTTCGTGCGGGACACTAAACCAAATGCAAAGAAAGCCCATTACGGCTGCCCTTGATGGAACCCATTGGGTGGCAGCAATGAGACAATCGATTTAAGCCTATTAATTGATTTTTTGGGGAAAGAAAATGGATGGAAAGGAAAAAAGGAGCTGACTGCTGATTTAATTAGACCGACAATGCAGGGGCTAATGATGGATTAAGCCCCAAGCCCTCGCCCGGCTCGTTTTCTTCACATTGCTGGGGAGGAAAACAGCTCCTTGTATCCGTGTGAAGCCTGAAACTTCGCTGCTGAATGATAACCCCGCTATTTGGCTAGTCCTAGACTCACAACAGTTCATTTAGTGACTGTTCCAAGTTACAACATCACTGAAAAAAGGGACTTACGGCCATTTCTCCCCCATCTTTAAACAGTTTTATTCGATTATAGAATAAAATAGGACCCAAGATTGTTGGGGGCAATAAGCTGATTTTGTAAAAATGCCGCTTGGGGGCGCCAAAAAGCCCTAGTAATAAGCAGGCATATACAATGGAATGAAGGCTATTGCTGAGCGCATTGGGTTGTGCTCCAAAGATTGTAAGCCGCCCTGAGCCTCCAGAGAAGGGCGGCATATAAATGTGAATAAAAAAATAAATATGAAATACAAAAACAAATAGGAAGACACATTGAATTAGGGTTAGGATTAGAAAAAGGGTTGACTTGCGACTCCCTCTGTTGCAGTAGAATAATTAACATCAAAATCTTCTTGCTCACGAGGACTGGGCATTTGGGATGTTATCACTGGCTCAAAAAGATGAAACGCTGCGTGCAAGAATTTCTGGAGGTCTGGCATTCAGCCATCGACAGGCACATAGAGATGAACAACGTGTACACACCATTCAAAAGAGACGGCAGAAAAGGGAAAAAAGGCCTCATCTCAGAAAGATGAGCCTGCCAGAAATAGACCTTTAGGAAGAAACACGCTTTGTTATTTCCCACCGTGAGGCTGTAATTGGCGCATCGGCTGTTGCTTTGTGCTGCTGATCCTGGGGAGGGAGAGACACAGGAGGGTGTGTTTCGGGGTGATATGCCTTAAGTCGGTGTGTGACTTTAAGCAAAGAGGTTGGAGTAGAAGACTTCTAAGGCCCCCTTCCAACTCCGTTATTCTATCGTATATTCTGTATCCCTAGAAGTTTTCAAACATAGACTGAGCCGAGAAAGACCTCGGGAGTCCCGTTCAACCCGATGCTCATCTCATCTTTTCACCAGCAGTTTTAAAGGAGAATATTTGCAGCTCAGAGTTGACTTGTGGGGTCCTTGGTGCTCCCTGAGCATGGCGGTTTTCTTGCAGACGCTTCATGGCCCCAACTAGGTAACAAACATCACTAGCGCATGACCTCGGTTGGGTCATGAAATGTGTGCAAGGAAATAAGCAAGCAAGCAAGCAAGCAAGCAAGCACCTCCTCCTCTCTGGAACCTCCATTCTCTTCTAGCACTGATGATGTTAACTTCCCCAGTTAGGAAACGAAAAACTTGCAAGAAAATCACCAAGCTTAGATAGCACCAAGGATGATCCCGTTGCTGTTCTCCTGCCTCCTGCCTCCTTTTCTGGTAGATGCTTGTTTACCCAAACTAAGTAACGTCACTAGCACTGATGATCTTACCCACCTGGGTCATGAAACGTCTGCAAGAAAGCAAGCAAACTCATACAGCACCAAAGACTCCACAGTCATTCTCCTCCTCCTCCTCCTCCTCCTCCTCCTCCTCCTCCTCCTCCTCTCCACGTACCCCATTCCCTTATAGAATTGATGATGTCACCTCGTTGGGTCATAAAACGTCTGCAAGAAAATAACCCAGCTCAAAGAGCACCAAGCACCCCACTGTCTCTTTCCTCCTCCTCCCTCCTCCTCCTCCTCCTCCTCCCCACCCCTGGAAGCACTACTCCCTTCTAGCACTGATGATGTTGCCTGGTTAGGTAATAAAACGTCTGCAAGAAAACCACCAAGCTCAGAGAGCACCAAGGACCCCACTGTCATCCTCTTCTTCCTGTGCCTCCCCCTCTTCTCCTCTTCCTTCTCTTCCTCCTCCTCCCTCCTTCCCCCCTTCCACTCCACACAACCCCTTTCTTCTGGCATGGATGATGTTCCCTAGTTGGGTAATTAAACACCTGAAACAAAACAGCCAAACTCAGAGAGCACCAAGAACCTTACAGTTGTTGTCCTCCTCCTCCTCCTCCTGTCCACAAACCTCACTGCCTTCTCGCCCTGAAGATGTCACCTTCCTCCCTGCAACAGAGCTGGAGTTCCCGCCACTCCTAGGCGGCTGCCAGCCAGCACCGCGTCTTGCGAGAGACAGAGCCCACTCGCATTGCTCTTGAATCTTCCCGTTCCCCTTGTTTTTCAACAGAGCGACGACATCAACAAAGTGGCCAAGGTGGCGAAGATTGTGGAGCGGATGGTCAACCAGAACACCTTTGATGACATCGCTCAAGGTGAGGACCCAGAAGGCTGGCGGGACAGTGCCTGAAAGTGGTTTGTTTGTTCTCCCAAAGGTGCTTTTTTCAAGAGGCAACTGGACTTTCTGGTTTTTCTTGGAAGACGTTTCACTTCTCATCCAAGAAGCTTCTTCAGCTCTGACTGGATGGTGGGCAAGGGAAGGATTTTATACTCCTTGCAGACAGCTGGTCATTTGCATTCTTTTAGAGAGTCATTGAGGCCACTTGGAGGTCTCTCTGTGTCCTCAGGGTCACCTGAGTGGTGCAAATGGGCGTGGAGTCTTCTTGGAACTGCTGAAAGGACTGTGTTGGGGACTCCATACCCATTTGCATTACTCAGGTGACCCTGGAGACGCAGATAAACCTCCAAGTGGCCTCAATGATTCTCTAAAAGGACACAAATGACCAGCCATCCGCAAGGAGTATAAAGGGTCACCTCATTAGTGAAATGGTTCCAGTAGTCTGCAATTTTTCTCTCTGGAAATCCAGAGTTGATCAAAGAAAGAAACATACATTTCTTTTGTCCCAAAGATGCTTTTTCAAGAGGCAACTGGACTTTCTTGGGGTTTTTTTTTGAAGACGTTTCGCTTCTCATCCAAGAGCCTTGGTGGCTCAGGCTGTAAATGCCTGCTCTTAAGATCCAGCTGTCTACAATTACTGTAGGCTCGAATCCCACCAGGCTCAAGGTTGACTCAGCCTTCCATCCTCTCGGGGTAGGTAAATTGAGGACCCAAGATTGTTGGGGGCAATTAGCTGACCTTGTAAAAATGCCGCTTAGTAATAAGCAGGCATATACAATGGAATGAAGGCTATTGCTGTGCACACTGGGTTGTATCCCAAAAATTGTAAGCCGCCCTGAGTCTTGGAGAAGGCGCATATAAATGTAATTAAAAAAAAAAAAAGAAGCTTCTTCAGCTCTGACTGGATGGCAGGGAATGGAAGGATTTATGTTCCTTGTAAACAGCTGGTCATTTGCATCCTTTAATGAGCTGTTGAGGCCACTTGGATGTTTAGTGAAAATGGGTGTGGAGCCTTCTTGGAACTGCTGAAAGGACCATGTTGTAGACGGGAGATAGATGATGCCGTATCCCTTCCCTCTGTTGAGAGGGGCTGTTCAATTGGACACAGATGGCCTCTTTGACTCCTCTTTCAAGCCACCTTCCTCTCTGTCCAAAATGTGGACTTTGCTGACTTCAAAAGAGTGGCCTTTGTCTTTGAAATGCAGGTGGACGGCTGAATCTAGTCTGGATCAGCTTGTTCTCCTATGTTGTGCCAGGCTTATGAACAAAACAGCAACTTCATAAACTCCTGTGGCTCTGAGGACACAGACAAGCCTCCAAGTGGCTTCAACGACCCTCTAAAAGGATGCAAACAACCAGCTGTCTGCAAGGAGCATAAAATCTTTCCCTTCCCCATCCAGTCAGAGGTGAAGAAACTTCTGGGAGGAGAAGCAAAATATCTTGAGAAAAACCAAAAAAATAAATAAATCTGAAATAAAGCACCTTTGGGATAACCAAGACCTGAATGACAGAGAATCTCTACAGATTTTCACTTGTTCTCACTGCTTTCTTGGGCTCCGGTGAGCTCTTGCCTCCATTTCCAGTCCCTGCTGCTGGTCATAAGAATGATTATGGGGGTGGTGCAGGCACTAGGTCAGTGGTGGCGAACCTTTTGGGGCTCCCGTACCGATAATTGGGCATGTGCTTGCCTGCTCGTGCTCACGTGCCATCACCCAGAAGGCAGTGCACCCCATGCCTCCTGCGCATGCACGTGCGTGACCTGCACTTCTGCGCATGCACACGCGACCTGCGACCCGTGCATGCACGCACGACTCCCCCACATGCACCATGAGTGCATGCGTGAGTGTCTCCTGGGCACCGCTGCGCCACTGCACATGCGTGCCAGATCCTCGATAATCAGCTGTCGGGCGCATGGCGCACGCGCATGCACAGTAGACCTTTTCTGGGTGAGTGCTCGCGTGCCGGCAGTAATGGCTCTGCGTGCCACTTCCAGCATGCATGCCGTAAGTTTGCTACCACGGGACTAGGTCATAAGTGGCTTTTGACAGATCCGCCATAACTATGAATGGCCGTTAAGCAAGTGGTCTTAAGTCAAGAACTACCTCTGTGCTCCTTCAAAGTCTTCTAATTCTGGGAGCTGAAGTCCAACTAACCAAGCTTGAAAACCACTGCCTATATAGCACTTGTTGATTTATTTATTTTATTTTATTTTTATTTATTTTGTCAATTGCTTACAAGGATAAACATAGTTGTGAATACATGAAATGGATACATATAAGAAAAATAAAAAGAAACAATGGGACAGGGACGGTAGGCACGTTGGTGCACTTATGCACCTCAGACCTCTTAGGAAAGGGGTGAGGTCAATAGTAGACAGTCTAAAGTTAAAGTTTTTGGGGTTTGGGGAAGAAACCACAGAGTCAGGTAGAGTATTCCAGACATTGACCACTCTGTTGCTGAAGTCGTATTTCCTGCAATCAAGTTTGGTGCGGTTTACCTTGAGTTTGTATCTATTGTGAGCTCTTGTATTGTTATGGTTGAAGCCGAAGTATTCATTGACCGGAAGGACATTGCAATGTATGATTTTATATACTATACTTAGATCAGACCGAAGGCGGCATAGTTCTAGGTTTTCTAGGTCTAGAATTTCAAGTCTGGTGGCATAAGATTTAAGTTGTGCAATCACAATTGCCACACCTCAGTCCCCCAAAACTTAAAAGTCTGTGCAGTCATTTGCTAATGTGGATTTAAAAGCTGTTTTGGCTTTGGCTAGATTTCAAGTACTTCGAAGATGCCTCCGACGAGTACCGGGATAACATGGGAACCCTGCTGCCACTCTGGAAGTTTCAGTATGACAAAGCCAAGCGGCTGGCTGTCACCGCCCTCTCCTGGTGAGTGCCTTCTCTACAGGTAATAAGGGGGCTGCTCCGTGGAAATCCCCGCTGCTCACCTTTATGCTTGAGAAATGGAAATGAGAAATAGAAAATGTTTCCTGTTGATGTTGCATTTGTTATAGTTTTTCTTCTGTTATCTTCGTTCAGAGGTTTTGCAGCGTTAATTCAGCGCCAGAAAAATAAACACAGGCGGCTGATGCTTCATTTAACATCTTTATAAGCATGATAAGTAGATTTTGCAAAGCAGTTGTAGATTTCTGCAGCGTGGAGCAAACTCAGACAGAAACATGTTGCAAGTAACTTCAATAGCACAGAGCAGAGCTGCAGTCTTCAGCAAGCAGGCAAGCTAGTTTCTCTTTTACTTTAGTTCAGCAGGCAAGCGAGAGGAGAGAAGCAGTTTCATTTTCAATAGACAGACTCAGAGCTCAACATAGCTGCAGAGCTGCAGAGCTTAATATAGAGGCCACTTTTAGTTTCAGTTTCCAAACAGTCCTCATTGGCTGATTTAGTTGCTATGCCTATTCATTGGCTGACCTTGTTACCAAGCTCTATCCCAGTTCGTGAATATACTCTGACAATCTTCATTTACTTTGCCTTTTTTAAATCATTCAATCAGATTGACCTTTTCTGGTTGTCTCAAGTCATTTCCAGTTGTGGCAAGGAGAAAGACTTGCAGCACAACAATCAAAATAGAGCTGGAAGGGACCTTAGAGGGCTTCTAGTCCAGCCTCCTGCCAGCATCACTCTCCGATCGCCCTGTTCGCTCTCATAGGAGGGGCCTCCTTGGGGTGCCGTCAGTCAGATATTGTAGGCTGGCGGTCCCCAGGGCTAGGGCCTTCTCTGTGGGAGCACCTGCCCTTTGGAATCAGCTCCCCGTCAATCTCCGTTTGGCCCCTGACCTCCGCTCCTTCCGCTGGGACCTGAAGACTTGGTTGTTTCTAACGGGCGGCCTTGAATGACCCGGGGTTGGGTTTATTTTAATTTTATTTGGCTTGTTTACTGTTTAATTTTGTTTTATTGTAAATTTTTCTCTGTTTTAATGTTCAGCGCCTGAGTCCTTAGGGAATAGGGCGGCATACAAGTCGAATAAATAAATAAATAAACAAATAAATAAATAAACCCCCAGTTCAGGCAGGAGTCCCTATACCATTCCTGACAAATGGCACTCAGATTGGAGGGTTTAAAAAAAAACACCCGTGATAAAGCCCCCCACAACTTTTGGACCCTGTAACATTTCTGACATAGGGCTATCCAATCTTTTCTTTTAAAAAACAGCACCCAAAACTTCTGGTTAATTGTCCCATTGGTTAATTGTTCTCACTGTTAGCAAGTTTCTCCTTAATTCAAGGTTGCTTCCCAGGGGTGGGATTCAAATTTTTAACAACCGGTTCTGTGGGCATGGCTTAGGTGGTCATGTGACTGGATGGACATGGCTTGGTGGTCATGTTATTGGCTGGGCGTGGCCAACTCAATATCACTCACATCGAGGCACGCATCTCCTCGCCTGGCCTCTCATGACTGTGGGGATGCTGCAACAGTCGTAAGTGTGAAAAACGGTCATAAGTCACTTTTTTCAGTGCCGTTGTAACTTTGAATGGTCACTCCACACAAGCAAAGTACCAGCAAAGGAGGGGAAAAAAAACTCCAGAGACGTTCCTGAGACCGGAAGTCTAATCCTGCCAAGAATGTAATAAGGGTTAACGGAGAGGCAGTTTCTGTAAGCAACCCCAGAATGTTTCCTTCCTGCCTTCCTTACAGGATTAGCCCAGTAATTTCTTCTAACAACCGGTTCTCCGAACTGCTTAGAATGTTAACAACCAGTTCTAGCGAATAGGTGCGAACTGGTAGAATCCCAGCCCTGCTTCTCTCCTTGATTAGTTTCTACCCATTGCTTCTCATCCTGGCTTCTGGTGCTTTGGAAAATAAGTTGACCCCCCCCCTCTTTTTTTGTGGCAGCCCCTCAAATCCTGGAAGACTGCTATCATGTCCCTCCTAGTCCTTCTTTTCTCTAGACTAGCCAAACCCAAATCCTCTAAACATTCTTCGTATGTTTTCATCCCCAGGCCTTCAATCATCTTAGTTGCTCTTCTCTGCACTTTTCCCAAAGTCTCAACCACTTTTTTGTAATGTGGGGACCAAAATTGATATTTTGGTATTTTATCTTTGGGAAAAAAATAAAAGAGGACAATATTTATAGCTCAGGGTTGAAATGAAAGGTCCTTGGTGCTCCCTGAGTTATGGACCTGGTGGCTACTTGCATATCTTTTTTTTTTTAATTCACATTTATATCCCCCCTTCTCCTCAAGACTCAGGGTGGCTTACAATTTTTGGGATGCAACCCAGTGTGCTCAGCAATGGCCTTCATTCCATTGTATATGCCTGCTTATTACTAAGCGGCATTTTTACAAAGTCAGCAAATTGCCCCCAACAATCTTGGGTCCTCAATTTACCTACCCTTAGAGGATGGAAGGCTGAGTCAACCTTGAGCCTGGTGGGATTCGAGCCTGCACTAATTGCAGGCAGCTGGAGCTAAGTGCTAGGCGGCTCTTGCATATCTTTCATGACTCAACATCATCAGGGATCAAAGGGAGCAGTGGAGGGATTCAATTTTTTTTTACTACCGGTTCTGTGGGCGTGGCTTGATGGGCGTGGCAAGGGAAGGATGCTGCAAAATCTCCCTTCCCTCCCCACTCCTGGTGGAAGATTACTGCAAAATCCCATTCCCTCCCCACCCCACTAACCTGCTTTCCAGCTCCGTTCTCCTGTGCAGGGGCAACCAAAGGAGATGCAGCTGATCAACTGGGGCTCAATGGGAGGCCGAGGAGAGATGGAGGCGGGGGTAGTCAGAGGTGGTATTGGCTGGTTCTCCCAACTACTCAAAATTTCCTCTGCCAGTTCTCCAGAATTGGTCAGAACCTGTTGAATATCACCTCTGGAAGGGAGGGAGGTTTGAGGAGAGGAAGAGGAGGAGGAGGAGGAGGAGGAGGAGGAGGAGGAGGAGGGATGCACAAGAATGAGAAGGACTGTGGGGTCTTTAGTGCGTTCTGAGCTTGGTGGTTTTGTTGCAGACATTTCATTACTCAATTAGGTAACATCATCCATGCTTGAAGGGAGAGGGGTTTATTTGAGAGGAGGAGGAAGAGGAGGAGTGTGGGTTGAAATGAAGGGTCTTTGATGCTCTCTGAGCTTGGTTATTTTCCTGCAGACGTTTTATGACCCAGCTAGGTCACATCATCAATGCCAGTCCTGATGACGTGACCTAGTTTATGCATAATCATCTGTAAGGAAACAACCAAGCTCAGAGAAGCCACCCTTCCAAACTAAAAAAAAAATTAAAAGAAAAATGGAAATGAATAAAGACACTGAGCACAAGAGCTGAAAGGATACTCTGAGAATCATGTGAATAATATGGGAAATGCACAGGCTGTATTTTTCATTTTTAATAACATTGATAATATTTTTTAAGACAGGATGTACGTTGCTTTTACGACAGTAGAGGGCCATGAATGATAGCCCAAGTCGGAAAATACCTCTTTTAAAATAAAAAAGCATTTGCCTTCAAATAATTAGCCTAAGGAACTTTAGGATAAAGATACCAGCAAGGCTAGCAGATTTTATCCATTGAGTTTTTTCTTCTGCTGGACAATCTCAAGGTCACAAAACCTTTCATATAATGATTCTAAATCATTAAACTTAGTTGGGAAGTTCCGGTGTTGAAATATAATAATGTACGAATTATTTAAAAAATGGTACTTGATACTTGGAAAGGCACTCCCTCCGGTCTCCAGCTCTACAAAAATGCATTTATGTCCCTAACGATCACCTGGGACAAAACGTGTGTGTAACACACTAAAAATATAATCAGAAGACTGGAACGCTGACAATTTACATCTCTTTATCCTTGCAGGAATCCCAAGTACAGAGACTCGCTCCTCGTTGGACACGGCTCTTGTAAGTTTTGACTCGGCTGTGTTATACCAACGCTATGTGATAAAATGAAGCAACAGGACGAAGGGACTTTTCGGTCCTGTTGCTTCATTTTCCCTCCTGGATTCTGCAGACCGACGTTTACATCCTGAGGGTTTTGTCTGTCTTGGTTGTGTGTAAGTGGCACAGGACCTGGTTGCTCCAAGGCCTTTTCTGATTGGCTAAAGTTATTTCCAGTTGTGGCAAGGAGAAAGATTTGCAGCACAACAATCAGAATAGAGCAAGGGACCTTGGAGGTCTTCTAGTCCACTCCCTGCTCAGCCAGGAGACTCTATACCATTTGAAACAGGTGACTATCCAATCTCTTCTTAAAAAACCTCCAGTGATTAAGCACTCACAACTTCTGGTGGCAGGGTGTTCCATTGTGTCAGATCCGTGTATCTGTCATTTCTTCAATGGAAGTAGAAAAGGGGGGGGGGAAACTGAGAAAGAAATCCTTCTTGATGTAACCTGAATATATTTAATCTTATATCGAATTTGTATAACCTACACATGATACAATGGAGGGATGAAACCCAGAGGGCCGGAACCTATCACCTCTGGGAGAGACAGCCGGGAGATGAAGAGACCATAAAAATTCCACAGTTAGATGTTTCCTGGGAAACTCTGAAAAAGATGGTTCTAAACAGGGGGTGGGGGGGAATTAACATGTTGGCTCTTTGTTTTACTAAATATACATAAGGGGAGGGGTTTTAAACTCCCTTATCTATCTCTGCATGCCTGAGAGACCTTAGACGCTGCTTTTAACCCCTACATGAATTGTCTCATCTCAATAAAGGATTCCTTTTGATACGTTTTCAGAAGTTCATAATAGTTGATTGGATGGGAAAAGTTCTGTAGCCTGACACATTGGTTAATTGTTCTCACCGTTAGGAAATTTCTCCTAAATTCCAGGTTGCTTCTCTTCTTGATTAATTCCCATCCATTCTTGCTTTGTCCTCTTTGGAAAATAAGTTGACCCCCCCTCTTCTTCTCTGTGGCAGCCCCTCAAAAGTACAGGAATACTGCCATATTGGAGAGGGTTTTTGAGATATATATAACTCAATATTTTTTAAAAATTACATTTATATGCCGCTTCTCCAAGACTCAGGGCTGCTTACAGTTTTTGGGATACAACCCAGTGTGCTCAGCAATAGCCTTCATTCCATTGTATATGCCTGCTTATTACTAAGCAGCATTTTTACAAGGTCAGCTAATTGCCCCCAACAATCCTGGGTCCTCAATTTACCTACCCCGAGAGGATGGAAGGCTGAGTCAACCTTGAGCCTGGTGGGATTCGAGCCTACAGTAATTGTAGACAGCTGGATCTTAAGAGCAGGCATTTAACAGCCTGAGCCACCAATATTTGAGTTATTTATATTATATACTAGCTCGATACCCATGCTTCATATGAAACTATGTGGTCAGGCTTAGTTTTTGGGGAGGAAAATAAGGGGGAAAAATTCTGCCTCTGCCTACCAGCCTCCATCGGTATTCATCTGGCTAGCATCCTGTCAGTGTGTCAGAGAGTTGAGAGCTGTTTGGAAACTGAAAGAGTATTTGCTGTGTGAGCAAGAAGGAGACAGCAAGGAGCCTGGGTGTGGCTTAGCTCAACTGTTCTGGACTAAAGCTGCTTGGGGCTATGAAACTGAAACTGAAATTCCTCTCCTCTGCTTGTGTTTTGAGTTTGGAAGAGATTTCTGGGGAGGGAGTAGAACTAGCATCAGATGTTAATAATAATAATAATATAGGAAATACTCTAAATGCTCTGATGGTCATTTGGAAAATCCTTTCTTAGCGAGCATCTAGAAGAGAGGAACATACGTGCCAAATTTCAAGTTTGTAGGTTTTACAGTTTGGGAGATTTTGTGATGATGCGTGAGGGGTATTTCATGTGTGTGTGTGTGTGTGTGTGTGTATCAGGATTTGAGATATATAACAGGGTTGATTACAAAGCCTCCCCAGGACTTCTCGCCATTAGGGCAGGCTCAAAACTCTTGATTGCGGTCCCAAATTAGCCTCTGCAAATCAGACTTAACAGATCTGTCAATGCAGTCACTGGCACTAATACATTTGATAAACCCAAAACATTAGTGTGGCCAGGTGTGCAAACGGACGGCCCTTATTAGGTTACACGTCTCTCTCCCAACAGGTGGGGTAAATGGCCAAAGCAGGCCATCAGTTCTAACTGGCAGCTTGATTGTGGCTCAGACATTTAAGTTCTCCGATATTTTGCCTAACTTTTAGGATGCTTGCATATCCATTTTATTTTAATTGGCCAATAGGATCCCACAATTACATTATGAAGAAGAACAGAATAATTACAAAGTTGGGAGGGACCTTGTAGGTCATCTAGTCCAACCCCTGCCCAAGCAGGAGACCCTACACCATTGCTGACTGATGGCAGTCCAATCTCTTGAAAGTTCAGTGATGAAGCTCGCAGCTTCTGAAGGCAACTTCTGTTCCATGGGTTGATTGCTCTCACTGTCAGAAAGTTTCTCCTTATTTCCAGGTTAAATCTCTCCTTGGTCAGTTTCCATCCATTATTCCTTGTCTGGCCTTCAGGTGCCTTGGAAAATAGCTTTGACTTCCTCCTCTCTGGGGCAGCCCCTCAAATATTGGAAGACTGTTCTCCTGTCTCCTGGTCCTTCTCTTCCTAGACTAGCCAGGCCCAGTTCCTGCAACTTTCTTCATATGTTTTAGTCTCCAGACCTTTAATCCTCTTAGTTACTATTCTGTGCACTCTTTTCTAGAGTCTCAACATCTTTTAAAGTGTGGTGACCAAAACTGGATGCAATAACTTTAGGCTGGTCTTAAAGCTTTATTAGAGTGGTATTAGTACCTCATGTGATCTTGATTAAATCCCTCTGTTAATGCAACTTAGGATTGCATTGACCCTACAATCGTTTTTGAAAAGTGGTAGACTATCTGAATTGTATTGCAAAGGTCATAGAAACAGTAGAGGACTAAAGCTGCTATGTATGTTATTGATTGGAAACATGGTTTGCGCTTTCCATTACAAAAAATTCTAGTTGTTGGCAACAGAATTCATTCAAAGGAACTCAGTTCTCATGTGGCTGCAGCAACTCACCTCTAAGGTTCCTGGGTTTAATTTTTTAATTTTAATTCACATTTATATGCGCCCTTCTCCTGAGACTCAGGACTGCTACAATGTTTGGAGCGCAACCCAATGTGCTCAGCAATAGCTTCATTCCATTGTATATGCCTGCTTATTACTAAGCGCATTTTTACAAAGTCAGCTTATTGCCCCAACAATCTTGGGTCCTCAGTTTACCTCCCGAGGATGGAAGGCTGAGTCAACCTTGAGCCTGGTGGGATTCGAGCTTGCACTAATTGCAGGCAGCTGGAGCTAAGTGCTAGGCGTTTAACAGCCTGCACCACCAAGGCTCTTTAAGGGTTGAGAACGTTTCTTTAGGGCTTGTCCAGCAAAGTATTGGCCTTTCTTCCCATCTGCATCAAAACTCTTTTAAGCGTTTATGGTTTGGGCTCAAGTGCAAGATCCTTCTTCCCTAAGTTCTTT
>CM019149.1:306825895-306853224 GCA_009733165.1 Naja naja
TTTGTTGTATCATTTTTTCAGCCACATGTGGATTTTAGTCCAGTACCTTTTTTAGCATCAACGCAGTCCACCCCACATGTAGTAGGAGCCAGGTATCTGGACATTTCCAACACTTATCCATTTATCCTTGAACATTTTGCAATCCTTCTCGGGATAGGTGCCACCTGTAAAACATCTTATACAAATTTTCTTTATATGCAGTTGACATTGTCATTTTATAATTCTGATCCTACAGTGTTTGCCATCTCTAAATCTATCCATAACCAAAATTTTTTCCCAAGCAATCATTGTTTTAACCTGCTCTCTTCCATTCTAACTTCTAATAAATAACCAGAAGTTTTTAATCATTTTTTCGTTCGTGCCCATCAAAATTTTATCTAATTCAGTTTGCTTTTTATAATCCCTTCATTCTTAACATCCTCATCATATCTAGATTGTACTTTGCAAATATGAAAACCAATTCATTTTTATACCTTGTTCTTGTAGTGTTTGCATCGATTTGAGTTCACCCTTTTCATTTAAAATCTCTTCATATCTAACTGTTTGTTCCTTCTTGTATATTATTGCATATGAAAAGCTTCAATAGTAGATACCCATAATGGAATTTGTATATAATGTTTTTTTCTGGTTTTTTCCCAATTTAAAAACAAAGTCTAACATAGTGTCTTCTAAAATATCCTTGTTTTTAGTTCCTTTATACCATAAGAAAGCATGCCATCCTAGTAATAGATCATGACCCTCTAAAGTTAACAATCTGTTTCTCAATGTTATCCATTCTTTCACCCACATCAGGCTTGCAGCTTGATAATACAATTCCCCTTTGGTAGTGCTATCCCCTCTTGACCTTGCATCTTGTAATAGCTTAAATTTGATTCTTGGTTTTTGCCCTGCCATATGAATTTTGATGTGATTTTATTTAAATCTTCAAAGTATTCTTTCCCAAGTCTAATTGGAATTGTCTGAAATAAGTATAAGATTCTGGGTAAACATTCATCTTAACTGTCATATTCTGCCAATAAGAGATAATTGCATATTTTCCCATCTTTTAAGATCTGTCGCTATCTGCTGTTTGAGTTTTATATAATTATCTTTCAATGTACTGCATCTTGATGTTATATTTATTCCCAAATATTTAACTTTATTTGCAATCTGGATCTCTAATAAATCTTCTAAATCTTTTCTTGCTTTTGCTAACATATTCTTTGTTAGATCTTTGTTTTATCTTTATTAATTTTAAACCTGCCACCATTCCATATTCTTCTATTTGTTCTATCAACTTAGGTGCTGATTTAAGTGGATCCTCTAGTATGAATACCAAATCATCTGCAAACGCCTGTAGTTTATATTCTTCTTTTTTAATTTTCATTCCTTTTATTTCTTCATCTTCTCTGATAGCTCTATTCAGTACTTCTAGTGTTAAAACAAACAGCAGGGTGACAGAGGACAACCTTGTCTGGTTCTTTTCTTATCCCTATAGATTCTGTTAGCTCTCCATTTACCAATATCTTTGCTGTTTGATTATTATATATTGCCTCAATAGTTTGTATAAAGTTTTTTCCAAAGCCCATTTGCATCATTTGCAATATCATAAATCGCCAGTTCACATTGTCAAATGCTTTTGAGCATCTAAAACATCAGTGCCATCTGTTTTTCAGAATGTGTTTCATAATACTCCAGAGTATCTAAAATTATTCTCACATTTTGCTTAATTTGTCGCTTTTGGCAAAAATCCATTTTGATCTGTGTGGATAAATTCATTTAAGTATCTTTTCATTCTTTCTGCCAAAATTGAAGCAAAGATTTTATAATCTGAATTCAACAATGAGATAGGTCTATATTTTTAACTTTTGTAGGTCCATTTCTTCTTTAGGTATTAGGTAATATAAGCTTCCAACCATGTCTCAGGTATTCTTTTTTAATAAGACTTCATTCATCACTTCTAGAAGGGAGCTTAACACTTCCTGGAAGGTCCTGTAAAATTCACCGTAGACCATCTGGGCCTTCCCTTCTAACATTGTCTCATATCTTCCCGGTATCTGTGTTAGTCCTTGTCTTTTGTAAATACTTTTCAATTTTTTTTTTCTTCTAGGATATCTTCTTGGGAGTACAGTTTTTTTTTCATAGTAGCTCTGGATAATTTTTTTTCTTTTCATCATCCCATGCTGTATATTCCCTTTTCCATCTATTTTGGACCAATTTTCTTTATTTCTCTTTCCTTTCTAATTTTATACCTAACCACCTTCCTGGCTATTACCGTTTTCAAAGTAATTTTGTTTAGCGCCTTTAATCTTTTGGAGGCGATTTCTCCTTGTCCATTGAGCCATTTTAAGTTTAATCACATCACCCATTTTCCTTTTATATCTTTCCCTTGCGGTGATTGTTGTAATTCTTCTTCCAATTTCCTAAAATCCTCTTCCAAGATTTTGAGTGTCTTCTTCTTCCCGTTAATATTTCTTTTCCTTATAGTCAATTATCAAACCTCTTGTATAAGCCTTCATCGCATCCCAACGAGTTGTAAGATGTATCTTCTTTTCTATTTTCCTTGAAAAAAAGGTAAGTTCTGCCTCAATTTCTTTTTAAATTCTTCTTCTTTCTTCAAGATCATATTATTTAATGTCCATCTCGATCTTCTCCTCTGTCCTTCCAGGCACTGTCAATGGATTGTGATCCGCCCAGATCCCACTTTCAATTGAATTTTCTGTATATCGGGGAGCATATCTGCAGATGCCCATACCATATCTATTCTTGACCATGATTCATGTCTATTTGAATAAAAGTAAATTCTTGTTTCCAATATTTCTCTCTCTCTCATATGTCTTTAATATTCATTTCTTCTATCATTTGAAGAAGGACTTGGGTAGCTTTTTTCTAATTTTCCTTTTGGTTCTTTCAGATTTATAATCAAGCTGGTCATTAATTATCCCATTAAAATCTCCCATCAGAAAGATATTTGCATAGTCTAATTCAATCACTTTTTGATATAATTTCTTATAGAATTCTTCTTGATTCTCACTTGGTGCATATATTGCTATCAAAAGCATTTTAGTGTTGTTATCTATTATCTCCCTATTAAAATCCTCCCATCTTCATCTGTATAAATCAATTCTGCAGTAATTGTATCTTTAATATATAAAGCCACTCCTCTTTTTACATTGCGCCATGATGTAAATAGCTTTCCTAACTTTCTTTCCTAATACATATTCATTTTGCTTTTTAATATGGACCTCTTGCAGACAAATTATATCAAATTTTAATTCTCTAATTTATGAAATATTTTCCTTCTTTTAACAATTGAATTGAGTCCATTTATATTCATTGAGATCAATTTTTTTCCCTTCCATTTAAGTCTTATATATAGGTTGTTTTTGCTCTAGTCGTTCTAACTTCTTTTTGTTCTCTAGGTAGACCGCCTACTGCTCCAAGTTGTTCTTCTTCTTCACTTATCATTGCACCTTCCTTTGGAAGTTCCACAATCAGTTCTTCATGTCCTCCGTTTCCTCTTTCCTCTAAAATAGCTCTCATAGAATGACTCTGCCTTCTCCACTGTGTCGATTCTATGTCTTTGTTCCCACCAGACAAACAAGAGGCCTTCTGGTATTAGCCATCTATAATTTATCCCCTCTTCAATAATTCTCTGGATAAAAATGCATATTCTCCTCTCCTCTCTCTTATTCTTCTTGGTATCTGTTTCAATACCGTGACATCTTTATTGTTGTGCTTCAGCGTCTTGTCTCTGACTGTTTGCAAAATTTGTGATTTAATACTCTTCTTAGTAAATCTAATATGAATTTCTCTGGGAGCTTATTCCTCTTTGCATATCTTGTAAAGACACAAATGCTTCATCTATTCCATCCCTCATCTTCTCTTCCGTTATTTCTAACAGTTCTGCTTATGTAAAAAAGATGTTGAGACTCTAAGAAAGAGGGCAGAGAAGAGCAACCAAGAAGATTAGGGGTCTGGAGGATGAAACATACGATGAACGATTGCAGGAGTTGAGTATGTCTAGTCTAATGAAAAGATGGACGAGGGGTGACATGATAGCAGTCTTCCAATATCTGAGGGGCTGCCCCAAAGAAGAGGAAGGGGTCAATCTATTCTCCAACACACCAGAAGGACTTGAAGCAACAGGTGGAAACTAACTAATGAGAACTAAGAACTAAGAAGAAATTTCCTGACAGTGAGAACAATTAACCAGTGGAAGGCCTAGCTTCCAGAAGTTGTTGTACTGGAGATTTTTAAGAAAGGAATGGACAGCCATTTGTCTGAATTGGTACAGGGTCTCCTGCTTGAAAAGGGGCTGGACTAGAAGACCTCCATGGTCCCTTCCAACTGTTATTCTGTTAATCAGTACAGTGCCTGGCCTCCAGAAGTTGTGGGTGCTCCATTGCTGGAGGTTCGAGAAGAGGTTACACAACCAGCTGTGTCTCCTGCATTTGTTCCATGCAACCAAGCACAATCCCTCAGCAATCTGACTTAGAAATCTTGTTAAGTTTGTCTGAACGATTTTGAACGTTGAGATGCTGGGAAAAACATGGTGTGCTTCCTTTTGCAATGTATCACCCATGGAACTGAAGTTCTGTTTAATGTTATTTTTCCTCTTTTTTGTTTGCCTGGCAGGATCTTAACTCTTCCTTCACTGTCCTTAGTTATGAGCCCTTCTGGGATTTTCTTATGCAACATTAAAGGCTCTTGAGCTTTGCCGCCACATTCTACCTTTCTATCGTCTTGGCTTTTTCCTTCCCGCCTTTCCTAAACCTCCTTTCTTGTTTGCTGCAGCTCTTTCTTGCTTAGGCCTCTCAGCCTGGTCTTCTTCCTATCCTTCATCCTTGTTTCGATGCCCGTCGGGATTCAAATTTTGCAAACCTACTTTGCACTCAGGTACAGTCGCACAGCAGTAATTGGCACGTCTCTAATTTTGGTTGAGTTGTTTCCCACACTCGCTCGGCTCTTTTCTTGAAGATTGCACGGGGACTAAATTTTTTTTTTTCAATTTGCAACTGTAGGAGTGTGGACTTCAACTCCCAGAAGTCCACACCTCTTACAGCTGCCAAATTTAAAAAAAAAAACACAGGACTAACTTAAACCAAGAAAATCACCTCCCACCTCTGTGGATCTACGACTGACTCGCTCTTTCTTCCTCTTAGTGGAACATCTACGATGCTTATGTGGAAGAACTCCAAAAGCTGGAAAAGTCAAAGGAGAAAGAAAAACAGAAAGCCCCCGTGACTAAGAAAGAAGACAAGATGATGGGAAGGAAATTAACCTCTCTGGAATCACAGGTGCTGTTGCATCTTTCTGTGTTGTGTTGTGTTGTGTGTGCTTTAATTCCAGCCTGTCTGGAGGCCATCTCCTTATCTCCACCTTTCATTAGCAACTAACCTGTTGTTGTGGCCTGCCAGCAGCTAGTGGCTAGCAGAGCTAGCAGCAGAATCAGACAATGAGGAGGTTGGGGAGGAACCTGGGCCAGTCCTGGAGGCCGAGGAAGGCTCGGATGAGGGCTCTGCATCAGAGGCAGAGATGGGGCCAGGGCCGTCCGACAGTTATCAGCTGCCTTCGGAGTTGGAGATCTATGAGGCAGAAGAATAGCTGGAGCCTGTTCCTGATGTGTGCATGCACCGAGCTGCCAGAAGAAGAGATCAGTTAAGGAACAAGGGCCAATTTGGGAGTAAAGGCACAGGTGGATGGTGAATGGCCCTTCCCATAGGGATTAAAAGAGGAGCAAAAGGGGAGGGGGCTTTTGTAGGAAACAGTTCATTGCAGCAGTGTGAAGATCTGTCTGTGCATCTCAGAGACTCTGTGCTGAGTCCTTCCATTTAGGATTACCAGATTTAACTGTGGTTTGTTGAATATAAATTAGCACCAGAGTTAGCCGAGTTCGTGCGGGACACTAAACCAAATGCAAAGAAAGCCCATTACGGCTGCCCTTGATGGAACCCATTGGGTGGCAGCAATGAGACAATCGATTTAAGCTTATTAATTGATTTTTTGGGGAAAGAAAATGGATGGAAAGGAAAAAGGGAGCTGACTGCTGATTTAATTAGACCGACAATGCAGGGGCTAATGATGGATTAAGCCCCAAGCCCTCGCCCGGCTCGTTTTCTTCACATTGCTGGGGAGGAAAACAGCTCCTTGTATCCGTGTGAAGCCTGAAACTTCGCTGCTGAATGATAACCCCGCTATTTGGCTAGTCCTCAACTCACAACAGTTCATTTAGTGACTGTTCCAAGTTACAACATCACTGAAAAAAGGGACTTATGGCCATTTCTCCCCCATCTTTAAACAGTTTTATTCGATTATAGAATAAAATAGGACCCAAGATTGTTGGGGGCAATAAGCTGACTATGTAAAAATGCCGCTTGAGGGGGCCAAGCAGGCATATACAATGGAATGAAGGCTATTGCTGAGCGCATTGGGTTGTGCTCCAAAGATTGTAAGCCGCCCTGAGTCTCTGGAGAAGAGCAGCATATAAATGTGAATAAAAAAATAAATATGAAATACAAAAACAAATAGGAAGACACATTGGATTAGGGTTAGGATTAGAAAAAGGGTTGACTTGCGACTCCCTCTGTTGCAGTAGAATAAAGTATTAACATCAAAATCTTCTTGCTCACGAGGACTGGGCATTTGGGATGTTATCACTGGCTCAAAAAGATGAAACGCTGCATGGAAGAATTTCTGGAGGTCTGGCATTCAGCTATCGACAGGCACATAGAGATGAACAACATCTACACACCATTCAAAAGAGACGGCAGAAAAGGGAAAAAAGGCCTCATCTCAGAAAGATGAGCCTGCCAGAAATAGACCATGAGGAAGAAACACGCTTTGTTATTTCCCACCGTGAGGCTGTAATTGGCGCATCGGCTGTTGCTTTGTGCTGCTGATCCTGGGGAGGGAGAGGCACGGGAGGGTGTGTTTCGGGGTGATATGCCTTAAGTCGGTGTGTGACTTTAAGCAAAGAGGTTGGAGTAGAAGACTTCTAAGGCCCCCTCCAACTCCGTTTCTATCATATATCCTGTATCCCTAGAAGTTTTCAAAAATAGACTGGGCCGAGAAAGACCTCGGGAGTCCCGTTCAACCCGATGCTCGTCTCATCTTTTCACCAGCAGTTTTAAAGGAGAATATTTGCAGCTCAGAGTTGACTTGTGGGGTCCTTGGTGCTCCCTGAGCATGGCGGTTGTCTTGCAGACGCTTCATGGCCCCGACTAGGTAACAAACATCACTAGCGCATGACCTCAGTTGGGTCATGAAATGTGTGCAAGGAAATAAGCAAGCAAGCACCTCCTCCTCTCTGGAACCTCCATTCTCTTCTAGCACTGATGATGTTGCCTGGTTAGGTAATAAAACATCTGCAAGAAAACCACCAAGCTTAGAGAGCACCAAGGATGATCCCGTTGCTGTTCTCCTGCCTCCTGCCTCCTTTTCTGGTAGATGCTTGTTTACCCAAACTAAGTAACATCACTAGCACTGATGATCTTACCCACCTGGGTCATGAAACGTCTGCAAGAAAGCAAGCAAACTCATACAGCACCAAAGACTCCACAGTCATCTCCTCCTCCTCCCCCTCCTCCTCCCTCCTCCCTCCTCCCTCCACGTACCCCCATTCCCTTTATAGAATTGATGATGTCACCTCACTTGGGTCATAAAACTCTGCAAGAAAATACCCAGCTCAAAGAGCACCAAGCACCCACTGTCTTTCTTTCCTCCTCCTCCCTCCCTCCTCTTCCTCCCTCCTCCTCCTCCTCCCCACCCTGGAAGCACTACTACTACTCTTCTAGCACTGATGATGTGCCGTTGGTTAGGTAATAAATGTCTGCAAGAAAACCGCCAAGCTCAGAGAGCACCAAGGACCCCACTGTCATCCTCTTTCTTCTTCTGCTGCCTGGCCTCCTCTTCTCTCCTTCTCTCTTCTTCTCCTTCCCTCTTTCTTCTTTCCTTCCTTTCCCTCTCCTTCTCCACCTGCTTCCTCCTCCTTCCTCAACCTCCTTCCTCTTTCCTTTTTCCACCCACCACACAGCCCATTCTTCTTGGCATGGATGATGTTCCCTAGTTGGGTAATTAAACACCTGAAACAAAACAGCCAAACTCAGAGAGCACCAAACTGACACCTTCCCTCCTCTTCCTCCTTCCTCCTCCTCCTCCTTCTCCTCCTCATGTCCAAGATTGTCACCTTCCCTTCTCTCCTGCCTTCTGCACTTACACCCCACTTGCTTCCTCTCTCACTGCCTTCCTCGCCCTGAAGATGTCACCTTCCTCCCTGCAACAGAGCTGGAGTTCCCGCCACTCCAAGGGGCTGCCAGCCAGCACGCGTCTTGCAGAGGCAGAGCCCCACTCGCATTGCTCTTGAATCTTCCCCTTCCCTCCCCTTGTTTTTCAACAGAGCGTGACATCAACAAAGTGGCCAAGGTGGCGAAGATTGTGGAGCCGGATGGTCAACCAGAACACCTTTGATGACATCGCTCAAGGTGAGGACCCAGAAGGCTGGCGGGACAGTGCCTGAAAGTGGTTTGTTTGTTCTCCCAAAGGTGCTTTTTTCAAGAGGCAACTGGACTTTCTGCTTTTTTCTTGGAAGACGTTTCCTTCTCCAAGAAGCAGAAGTTCTTCAGCTCTGACTGGATGGTGGGCAAGGGAAGGATTTTATACTCCTTGCAGACAGCTGGTCATTTGCATCCTTTTAGAGAGTCATTGAGGCCACTTGGAGGTCTCTCTGTGTCCTCAGGGTCACCTGAGTGGTGCAAATGGGTGTGGAGTCTTCTTGGAACCGCTAAAAAAAGGGACTGTGTTGTGTCCATACCCATTTGCATTACTCAGGTGACCCTGAGGACACAGATAAACCTCCAAGTGGCCTCAATGATTCTCTAAAAGGACACAAATGACCAGCTGTCTGCAAGGTGTATAAAGGGTCACCTGAGTAGTGAAATGGTTCCTGTAGTCTGCAATTTTTCCTCTGGAAATCCATTCTTATTCCCACAACATTCAAAGGGTATTCATCCCAAATTGGATAGCTAATATTCCCACGGTGCTTTTTCAGGAGGCAACTGGATTTTCTGGTTTTTTTTTTCTTTTGAAGACATTTTGATTCTCATCCAAGAAGCTTCTTCAGCTCTGACTGGATGGTGGGCAAGGGAAGGATTTATGCTCCTGGCAGATGGCTTGGTCATTTGCATCCTTTTTAGAGAGTCTTGAGGCCACTTGGGTTTATCTGTGTCCTCAGGGTCACTGAGTGGTGCAAATGGTGTGGAGTCTTCTGAACTGCTGAAAGGACTGTGTTGGGGACTCCATACCCATTTGCATTACTCAGTGTTCCTGAGGACACAGATAAACCAAGTGGCCTCAATGATTTCTAAGAGGACACAAATGACCAGCCGTCTACAAGGAGTATAAAGGGTCACCTGAGTAGTGAAATAGGTCCTGTAATCTGCATTTTTTTCCTCTGGAAATCCAGAGTTGATCAAAGAAAGAAACATAAATTTCTTTTGTCCCAAAGATGCTTTTTCAAGAGGCAACTGGACTTTCTTGTTTTTTTTTTTTTGAAGACGTTTCGCTTCTCATCCAAGAAGCTTCTTCAGCTCTGACTGGATGGCAGGGAATGGAAGGATTTATGTTCCTTGTAAACAGCTGGTCATTTGCATCCTTTAATGAGCTGTTGAGGCCACTTGGATGTTTAGGGAAAATGGGTGTGGAGCCTTCTTGGAACTGCTAAAAGGACCATGTTGTAGACAGGAGATAGATGATGCCGTATCCCTTCCCCTCTGTTGAGAGAGGGCTGTTCAATTTGGACACAGATGGCCTCTTTGACTCCTCTTTCAAGCCACCTTCCTCTCTGTCCAAAATGTGGACTTTGCTGACTTCAAAAGAGTGGCCTTTGTCTTTGAAATGCAGGTGGACGGCTGAATCTAGTCTGGATCAGCTTGTTCTCCTATGTTGTGCCATGCGTTTATGAACAAAACAGCAACTTCATAAACTCCTGTGACTCTGAGGACACAGACAAGCCTCCAAGTGGCTTCAACGACCCTCTAAAAGGATGCAAACAACCAGCTGTCTGCAAGGAGCATAAAATCTTTCCCTTCCCCACCATCCAGTCAGAGGTGAAGAAACTTCTGGGAGGAGAAGCAAAATATCTTGAGAAAAACCAAAAAATAAATAAATCTGAAATAAAGCACCTTTGGGATAACCAAGACCTGAATGACAGAGAATCTCTACAGATTTTCACTTGTTCTCACTGCTTTCTTGGGCTCCGGTGAGCTCTTGCCTCCATTTCCAGTCCCTGCTGCTGGTCATAAGAATGATTACGGGGGTGCTGCAGGCACTAGGTCAGTGGTGGCGAACCTTTTTGGGGCTCCCATGCCGATAATTGGGCATGTGCTTGCCTGCTCGTGCTTGCGTGCCATCACCCAGAAGGCAATGCACCCCATGCCTCCCCTGCGCGGCGTGACCTGCACTTCTGCGCATGCACACGCGACCTGCGACCCGTGCATGCACGCGCGACTCCCCACATGCCCATGCGTCTGCATGCGTGAGTGTCTCCTGGGCACCGCTGCGCCCCTGCACATGCGTGCCAGATCCTCGATAATCAGCTGTCGATGGCATGACGCAGATGCACAGTAGACCTTTTCTGGGCGAGTGCTCGCGTGCCGGCAGTAATGGCTCTGCATGCCATTTCCAGCATGCATGCCATAAGTTTGCTACCATGGGACTAGGTCATAAGTGGCTTTTGACAGATCCGCCATAACCATGAATGGCCGTTAAGCAAGTGGTCTTAAGTCAAGAACTACCTCTGTGCTCCTTCAAAGTCTTCTAATTCTGGGAGTTGAAGTCCAAGCTTGAAAACCACTGCCTATATAGCACTTGTTGATTTATTTATTTTATTTTATTTTTATTTATTTTGTCAATTGCTTACAAGGATAAACATAGTTGTGAATACATGAAATGAATACATATAAGAAAAATAAAAAGAAACAATGGGACAGGGACGGTAGGCACGTTGGTGCACTTATGCCCCCTCAGACCTCTTAGGAAAGGGGTGAGGTCAATAGTAGACAGTCTAAGGTTAAAGTTTTGGGGGTTTGGGGAAGAAACCACAGAGTCAGGTACAGTATTCCAGACATTGACCACTCTGTTGCTGAAGTCGTGTTTCCTGCAATCAAGTTTGGTGCGGTTTACCTTGAGTTTGTATCTATTGTGAGCTCTTGTATTGTTATGGTTGAAGCTGAAGTATTTATTGACAGGAAGGACATTGCAATGTATGATTTTATGTATACTATACTTAGATCGGACCGAAGTCAGCGTAGTTCTAGGTTTTCTAGGTCTAGAATTTCAAGTCTGGTGGCATAAGATTTAAGTTGTGCAATCACAATTGCCACACCTCAGTCCCCCAAAACTTAAAAGTCTGTGCAGTCATTTGCTAATGTGGATTTAAAAGCTGTTTTGGCTTTGGCTAGATTTCAAGTACTTCGAAGATGCCTCCGACGAGTACCGGGATAACATGGGAACCCTGCTGCCACTCTGGAAGTTTCAGTATGACAAAGCCAAGCGGCTGGCTGTCACCGCCCTCTCCTGGTGAGTGCCTTCTCTACAGGTAATAGGGGGCTGCTCCGTGAAATCCCGCTGCTCACCTTTATGCTTGAGAAATGGAAATGAGAAATAGAAAATGTTTCCTGTTGATGTTGCATTCGTTATAGTTTTTCTTCTGTTATCTTCGTTCAGAGGTTTTGCAGCGTTAATTCAGCACCAGAAAAATAAACACAGGCGGCTGATGCTTCATTTAACATCTTTATAAGCATGATAAGTAGATTTTGCAAAGCAGTTGTAGATTTCTGCAGCGTGGAGCAAACTCAGACAGAAACATGTTGCAAGTAACTTCAATAGCACAGAGCAGAGCTGCAGTCTTCAGCAAGCAGGCAAGCTAGTTTCTCTTTTACTTTAGTTCAGCAGGCAAGCGAGAGGAGAGAAGCAGTTTCATTTTCAATAGACAGACTCAGAGCTCAACATAGCTGCAGGGCTGCAGAGCTTAATATGGAGGCCACTTTTAGTTTCAGTTTCCAAACAGTCCTCATTGGCTGATTTAGTTGCTATGCCTATTCATTGGCTGACCTTGTTACCAAGCTCTACTCCAGTTCGTGAATATACTCTGACAATCTTCATTTACTTTGCCTTTTTTAAAATCATTCAATCAGATTGACCTTTTCTGGTTGTCTCAAGTTATTTCCAGTTGTGGCAAGGAGAAAGACTTGCAGCACAACAATCAAAATAGAGCTGGAAGGGACCTTAGAGGGCTTCTAGTCCAACCCCCAGTTCAGGCAGGAGTCCCTATACCATTCCTGACAAATGGCACTCAGATTGGAGGGTTTAAAAAAAAAACACCCGTGATAAAGCCCCCCACAACTTTTGGACCCTGTAACATTTCTGACATAGGGCTATCCAATCTTTTCTTTTAAAAAACAGCACCCAAAACTTCTGATTAATTGTCCCATTGTTCTCACTGTTAGCAAGTTTCTCCTTAATTCAAGGTTGCTTCTCTCCAGGGGTGGGATTCAAAATTTTAACAACCGGTTCTGTGGGCGTGGCTTAGGTGGCAGGCATGGCTTAGGTGGTCATGTGACTGGATGGACATGGCTTGGTGGTCATGTTATTGGCTGGGCGTGGCCAACTCAATATCACTCACATCGAGGCACGCATCTCCTCGCCTGGCCTCTCATGACTGTGGGGATGCTGCAACAGTCGTAAGTGTGAAAAACGGTCATAAGTCACTTTTTTCAGTGCCGTTGTAACTTTGAATGGTCACTCCACACAAGCAAAGTACCAGCAAAGGAGGGGAAAAAAAACTCCAGAGATGTTCCTGAGACAGGAAGTCTAATCCTGCCAAGAATGTAATAAGGGTTAACGGAGGCAGTTTCTGTAAGCAACCCCAGAATGTTTCCTTCCTGCCTTCCTTACAGGATTAGCCCAGTAATTTCTTCTAACAACCGGTTCTCGAACTGCTTAGAATGTTAACAACCAGTTCTAGCGAATAGGTGCGAACTGGTAGAATCCCACCCTGCTTCTCTCCTTGATTAGTTTCTACCCATTGCTTCTCATCCTGGCTTCTGGTGCTTTGGAAAATAAGTTGACCCCCCCCCTCTTTTTTTGTGGCAGCCCCTCAAATCCTGGAAGACTGCTATCATGTCCCTCCTAGTCCTTCTTTTCTCTAGACTAGCCAAACCCAAATCCTCTAAACATTCTTCATATGTTTTCATCCCCAGGCCTTCAATCATCTTAGTTGCTCTTCTCTGTACTTTTCCCAAAGTCTCAACCACTTTTTTGTAATGTGGGGACCAAAATTGGATGCGGTATTTTGGTATTTTATCTTCGGGAAAAAAATAAAAGAGGACAATATTTATAGCTCAGGGTTGAAATGAAAGGTCCTTGGTGCTCCCTGAGTTATGGACCTGGTGGCTACTTGCATATCTTTTTTTTTTAAATTCACATTTATATGTCGCCCTTCTCCGAGACTCAGGGTGGCTTACAATCTTTGGATGCAACCCAATGTGCTCAGCAATAGCCTTCATTCCATTGTATATGCCTGCTTATTACTAAGTGGCATTGTTACAAAGTCAGCTTATTGCCCCCAACAATCTTGGGTCCTCAATTTACCTACCCTTAGAGGATGGAAGGCTGAGTCAACCTTGAGCCTGGTGGGATTCGAGCCTGCACTAATTGCAGGCAGCTGGAGCTAAGTGCTAGGCGTTTAACAGCCTGCACCACCAAGGCTCTTGCATATCTTTCATGACTCAACATCATCAGGGATCGAAGGGAGCAGTGGAGGGATTCAAATTTTTTTACTACCGGTTCTGTGGGCGTGGCTTGATGGGCGTGGCAAGGGAAGGATGCTGCAAAATCTCCCTTCCCTCCCCACTCCTGGTGGAAGATTACTGCAAAATCCCATTCCCTCCCCACCCCACTAAGCTGCTTTCCAGCTCCGTTCTCCTGTGCAGGGGCAACCAAAGGAGATGCAGCTGATCAACTGGGGCTCAATGGGAGGCCGAGGAGAGATGGAGGCGGGGCTAGTCAGAGGTGGTATTGGCTGGTTCTCCCAACTACTCAAAATTTCCTCTGCCAGTTCTCCAGAATTGGTCAGAACCTGTTGAATATCACCTCTGGAAGGGAGGGAGGTTTGAGGAGAGGAAGAGGAGGAGGAGGAGGAGGAGGAGGAGGAGGAGGAGGAGGAGGAGGAGGAGGAGGTGGTGGTGGAGGAGGGATGCACAAGAATGAGAAGGACTGTGGGGTCCTTAGTGCGTTCTGAGCTTGGTGGTTTTGTTGCAGACATTTCATTACTCAATTAGGTAACATCATCCATGCTTGAAGGGAGAGGGGTTTATTTGAGAGGAGGAGGAAGAGGAGGAGTGTGGGTTGAAATGAAGGGTCTTTGATGCTCTCTGAGCTTGGTTATTTTCCTGCAGACGTTTTATGACCCAGCTAGGTCACATCATCAATGCCAGTCCTGATGACGTGACCTAGTTTGCGTTATGAATCATCTGTAAGGAAACAACCAAGCTCAGAGAAGCCACCCTTCCAAACTTAAAAAAAAAAAATTAAAAGAAAAATGGAAATGAATAAAGACACTGAGCACAAGAGCTGAAAGGATACTCTGAGAATCATGTGAATAATATGGGAAATGCACAGGCTGTATTTTTCATTTTTAATAACATTGATAATATTTTTTTAAGACAGGATGTACGTTGCTTTTACGACAGTAGAGGGCCATGAATGAATAGCCCAAGTCGGAAAATACCTCTTTTAAAATAAAAAAAGCATTTGCCTTCAAATAATTAGCCTAAGGAACTTTAGGATAAAGATACCAGCAAGGCTAGCAGATTTTATCCATTGAGTTTTTTCTTCTGCTGGACAATCTCAAGGTCACAAAACCTTTCATATAATGATTCTAAATCATTAAACTTAGTTGGGAAGTTCCGGTGTTGAAATATAATAATGTACGAATTATTTAAAAAATGGTACTTCGATACTTGGAAAGCGGCACTCCCTCCGGTCTCCAGCTCTACAAAAATGCATTTATGTCCCTAACAATCACCTGGAACAAAACGTAACACACTAAAAATATAATCAGAAGACTGGAACGCTGACAATTTACATCTCTTTGTCCTTGCAGGAATCCCAAGTACAGAGACTCGTTCCTCGTTGGACACGGCTCTTGTAAGTTTTGACTCGGCTGTGTTATGCCAACGCTATGTGATAAAAATGAAGCAACAGGACAGAAAGGGACTTTTCGGTCCTGTTGCTTCATTATCCCTCCTGGATTCTGCAGACCGACGTTTACATCCTGAGGGTTTTTGTCTGTCTTGGTTGTGTGTAAGTGGCACAGGACCTGGTTGCTCGGCAAGGCGCCTTTTCTGATTGGCTAAAGTTATTTCCAGTTGTGGCAAGGAGAAAGATTTGCAGCACAACAATCAGAATAGAGCCGGAAGGGACCTTGGAGGTCTTCTAGTCCACTCCCTGCTCAGCCAGGAGACTCTATTCCATTTGAAACAGGTGACTATCCAATCTCTTCTTAAAAAACCTCCAGTGATTAAGCACTCTCAACTTCTGGTGGCACGGTGTTCCATTGTGTCAGATCCGTGTATCTGTCATTTCTTCAATGGAAGTAGAAAAAGGGGGCGGGGGGACTGAGAAAGAAATCCTTCTTGATGTAACCTGAATATATTTAATCTTATATCGAATTTGTATAACCTACACATGATACAATGGAGGGATGAAACCCAGAGGGCCGGAACCTATCACCTCTGGGAGAGACAGCTGGGAGATGAAGAGACCATAAAAATTCCACAGTTAGATGTGTCCTGGGAAACTCTGAAAAAGATCGTTCTAAACAGGGGGTGGGGGGAATTAACATGTTGGCTCTTTGTTTTACTAAATATACATAAGGGGAGGGGTTTTAAACTCCCTTATCTATCTCTGCATGCCTGAGAGACCTTAGACGCTGCTTTTAACCCCTACATGAATTGTCTCTTCTCAATAAAGGATTCCTTTTGATACGTTTTCAGAAGTTCATAATAGTTGATTGAATGGGAAAAGTTCTGTAGCCTGACACATTGGTTAATTGTTCTCACCGTTAGGAAATTTCTCCTAAATTCCAGGTTGCTTCTCTTCTTGATTAATTCCCATCCATTCTTGCTTTGTCCTCTTTGGAAAATAAGTTGACCCCCCTCTTCTTCTCTGTGGCAGCCCCTCAAAAGTACAGGAATACTGCCGATATTGGAGAGGGTTTTTGAGATATATATAACTCAATATTTTTTTAAAAAAATTACATTTATATGCCGCCCTTCTCCGAAGACTCAGGGCGGCTTACAGTTTTTTTGGGATACAACCCAGTGTGCTCAGCAATAGCCTTCATTCCATTGTATATGCCTGCTTATTACTAAGCGGCATTTTTACAAGGTCAGCTAATTGACCCCAACAATCCTGGGTCCTCAATTTACCTACCCCGAGAGGATGGAAGGCTGAGTCAACCTTGAGCCTGGTGGGATTCGAGCCTACAGTAATTGTAGACAGCTGGATCTTAAGAGCAGGCATTTAACAGCCTGAGCCACCAATATTTGAGTTATTTATATTATATACTAGCTCGATACCCATGCTTCGTTATGAAACTATGTGGTCAGGCTTAGTTTTTGGGGAGGAAAATAAGGGGGAAAAATTCTGCCTCTGCCTACCAGCTTCCATCGGTATTCATCTGGCTAGCATCCTGTCAGTGTGTCAGAGAGTTGAGAGCTGTTTGGAAACTGAAAGAGTATTTGCTGTGTGAGCAAGAAGGAGACAGCAAGGAGCCTGGGTGTGGCTTAGCTCAACTGTTCTGGACTAAAGCTGCTTGGGGCTATGAAACTGAAACTGAAATTCCTCTCCTCTGCTTGTGTTTTGAGTTTGGAAGAGATTTCTTTTCAGGTGGGGAGGGGGAGTAGAACTCCTTAGCATCAGAGCGTGTTAATAATAATAATAATATAGGAAATACTCTAAATGCTCTGATGGTCATTTGGAAAAATCCTTTCTTAGCGAGCATCTAGAAGCCAAGAGGAACATACGTGCCAAATTTCAAGTTTGTAGGTTTTACAGTTTGGGAGATTTTGTGATGATGCGTGAGGGGTATTTCATGTGTGTGTGTGTGTGTGTGTGTGTATCAGGATTTGAGATATATAACAGGGTTGATTACATAAAGCTCCCCAGGACTTCGCCATTAGGGCAGGCTCAAAACTCTTGATTGCGGTCCCAAATTAGCCTCTGCAAATCAGACTTAACAGATCTGTCAATGCAGTCACTGGTACTAATACATTTGATAAACCGAAAACATTAGTCGCGTGTGGCCAGGTGTGCAAAACGGACGGCCCTTATTAGGTTACATGTCTCTCTCCCAACAAAGGTGGGGGGAAAATGGCCAAAGCAGGCCATCAATTCTAACTGGCAGCTTGATTGTGGCTCAGACATTTAAGTTCTCCGATATTTTGCCTAATTTCTTTTAGGATGCTTGCATATCCATTTTATTTTTAATTGGCCAATAGGATCCTGTACCCCACAGCGTATTTAGAAGAAGAACAGAATAATTACAAAGTTGGGAGGGACCTTGTAGGTCATCTAGTCCAACCCCCTGCCCAAGCAGGAGACCCTACACCATTGCTGACTGATGGCAGTCCAATCTCTTGAAAGTCTCAAGTGATGCAGCTTCTGAAGGCAACTTCTGTTCCATGGGTTGATTGCTCTCACTGTCAGAAAGTTTCTCCTTATTTCCAGGTTGAATCTCTCCTTGGTCAGTTTCCATCCATTATTCCTTGTCTGGCCTTCAGGTGCCTTGGAAAATAGCTTGACCCTTCCTCCTCTCTGGGGCAGCCCCTCAAATATTGGAAGACTGTTCTCCTGTCTCCCCTGGTCCTTCTCTTCCCTAGACTAGCCAGGCCCAGTTCCTGCAACCTTTCTTCATATGTTTTAGTCTCCAGACCTTTAATCCTCTTAGTTACTATTCTGTGCACTCTTTCTAGAGTCTCAACATCTTTTTTATAGTGTGGTGACCAAAACTGGATGCAGTACTCTAGGTGTGGTCTTACTAAGGCTTTATTAGTGTGGTATTAGTACCTCATGTGATCTTGATTAAATCCCTCTGTTAATGCAACTTAGGATTGCATTGACCCTACACCGTTTTTGAAAAGTGGTAGACTATCTGAATTGTATTGCAAAGGTCATAGAAACAGTAGAGGACTAAAAGCTGCTATGTATGTTATTGATTGGAAACATGGTTTGCCACTTTCCATTACAAAAAAAATTCTAGTTGTTGGCAACAGAATTCATCCAAAGGAACTCAGTTCTCATGTGGCTGCAGCAACTCACCTCTAAGGTTCCTGGATTGGGTTTAATTTTTAATTTTAATTCACATTTATATGCCGCCCTTCTCCGGAGACTCAGGACTGCTTACAATGTTTGGAGGGCAACCCAATGCGCTCAGCAATAGCCTTTCTTCCATTGTATATGCCTGCTTATTACTAAGTGGCATTTTTACAAAGTCAGCTTATTGCCCGCAACAATCTTGGGTCCTCAGTTTACCTCCCCCGAGAGGATGGAAGGCTGAGTCAACCTTGAGCCTGGTGGGATTCGAGCTTGCACTAATTGCAGGCAGCTGGAGCTAAGTGCTAGGTGTTTAACAGCCTGCACCACCAAGGCTCTTTTAAGGGTTGAGAACGTTTCTTTAGGGCTTGTCCAGCAGAGTATTGGCCTTTCTTCCCATCTGCATCAAAACTCTTTTAAGCCGTTTATGGTTTGGGCTCAAGTGCAAGATCCTTCTTCCCTAAGTTCTTTGCTCTGTCATAGAAGATAATATTTGTGGCTCAGGGTTGGACTGTGGGGTCCTTGGCGGTCTCTGAGCTGGGTGGTTTTCCTTGCAGACGTTTCATGACCCAACTAGGTAACATCATCAATGCTAGAAGGGAGAGAGGTGTGGCGTATGGAGGAGGAGGAGAAGAAGAGGAGGAGGAGGACAGGAGGAAGAGAGGAGAAAAGAGACAGTGGGGTCTTTGGTGCTCTCTGAGCTGGGTGTTTTCTTGCAGACGTTTCATGACCCAGTTAGGTAACACCATCAGTGCTAGAAGGGAGTGGGGTGTGTGAAGAGGAGGAGGAGGAGGATAATTTGAGCCTGACTTACCTCCATACCATTTTTTTAAAAATTGAAACAGTTTCTTGTATGTGCAATAGACAGACAATCTATTTTCTGGCCGAATATATTAATATAAATACTTTCCCCCCCATTAGCTTGTCCTTCCGGTGACTGAATTAGGAGTTTTAAAAGGCCTCCAGTTTTCGAGGGTAGATGAGGGTATTACTCTGTGTTATCTGCCCTTTGAATACATTCCCCCAGTGCCTATTCTGACTTACAGACTGGTTTTAATCAAAATATTCAGCCTCCCCGTTTTTCCCCTTAGACTTGGTGTTTCATTATTGGGTCAGAAGCTTGCAAAGTGGAGCTCTGGCTGACTAAACAGATGTCCAATCAATCCTTCAGATTGGCCTTCTCATCCTCTCCTGGACTCACTTAGACAAGATGAAAAACCCAGCAGAGTTGTGCATGCTCCTGAACACAAAAACGGCCCTTTGATGTAGAGGGGGAGCCCTGGGAATGCGATGGTCTCTTTCCAGTAGTGCTGCTTTCCAATAACTCGTCTCCCTTCTGAAAAGGTGGTTTGCAGTTGAGGTTTTACAGGATGCAGAACACAGCATGACGGAGTCGGAAGGGACCTTAGAGGTCTTCTAGTCCAGCCTCTGCTCGAGCAAGAGACCCTATATCATTCTGGACAAATGGCTGTCCAGTCTCTTCTTAAAAGCTTCCAGTGACAAAGAACCCACAACTTCTGGAGGCAACTTCCATTCCACTGATTAATTGTCCTCATTGTTAGGAAGTTTCTCCTTAATTCCAGGTTGCTCCTCTCTTTGATTAGTTTCTACCCGTTGTTTTTAGAAGAGAAGAGAAGAGAAGAGAAGAGAAGAGAATTCTTTATTGGCCAGGTGTGATTGGACACACAAGGAATTTGTCTTGGTGCAAATGCTCTCAGTATACATAAAAGAAAAGATACATTCATCAAGAGTCAAGAATCATCAGGTTCAACACTTAATAATAGTCATAGGGTACAATAAGCAATCAACTTAGATAGATAGATAGATAGATAGATAGATAGATAGATAGATAGATAGGAAGAAAAGAGAAAGAAAGAAAGGAAAGAAAGAAAGAAAGAACAGAACAGAACAGAACAGAACAGAATAGAATAGAATAGAATAGAATAGAATAGAATAGAATAGAATATTCTTTATTGGCCAGGTGTGATTGGACACACAAGGAATTTGTCTTGGTGCAAATGCTCTCAGTGTACATAAAAGATACATTCATCAAGAGTCAAGAATCATCAGGTTCAACACTTAATAATAGTCATAGGGTACAATAAGCAATCAACTCAGATAGATAGATAAATAGATAGATAGATAGATAGATAGATAGATAGGAAAGAGAAAGAAAGAAAGAAAGAAAAAGAAAGAAAGAAAGAAAGAAAGAAAGAAAGAAAGAAAAGAAAGAAAGAACAGAACAGAACAGAACAGAGAATTCTTTATTGGCCAAGTATGATTGGACACACAAGGAATTTGTCTTGGTGCAAATGCTCTCAGTGTTCATAAAAGCAAAGATACATTCGTCAAGAGTCAAGAATCATCAGGTACAACACTTAATGGTAGTCATAGGGTAGAAATAAGCAATCAAATCAGATAGATAGATAGATAGATAGATAGATAGATAGATAGATAGATAGGAAAGAGAAAGAAAGAAAGAAAGAAAGAAAGGAAAGAAAGAAAGAAAGAAAGAAAGAAAGAAAGAAAGAAAAAAGAACAGAACAGAATAGAATTCTTTATTGGCCAAGTATGATTGGACACACAAGGAATTTGTCTTGGTGCAAATGCTCTCAGTGTACATAAAAGGAAAGCTACATTCGTCAAGAGTCAAGAATCATCAGGGACAACACTTAATGATAGTCATAGGGTACAATAAGCAATCAAATCATACTAGGAAACAGTCCATATAAATCGTAAGGATACAAGCGACAAAGTTACAGTCATACAGTCACAAGTGGGAGGGATGGGTGATAAGGAGTGATGAGAAGATTAACAGTAATAGTGCAGACTTTGTAAATAGTTGGACAGTGTTGAGGGAATTATTTGTTTAGCAGAGTGATGGTTTTGGGGTGAAAAACTCTCCTTGTGTCTAGTTGTTCTGGTGTGCAGGGCTCTATAGCGTCGTTTTGAGGGAAGGAGTTGAAACAGTTTATGTCTGGGATGGGATGGGTCTGTAAATATTTTCACAGCCCTCTTTTTGACTCCTGCAGTTTACAGGTCTTTAGATGCTTTGGAGAATAGCTGGACTCCTTTTCTCTGGGGCAGCCCCTGTGAAATTGGAAGACTGCTATCATGTCATCCCTAGTCCTTCTTTTCATCAATTTAGACATACCCAATTCCAGCAACCGTTCTTCGTATGTTTTAGCCTCCAGCTCCCTGATCATATTTGTTGCTTTTCTCAGCATTCTTTCTAGAGAAGTTTTGGAGAATAAGTTGACCCCCTCTTCTTTGTGACAGCCTCTTTGTTTGGATAGGGCCCAGTATGTCAGATCGTTTGCAGCATGGCTGCTATTATGAGACAACCCAGGAGCAAAACACAGCACACAGAGACTTAGACATTCAACAGTTATATACAGACATATATATGGTAGGCAAAATACCTTAACAAGCAATCTTCTTCTTAACTCTATACGGAGAAACTGCACTGAATACTGGACACAAGGAGAGAGAACATGCCCTCTAATGGCTGCCTTTATATAAATGCCTCTTAAAGGGATAGAACCCATCCCTAGCCTTAAAGGGAAATACCTATTGTATGCTGATTCATTCTCAATTGCATCAGCCTTACAATTACATCAGACTTCCAGCAGCTGGCAACTATTACTGCTGCTGGTCAGCTCTTAAATCTTAATACCTCAACACAGTGCTCAAGTCTGTTGAGATCCTTTTGAATCTTGAGTCTTCTCGTTTTAAAATGTTCCCTATTCCCCCCACCAGCTTGGGGGAATAATTCTTATCCAGGTACACATTTGTTTGCATCAGAACGAAACCTGAGAGAACATGTTCAGCATAACTGCCAGCAACCTCGCAGCAAAATACAAAACACTTGTTTCCCAGGAGGTACAAAGTTTGCACTTGGCAATCAGCCAGACACTTCTATTTAAAAGTAAATGCATTTATTTGCTTGCTCTTAATCAGCGCTCCAGTGCTGCCTTCTAGATCGTTAATGGCAGGGAGTCCTAGCACATAACCTTTTGTTTCCCATGGCAATTTAATTATGGATTTTTTTTTTCACATGCTAAAACAGCATTTCTCAAAGCTCTCCTGATAGATGTGAGCTGACAGATGACTAAACTAAAACAATTTTTTTTTGTCTCTGTCTTCAAAAAAGAGGGGAGAAAGGAACAGTCCAGCATTCAACATGAGATTCCTAGGAGGTTTCTGGAGCAGATCCTCCAGAGATAATTCTGTCAAGGCTCGGAGTTTTCTGTGGTTCATCATCATTGTGGAAGGTGAAAATGAAAGGTTGCAAGGTTTAAGCCCGGGGTCCTTTATTGCCTGATGTTTTTATTAATGACCTGGATGTCTATTCTAGTCTTTTGGCTAAAATATACGAAGAACTGTTGCAGGAACTGGGCCTGGCTAGTCTAGTGAAGAGAAGGACCAGGAGAGATAGGATAGCAGTCTTCCAAGATTTGAGGGGCTACCACAGAGAGGAGAAAGAGGTCAAGCTATTTCCCAAGGCACCCGAAGGCCAGACAAGGAACAATGGATGGAAACTGAACAAGGAGAGATTCAACCTGGAAATAAGGAGGAATTTCCTGACAGTAAGAACAATCAACCCATGGAACCAAAGTTGCCCTCGGAAGTTGTGGGAGCTTCATCCCTGGAGGCTTTCAAGAAGAGACTGGACTGCCACCTGTCAGAAACAATGTAGGGTCTCCTGCTTGGGCGGGGGGTTGGACAAGGTGACCTACAAGGTCCCTTCCAATTCTGTTAATCTGAATGTGTCTATGAATGGCTGATTTGTCAGAGTGCCAGGCTTCTAGACATTCCCTGGCATTTTTGGACTTGGCCCGGTCTAGAATGGCCACATTTTCCCAATTAAAACTATGATTAAATCTATCTGCCTGTTGTCAAATTAAAGAATTTTCATCCTGTTGGCGTTCATGGATGCGTTCTGCCAGTCTTCTGCCTGTTTGTCCTATGTTGTGGTTGTTTACAGTCCTTACTGTGTGTTGTAGATGACTCCTGTTTTTTTTTTCCTTCTGGGGCTGTTGGGTCTTTTGGTCTGCTTAGGATGTTTTGAAGGGCTCAAGTTGGCTTGTGGTTGAAACTTTCAAGAAGAGGCTGGGCAACCATTTATCTGAAATGATATTATAGATTAACTTTAAACAACATTCAAGAAGTAAACAATACCGCAATCGTTGGAATTCCCAACTCAGACAGTCAAGGCATAAACAACAGCCAAACCAAGGAATCACCAGAACACTCACATCCAAGACTGATAGGGCAAGCCATCTGTATGTAAATGGGGAGCAAACGCCTTTCTCTTCTGTCACTGATGATGTTACCTAGTTGGGTAATGAAATGTCTACAAGAAAACTGCCAAGCTCGTAGAGCACCAAGGACCCCACAGTCATCATTGTCTTTGTCATCGTCATCATTGCCGCTGCCATCCTCCTCCTCCTCCTCCACTCCACACAACCCTTCTCTTCTGTCACTGATGATGTTACCTAGTTGGGTAATGAAATGTCTGAAAGGAAACAATCAAGCTCAGAGACCACCAAGAACCCCACAGTCCTCCTCTTCCTCTGCCTCCTCTTCCTCCTCCTCCTCTTCCTCCTCCCCCTCCTCCCTGCAAACCCCACCCCCTTCTAGCACTGATGACATTACCTAGCTAGGCCATGAAACGTCTGCAAGAAAACAATCAAGCTTCAAACGCTCACAATCTTAATTATTTCTGAGGCAATCTATTTCTTTTAAACTTTTTATCGTTTGAATAAATGACTGGAAAAAATTAAGTGGCGTTTCCGCATGAGGGTTAATTGAAAATCTCCCTCGGGAAGCTTTATGTCACTGACTGATATCCATCTCAGTCTCCCTAAGATTTTACATACACTGTACATCTGTCTGTGTATTTGACAAATGGATTTGCAGAATCCTTTTCAGCTCATCCGGGCTGCGAAATCATGTTCCTATAATAATCGTGTAGAATTTTACCGGCTTGTGCAGTCCTATGAGAATCGTTCATTCAATCTAAACAGCGCCGGATCCTACAAATGAGATGATTTCCTTCAATTTGAATGGCAATTGCAAATCACACATTGCTGTTTACAAGAAGTTGGAACCGAAAAAGCTTTACCACTTGATGGCACTGTTAAATATTTAGTGAGCATCCTGCAAGGGGGAAAAAATTGTTAAAATCCTTATTAAAAATAGACACGTTCAACAGTTGCTAAATGCTAATATAATGTTGTTGGTGATGCAAACATTCATTTCCTTCAGTGCTTTAGTTTAATTCTTGCTAGGAAATGTCTGATGCTGGAAATTCCTCTAGGTTTCAGTCCCAAAATTCTGCTTATCAAGTTTTAAATATATAGGATGTCCTTGCTACCTGTATTTAAGGAACCAGTAAGAAAAGGCAATCTTTATCTGCAATAGCTTTGCCAGGGATTTATGTGTCCAAAAAGTCAAGTCGGCGTTGTGGCCACAGTTGTGCAATCCAGATCTGTCCCTGCACATGAAACAGAGCAGGTTTCAGACTCATGACTGCAGGGTACCTTGATGCTCTCTGAGGTTGGCTGTTTTCATGCAGACGCTTCATGACCCAACTAGGGAACATCATCAGTGCTTGAAGGAAATAAGGCTTGTGGAATGGAGTGGGAAGAGGAGGAAGAGGAGAACTGGAGTCCTAGGTGCTCTTTGAGTTTGGCTGCTTTCCTGCAGACATTTCATGAGCCAACTAGGGAACATCATCAGTGCTATAATGGAGAGAGGTGTGCAGCGTGGAGGAGGAGAACTGTGGAGTCCTAGGTGGTCTCTGAGCTTGGTTGTCTTCTTGCGGATGTTTCATTACCAACTAGGTAACATCACCAGTGCTATAATGGAGAGAGGCTATAATAGAGGGAGGGAGGGAGGAGAGGAGGAGGAGGAGGAGGAGGAGGAGGAGGAGGAGGAGGAGGAGGAGGAGGAAGAACAGCTAGGGATCATCATCAGTGCTAAGAGGGATGAGGGGTTTGCAGAGTAGTGAAGCTATTTACTGGTAGCTTCTCAACAATTGCCAACAAGCCAACAGTAAACAGCCCAGCCAAAGAACCTCTATTTAAGATCATCCTCACCAAGACTCAAAGAAGAATAGAAACTGAGAGCAAACCCCTCTCTCTTCTAGCACTGATGATGTTGCCTGCAGTAGTCTGGGTCATGAAACGTCTGCAAGAAAGCCAGCACCCTCAGAGAGCCCTGACCCCCTCATTTCAATTCTGAGTGACAAATATTCTCCTTTATTGGTTTTTCAAAATTCTGTTGTTGCAGTGTCTATCCATAAATTAAACACAGGAGAAGAGAGTTGGAAGGGACCCCGGAGGCCTTCTAGTCCAACCCCCTGTTCAAGCAGAAGACCCCCTAGACCATTTCAGACAGGTCCAGTCTCTTCTTCAAAAGCCTCCAGTGATGGAGCCCCCACAACTTCTGAGGACAAACTGTTCCTCTGGTTAATGGTTCTCATTGTCTGGAAGTTTCTTCTTAGTTCCAGGTTGCCTCTCTCCTTGATTAGTTTCCAACCAGTGCTTCTTGTCCTGCCTGCAAGGGATTCGACAATAGCTTGACCGTTGACCCCCTCTGCCTTGTGGCAGCCCTTCAAATATTGGAAGTCTGCTATCGTTTCATCCCTGGTCCTTCTTTTCATTAGACTAGACATACCCAATTCTTGCAACCATTCTTCATATGTTTTAACCAGGGGTGGGATTCAAATTTTTTAACAACTGGCTTAGTTGGTGGGCATGGCTTGGCGGTCATGTGACTGGGTGAACATGACTTGCTGGTCATTAGAGTGGCTGGGTGTGGCCAACTCAATGTCACTCACATCGAGGCATGCATCTCCTCGCCTGGCCTCTCATGACTGTGGGGATGCTGCAACAGTCGTAAGTGTGAAAAATGGTCATAAGTCACTTTTTCAGTGCCGTTGTAACTTTGAATGGTCACTCCACACAAGCAAAGTACCAGCAAAGGAGGGGGAAAAAAACTCCAGAGAAGTTCCTGAGACAGGAAGTCTAATCCTGCCAAGAATGTAATAAGGGTTAACGGAGAGGCAGTTTCTGTAAGCAACACCAGAATGTTTCCTTCCTGCCTTCCTTACAGGATTAGCCCAGTCATTTCTTCTAACAACCGGTTCTCCGAACTGCTTAGAATGTTAACAACCGGTTCTAGCGAATAGGTGCAAACTGGTAGAATCCCAGCCCTGGTTTTAACAGAATATAACACAATAACAGGGTTGGAAGGGACCTTGGAGGTCTTCTAGCCCAACCCCCTGCTCAGGCAGGAAATCCTATACCACTTCAGACAAATGGCTGTCCAATCTCTTCTTAAAGCCTCCAGTGATGAAGTGTCCACAACTTCTAGAGGCAAGTTGTTCAACTGATTAACTGTTCTCACTGTCAGGAAGTTTCTCCTTACTTCTAAGTTGCTTCTCTCCTTGCTTAGTTTCCATCCATTGCTTCTTGTCCTGCCTTCAGGGGCTTTGGAGAATAATTTGAGCCGCTGTTCTTTGGGGCAGCCCCTCAAATATTGGAAAATTTCTTGTGGCCCTAGCAGGAGGATCTGTCTGCTTTTCCACCGTCCTTTAGCCCTGCCAACCTAGATGTGAATCTCTATTTATGTCCCTTTCTGCTGCTTTGTCAGCTGCTAGCATCAATTTTCCACTCCAGGTCTCAGGAGAGCCAGCCTTGGTCAGTCTTTTGTGGGGGAAGGGAGGGGCTAGCGAGCCTTTTACCAGGGGCAGAATTACTCGCTGGGTTGTGTCACAGTGGCAGCCCTAACGCTCTGCTACCTGGCTTGTCAAGCAAAACACATACCTGTTTTGTCTCTGCCTGCCTGGTTGAATTAATTACAAATATTTGCTGTCTAAAGTCCTGCCACTAACATTGATGCAACCAACAATGGCACCACCAGGGTGTGTGTGTGTGTGTGTGAGAGAGAGAGATAGATGGAGGGGG
>CM019149.1:306854224-306866608 GCA_009733165.1 Naja naja
ATCTACAACCTGAAGAAGCCCCCGGCCACCCAGCCAGGCTACAAGAGCAGCAACCTGTCTGGGAAGCACACCGACCCCGTCTGGCAGGTAAGGATCGCGGCTCCTCCCTTACCCCTCCTGTGCCTCTCCGGCCCGGGCCTTCTTGGAGAACGGAGTTGATGGGCAGAATCTCAGGTGTGCTAGAAGAGAATCTCTGGGGCTCAGGGCGGAACGTGGGGCTCCTTGGGGCTCCCTTGGTTGTTTCCACGCAGACCTTTCATGACCTGACTCGGGAACGTCATCAGTGCATATTCGCATCCATTTCATGTGTTCATCATCATGTTTATACTTATACCTGTTATCTGATGCTTGCTTGACAAATAAAATAAATATGAAAAAAATATATCAGATTTCTTCTTTCTTGCCCCCAGGTGAAGTGGCAGAAAGACGATATGGACAACAACTTGAATTTCTTCTCGGTGTCTTCAGATGGCCGCATTGTCTCCTGGACTTTGGTCAAGGTAAGGAAGGACTCTTGAATCTTCGGCTGCTTGCAACATACATCCTGCTTCCTTCTTGTGCCTTGCTGATAATGCTCTTTGTTCAAGACAAGTTCTTCCCCAAATCAATCAATCTATCTATCTATCTATCTATCTATCTATCTATCTATCTATCTACCTATCTAGTCAAGCAAGTATTAGATAACAGGTATAAGTATAACCATAATTATGAGTACATGAAATGGATACGAATAAAAAGAAACATTAGGACAGGGACGGTAGGCACGTTGGCGCACTTATGCACACCCCCTACAGACCTCTTAGGAGTGGGGTGAGGTCCACGGTAGACAGTTTGAGGTTAAAGTTTTTGAGGTTTGGTGAAGAAACCACAGAGTCAGGGAGTGCATTCCAGTGTTGTGGTTAGCCGGCAGCAGGTGCGGACGGCTGAGGAGAACGAGGACTCCGAGGAGGGGCCGGGACCATCAGGGAGTGGACTGCTGCCTTCAGAGATTGTGGCTGCTGGCAGCAGCGATGAGGAGGTTCCCAAGGAGCCTGTGCTGGCGCAAAAAGGCTGGCAGGGCGGCTGCCCAGGAAAGAGCAGTTGCAGCAGCACGGGCGACTTGGGAGTAAGGCTGCAAGGTAATGGCCCCTCCTTCAAGAAGATAAAAGCCAGCAGTGATTGGATCGCCTTTCTTTGCAGAAGAAGCAAAGACGCTTTGAAACTGAAGCCTCAGTGGATTATGTCATTGGCGGCAGATCTTATTTGGTGTTTGAAGACTCCTTGTATTGTGAAATATTTCTTATCTGTTATTCTTGGCAGCCTTGCACAGTTTTGGCATTGACCACTCTGTTGCTGAAGTCATATTTTCTGCAATCGAGTTTGGTGTGGTTTACCTTGAGTTTGTATTTATTGTGTGCTCTTGTATTGTTGTGGTTGAAGCTGAAGTAGTCATTGACCAGGTAGCACATTGCAATAGATAATTTTATGTGCTATATACTTAGGTCGGAAAGAAGGCGGCGTAGTTCTAGGTTGTCTAAGCCTAAAATTTCAAGCCTGGTGGCATAAGGTACTACTAATATATACTGGAATGCAAATGCTAAATTTCTGGAGCATGTTGGCTGGGAAAAGTTTAAACAAGACTATAATAATAAAAAACAGTATTATTGTAAAAACTCCATTGTTCACTGATCATAAAAATGATAGGAATATTGATGAATCATTAAAAGAAGAACCCTCTATAACTGTAAAAGATGAGGATTTGATAGGGGAGGTGGAGGAAGAAAATATACAAACAACATGTACTGAGTTTCCTAGAAGGTCAATTAGAGAGAGACGTAAATCTAACAGAGTTCAAATAAGCATTGTATGTCGAGTTAGATAAAGAATCTTCTAATCTCTATGAAATTGTATGAGGATGTAAAGTAATATTAATTGTGTAAAAGTTATGAATTGAAGACATAATGTATTATATATTGACCAACCCAAAGGGGAGAATGTTATGTATATGTACACAACGTAGTTGGGTTGACAATATATAAACCAGAAATATATATGTCTGTAGCTTTAAGGAAAAATACTGTAATGTATTATACTGTGTTCTGGCTGGTTGAATTTGCTGCAAGTTGCCATAAGAGGGAGCTATAGATCATGGTTTAATTTTCTCTTTCTCACTGATGATCTCTCTTGATACTTACACTGACTGACTACGGACCAATACTGACTAACTCTGTTTGCTTTGATATTCTGTTGATATCAAGGTTAGCTGTTGTATTATGGTTTGATATTTGTCTGCTGTAAAAATGTGAAACTGGTAAGAAGACTTCTTACTGGACTGTTAAACGTATATGACATGGACTGTTTATTGGACTGTGCTATTTCTTCAAGTAAACATTAACACAACTTGATTTAATTCTGTGTGGCTGTATATTTATTCATAACTGTTCTCATAAATGTTTCCATGCTGCATATCCTTGTTATACAAGGGTTACGCTGCATAAATCCTAACACTGTGCAACTCGTTGGCTTCAGTCCCATATCATATCCCTGATTGTAAACCATGCAGAACAAATTATGCTATGCCAAAACCAACCAAGCGACATCTCAAGAGCACATCTCCTTCCAACCCTGACACTCCCAGTGTTTGAACAAAGATTTTTCTATTTATGCTGTGACTGTGAATCCTTTACTGGAGTCCTAAGTGTCTGGTAGCCATTTGATCTAGTGGTTAGGGCACCAGGCTAAAAATCAGGTTAGACAGTTAGTCCCACTTCAGGGATGAACGCCGGCTGGGTGACTTTGGGCCAATCACCAGGAGACTGGGAGTTGTAATCCTGCCTTAGGTATGAAAGCTGACTCGGTGACTTGGGCCAATCACCAGGAGACAGTGAGTTCTAGTCCTAGACTCATCCAATTTTGGCAACCTTAAGACTTGTGGAATTCAGGTCCCAGATTCCCCAGCCACCAGGAATTCAGACCTTACCAAGGGGCTCTTGATGCTCTCTGGTGGCTTTCTTGCAGACATTTCATGACTCAGCTAGGTAACATCAGCAGGGCTAGAAGGGAGTGGGGTTTGCAAGGAGGAGGAGGAGGAGGAGGAGGAGGAGGAGGAGGAGGAGGAGGAGGAGGAGGAGGAGGAGGAGGAGGAGGAAGATGACAGTGGGGCCTTGGTGTTCTCTGAACTTTGTTGTTTTCTTGCAGACTTTTCATTATCCAACTAGGGAATATCATCAGTGCTAGAAGGGTGAAAAGTTTGATGAGCCATAGTGGCACAGTGGTCAGAGTGTGGTACTGCAGACTACTTCTGCTGCCTGCCGGCTGCCTGCAATTTGGCAATTCAAATCCCACCAGGCTCCAGGTTGATTCAGCCTTCCCTCCTTCCGAGGTGGGTAAAATGAGGACCCAGATTGTTGGGGACAAATAGGCTGACTCTGTAAACCACTTAGAGAGGGGCTGCAAAAGCACAGTGAAGCGGTATAGAAGTCTAAGCGCTCTTCCTATTGCTATCTGTTTATATACCGATGGTTTGCTCTGACGTGGTTGATGGGAATGTTAAACGAACCAAGACCAAGCTCTACTCCCTTCTAGCAATGTTTAGAATAGAATAGAATAGAATTCTTTATTGGCCAAGTGTGATTGGACACACAAGGGATTTGTCTTTGGTGCAAATGCTCTCAGTGTACATAAAAGAAAGGATACATGCATTGAATGTTAAGAATCATCAGGTACAACACTTAATGATAGTCATAGGGTACAATAAACAGTCAAATCAGATAGATAGATAGATAGATAGATAGATAGATAGATAGATAGATAGAAAAAGAAAGAGAGAGAGAGGGGGAGGAAGGAAGGAAGGAAGGAAGGAAGAAGGAAGGAAGGAAGGAAGGAAGGAAGGAAGGAAGAATAGAATTTTTATTGGCCAAATGTGATTGGACACACAAGGAATTTGTCTTTGGTGCAAATTTTCTTTAGTGTACATAAAGAAAAGATGCATTCATCAAAAGTCAAGAATCATCAGGGACAACACTTAATGATAGTCACAGGGTACAATAAGCAATCAAATCATACTAGGAAACAGTCAATATAAATCGTAAGGATACAAGCGACAAAGTTATAGTCCTACAGTCACAAGTGGGAGGGGATGAGCGATAAGGAGTGATGAGAAGATTAACAGTAATAGTAGTAGCAGGGTTAATAGTTGAACAGTGTTGAGGGAATTAATTTTTTAGCAGAGTGATGGTGTACAGGAAAAAACTCTCCTTGTGTCTAGTTGTTCTGGTGTGCAGGGCTCTATAGCATCGTTCTGTGGGTAGGAGTTGAAACAGTTTATGTCCGGGATGTGAGGGGTCTGTAGATATGTTCCCAGCCTTCTTTTTGACTCGTGCAGTATAACAGGTCCTCCATGGAAGGCAGGTTGGCAGTAATTGTTTTTTCTGCAGTGCTAATTACTTTCTGAAGTCTGTGTGTGTCCTGTTGGATTGCAGAACCAAACCAGACAGTTATAGAGGTGCAGACGACAGGCTCCATAATGTGGATGTTGCTTAATTGGGTAATGCAGACTAGCTAGGGAATTCTGGGACTTGCAGTCCACTAGTCTTAAAGTTGCCAAGGTTGGACACCCCTGACCTAGATGGGTGTCTGCTAGGACACCCTGGAACATGGGTTCTCTCATTATCACCGCCCTTCTGTAAGTTATTGGGCCCCTTCAGGAAGCATTCAGCACTTTCCTCCTCTTCCTTCCTTTTGAATCCCTCCCAAAATGTTCCTGTTTCAAAGCTTTTTTCTCGTGGATACCGCTTCCAACACCACTCTGATCTTCCTTCTCCCAACAGAATGAGCTGGTTCACAGATATCATCAATGCTGCTTGGCTGAATGGTATGATGGAGGAGGATCGGCAGGATGCTGCTGCATAGCAAAACACCATTGGTAAAGTCTCCAGAAGTGAAAATCACTGGCTCAGGGATTGAACTGTGGAGCTCCTTGGTGCTCTCTGAGCTGGGCTGTTTTCATGCAGGCTTTTCATTGCCCAACTGGGTATCATCTCAGGGCTAGAAGGGGAGTGGGGTTTGTGGAGGGAAGAACAGGAGGAGAACTGTGGAACTCCTCTGGTGCTCTCTGATGCTTATTGGTTTTCTTGTGATTTTTTATTACCTGGGTGTCAACATCTCAAGGGTGCATGTGAGGGGGAGGGAGAGTTGAGGAGAGGTGGAGGAGCAGGAGGAAGAGTACCAAGAACCCCCTAGTTCCACCCTTCCATCTTCCTTCTCCTTCTCCTTCTCTTTGCAAACACTCTTTTCTGGCACTGATGATGTTCCCTAGTTTGTGGTGAAAAACTGCAAGGAAGAAACTAAGCTAAGAGAGGCACCAGGACCCCACAGTCCCCATCTTCCTCTCCTCCTCCTCCTCCTCCCTCCTCCTCCTCCTCCTCCTCCTCCTCCTCCTCCTCCTCCTCCTCCTCCTTTCTTCAAACCCCCTCCTTCTAGCACTGAAGATGTTACCTAATTGGGTGATGAAATGTCTGCAAGAAAACAATGAAGCTCAGAGAGCACCAAGGGACTCCTTGATACAGTCTGAATTTCCTTCATTTTTCTCTGTTATCTGCACCCAAAGTAGTAATTCTAGACAGGACTCCTTAGGACTAAGTGCTGTTAACAAACGCCCAGGGCACCATAAAATCCTAGTGAGCAGTGAGAGAGAGAAGAGGCTCTCCTGATTGGAAGGTCTTCAAACGAGCCAAAGGATCGCTTGAGTCTCTAAAATGGCTTGCTGGATGCAGTTCCCTTTAATCAGAGGAAGCAGCCTCTGTGGCTCATGAATGAAGAATTCAGAGCTTGCCTTAGAAATCGTGGGTGGTCCATCACTGGAGGTTTTTTTTTAAAAGACTAGACAGTCACCTATGTGAAATAGTATAGGTTCTCCTGCTTGAGCAGGGGGCTGGACTAGAAGACCTCCAAGGTCCCTTCCAACTCTATTCTATTCTATTCCTAATTCACATTCTATTCTATTCTGTTTTCTATTCTATTCCTAAGTGATATTCTATTCTGTTCTATTGTATTCTATTGTATTCTATTCTATTCTATTCTATTCTATTCTATTCTATTCCATTCCCATGATATTCTCATTCTATTCTATTGCATTCTATTGTATTCTATTCTATTCTATTCCATTCCATTCCTCCTATATTCCATTCTATTCTATTCTATTCTATTCTATTCTATTCTATTCTATTCCTCATTTATTCTATTCTCTGTTCTGTTCTTGTTCTATTCGGGTATTCTATTCTACCCTATTCTATTCTGTTCTGTTCTGTTCTTGCTTCTATTCTATCTCTGTTCTATTCTGTTCTATTCCAACTGATATTCCATTCTGTTCCTATCTAGTTTTCTATTCTATTCTATTCTATTCTGTTCTTGCTCTTGTTCTGTCTATCTGCCTTTCTATCTCTATTCTATTCTCATTCCCATTCTATCTTCATTCTATTCCTAACTGATATCTCTATTCTGTCTTGGCTCCAGTTTTCTATTCTATTCTATTCCTAACTGATATTCTATTCTTGTTCTGTTTGGTTTTCATTCTGTTCATTCTGTTCTGTTCTGTTCTAATAGGCTTTGTTCTTCATTCTATTCTATTCTATTCTATTCATTCTATTCCCAACTGATATTCTATTCTGTTCTATTCGGTTTTCTATTCTATTCTATTCCTAACTGATATTCTATTCTGTTCTATTTGGTTTTCTATTCTGTTCTATTCTGTTCTATTCTGTTTTCTATTCTATTCTATTCCTAACTGATATTCTATTCTGTTCTATTCTGTTTTCTATTCTATTTTATTCTTAATTCATATTCTATTCTGTTCTATTTGGTATTCTATTCTGTTCTGTTCTATTCTATTCTATTCTATTCTATTCTATTCCATTCCATTCCATTCCATTCCATTCCATTCCATTCTGGCTCAAGAAATGTATGTCCTTCCTTTGGTTTGGGGAGATCCCTGAGCAAATTCCCACGAAAATAAAAAAGGTAACTGAAGGCTCAGCCCCATCTCTATGTGGTTGACCATCTTCTTACACACATTGCTGGTGTGTGGTGGTAGAGGGAGGGTGGACAGGAAAACAGCTGGTTCCCTGGCAGATGTGGTCATCCTGCCATTGGATGTTTCCAACAGTTAGCTCAAAGCAAAAACCTGTATATTTTTTGCTTAAGCAAAGGCCTCATGTTGATCAAAGCCCAGCTGAACTATGTCCCCAAATATTTTGCTGCCTTATTTGTATTTTTTTTTCTTGGTTTGCCAAACAGGTTGTGGGACTTCCTTTGATTTTCACAAGAAGATCGATTATCTGTTCCTGGTGGGTACCGAGGAAGGCAAAATCTACAAGGTAAGAGAAACTTTCTCGTAAAACCGGGTTGCATTTTCTGGTCACAGAGCACAGGTGGCCTCCTTCCCTGTCCAGAAAAGTGTCTCAGGCATTTATGAGCCTCACCTAAATAGAGCAGGTGAATACCTCCTAACAGGTGGGAGGTGCTAGAAAAATTGTGAATGCATGACACTAGTGGATTTCAGAAGGAGGGCGTCTTAAGACTTGGGACAGATTGATGATATCAGAGGACTGAATACAATATGTTTGTTTTTGCCTGTTGCCTGAGAGAGGGTGGGGAGGGAGAGGGGGGGGCAGAGCCTAGGCTGTCCATCAGCCCTCAGATGGAGAGTCAATAGCCCCCAGGTCTGGAGGTGGCTGATGAGGAAGAGGAGGAACAGCTGAGTCCAGTGCCTGATGTGCAGATGCGCAGAAGGCAGAGGAGAGGAGAGCATTGGAAATCTATGGGCTGGTCCTTGGGAAGGAAGAGCCACCACTGCTAGTGAAATTGTCACTGCGGGGTTTTTTTGTTTGTCTTTCAAGCTTCTAAGCTCATATTCTAGCAAGCAGGTGTCTGCTAGCCAGCACTGTTATCTTGTCTCCATAGTAATAAGATAAGAAAGTCTTGTGATATTTTGATCCACTGCGCATGTGTACAAAGTTTATACTTCACTTCCTTTGTAATTTCCGTTGTATTTTTCCTTTGTTCTTTTTCTATATGCCTTGGTGGAGATTAGGTTGCAAACATGTAGCTCCGTGTAGGTTTCTTTATTTTATAAATAAAAATGTTCTTAGGTTACTTTCCAGGTCTAATTTTTATCTCCGTTGACAGCAAAGAAAAACACGGTCTATCACCTCTAATTAGCAGGGATGTTTTGGAAGATTTTTTACTCCCTGGCAAGAGGTTTTTTCCAAGCCTTTGAAGATGGTAGCAGAGAAAGGCTTGACAGAAGCCCCACCTGAGTTCTGAGGATAAAAGTCAAGGGGAAAAGATGAATGGGTGTGGCAGACAACTATTTATCTCCCTGCCAGGCAAAGAGTTAACCTGCGAGGTAAACTTTTTTGCCAGGGCTGCCGGCGCTCCTAATAAAGGAATCTTTTGAGTTCACGTCAGAGGGCTTGTCGTGTTTGGGGAGCTGCATCAGAACAATGTTAATCTTTAATTATGGCATCCTTCTTGGGAAGATCTAATCGTCACCCTCTTTAATTTTGGGGAAGCATTTTGGAAATATTCTTGGATCACCGTTGCTAACTTAAGCCTTCAGCCAACTTGTTACGATTTGTGGCACCGTCAGCCAGGTGTTCAGACTGGATTTGACATTTTTCTCTACCTGTTGAGTCCTTTCAGCGGACCTGGGGAGGCAGATGTTGTTATATGAAGGAGTTCAAGGTATTGTGATGACCCAAAGGGATGTGGCACAAAAATAACAAAGTCACAAAAGTAGAATAAATTCCCTTTATTGCCTCCAACCTGGTCCCCAATTATCCTCGGCGGGAGATCAAACTCTTCCAAAAACAGTCTACGAAGGGAAGAAATGCAGTCCAAACCCAAAGTACAGATAAATTAGAAATAAAAAAACCCAACACAAACCACACTGAAGTAATTAACACAACAGGCCAGGATAATAAATTGCAGACTTCCAAAAGATAAGGAAGCACACACAGTTGGGAGGAAGCCAAAACCCAGATAAGCCTCAACAAGATAATGCACACTTTGCTTCCAGCAAGGAGCTGTGTGCAAATGCCCCACTTATATCCTGTTCTCCCAGCTGCAACTAATGAAAGGGATCAGGGCCCTTTTCTCTCCCATAAGCCACGTTGTTCCCCTATCTCCTCCTCCCTGTGTGCCCTAGGATGAAGAGGGGTTAGGGTTAGGGTTAGTGCAGTTTGCCCTTTTAAACAGTCTTCCCAGCTGCAGCCCATGAAGGGATCAGGGCCCTTTCCACTCCCATAAGCCATGTTGCTTCTCTGTTCCTCCCTGTGTGCCTTAGGATGAAGAAGGGATGGCCCTGGTCTTCCTCTGAAGGCCCAGCCGGACTGGGCCCTTCCCCAGTTTCTTCCACAGCCACCAGAGCCACACTCCCACTCCCTGTGAGCTGCTCGGCCTCCCCCTCGGAATCAGATTCCAACAGGGGCAGGACAGGTATCATCTTAGAATGTAGGCTGTTCCTAGTAATGCTGCCATTTGCAATTGGGTCCAAGTGATTTCATTAAAGGTGATGTTGTTATTGTTGAATATTTTGTGGCATCCAGAGTCCTGGGAACTGGTACGAGTTATGAATTGTTGCCTCTCTTCCTACCCTCCTCCCTCTTCCCTCCCCTCTCCTTTTCCTTGGCAAGATTTTTGGAAGTAGTTTGCCATTGTCTTCCTCCTAGGTCTCAAAGTGAGTGACTGGCTCAAAGTCACCCAGTTGACCTCCTGCCTCATGCCTAAAACCTATGGTCTCCCAGTTTCTAGGCTGATAGCAATATAGCAATAGGGAGTGGTGCGGTGGCCTACAGGTGGAGCCCTGGCCTCACAATCAGGAGGCTGTGAGTTTGATCCCAGGTAGAGGCAGTTATTTCTCTCTCTGAGCACACTGAGAATATATCTGCTGAACAAAACTCCGCATTGGTGACAGGAAGGGCATCTGGCCAGTAAACACTCAGCTCCATTCAGTTACCCAGACTCCACCCTGCAAAGGATTATGGGATTGATAAAAGAAGAAGTTGATGATGATTGAATTTAAAACGCAGCTATTTCTCTCTCTGGGCACAATGAGAATATATCTGCTAACAAAACTCCCGACTGGCAACAGGAAGGGCATCCGCCAGTAAACACTCTGCTAGCTCCATTCAGTTGCCCAGACTCCACCCTGCAAGGGATTATGGGCTCGCTAAAAGAAGAAGAAGATGATGATGAATATAGCAATAGCATTTAGACTTATATACCACCTCACGGTGCTTTACAACCCGCTCTAAGCGGAGTCAGCATATCGCCCCCAACGTTTACTGACCTCTGAAGGATGGAAGGCTGAGTCAACCTGGAGCTGGTGAGAATCAAACTGCCAAACTGCAGACAGCTGGCAGTCAACAGAAGCAGCCTGCAATGCTGCATTTTAACCATTGCGCCATCGTGGCTCATGATGCATTAACCAGCACACCAAACTGGTTGTCTTAAATTTTACGTGCTATGCTTTTTAAAAATCCTATGGGTTGCCACAATATAAAAAAGACGTTAAGATTCTGAAGTGGTGCAGGGAAGAGCAGTAAAGTTGATGAGGAGGCTGGAGACTAAAACATATAAAAAATAATTGCAGGAATTGGGTATGTCTAGTTTAATGAAAAAAAAGGATTGGGGTGACATGATAGCCGTCTTCCGATATTTGAGGGGCTGCCCCAAAGAAGAGGGGGTCAATCTATTCTCCAAAGCCCCTGAAGGCCAGGACAAGAAGCAATAAGGATGGAAACTGATCCAGGAGAGAAGCAATCTGGAATTAAGGAGGAATTTCCTGACCGTGAGGACAATTAACCAGTGGAACAGCTGGACTCCAGAAGGTGTGGATACTCCATTACTGGAGTTTTTTTAAGAAGAAAGTAGTCAATTATTTGTCCAGAATGGTATAGGATCTCCTGCTTGAGCAAGGGGTGGACTAGAAGACCTCCAAGGTCCCTTCCAATGCTGTTATTCTGTTCTGTGGTTTTTTTAGGCTGTAGAATGGAGAAAAATCAGTCAAGATCAGCGGTGGTATTCTACCGGTTCAGCCCGGTTCAAGTGAACCGGTAGTAAAAAAAAAAATTACCATTCAGCCCACCCAGTAATAAAAATACAGCTATTTCTCTCTATTTTGCTCCCGACGATCAGCTCACTGCTTTGCCCAGGAGGCTTCCCTGAGGCCCAGGAGGCCAAAAAAAAAATGGAGCGGTGTGTGTGTGTGTGTGTGTGCTGCAAAGCCACACCCACCCAGTCACATGGCCACGCCCACCTAGCCACCACAGAACCGGTAGCGAAAATATTTGCATCCCACCCCTGGTCAAGATGTCATTTCCATATATGGTTTGTTTACAAAATGGGTTTGGGGTTTTTTTTGGGGGGACATACAGTTAGAATAAAAGATCAATGTGAGGAACAAATTTAGTAACCTTATTTAGCATATAAAAGAGAACCTATGGAATGAGGAGTCATAATGAGACCAAAAATGGAGGGAGGGGAAAAAACTTTCAAAGTTTTTTTCAAAGTTTTCAAAGTTCAAAATTCAAAGTACAGCTATGAAGCTATCATGACACTCAGGGAAAGATGGAGAATGAACTCTTTTAGCAATGAAACTTACAATGCATACGTGGGCTTTTAGGTCATGCAAGGAAGGGACAGGATTAACTCACTCAAAAGCCCTAACAAATAGAGGGAAATAGCAATAAAATAGTATATTTTAAAGAGGTTTAAGGAAATTACCGAAATCACACCTAAATTAAGATTACTCAGTCATGGAAAATATCTAATAGAACTAAATGAAGCTTGAAAACTCTATAGCGATGTCCTTAAAAATAGGATTATAGAATGAGCGAAATATCTGTAGAGAGAATATATATACTGGCATGAAAGAAAAGAGAAGAGAAGAGAAGAGAAGAAAAGAACAGACAGAAGAAAACAGAATAACAAGAGTTGGAAGGGATCTTGTAGGTCATCTAGTCCAACCCCCTAGCAGGAGACTCTACACCATTTCAGAAAGAAAGAAAGGAGAGAGAGAGAAAGAGGAAGAAAGAAAAAGAAAAAGGAAGGAAGGAAGAAAAGAAAGAAGCCAGCTGTTATCAAATAGGGAAATGCCAGATGCAGTTGAAATACGATTGAAGGAACCATTTAAATGCTAACAACTCTATTTCAATATATAGAACAAGACTGGGCTGCAGAAACCTCTATATGGAAGGAAAAAAATGCACAAAATATGCAGACTGTTGCATGAATGGTTTATAAACAAAGTTTTGCTTAAGATCTTACAAAGAGGAATAAAGCCGCACCTGAGCTGAATATGCGGAATAAGCTGATTTGAGACCATGGCGATAAACTCAAGATTCA
>CM019149.1:306867608-306920579 GCA_009733165.1 Naja naja
CGAGGAGGGGCGGGGACCATCAGGGAGTGGACTGCTGCCTTCAGAGATTGTGGCTGCTGGCAGCAGTGATGAGGAGGTTCCCAAGGAGCCTGTGCCAAGTGTCTTGGCGTGGGGGCTGCTCATAGGAAAGAGCAGTTGCAGCAGCACAGGCGACTTGGGAGTAAGGCTGCAAGGTAATGGCCCCTCCTTCAAGAAGATAAAAGCCAGCTGTGAATTGGACGTTCTTTGCAGGAAGCAAAGACGTTTTGAAACTCAGCCTCGTGGACATTGCGGTATCTTAATTTGGTGTTTGAAGACTCTTGTATTGTGAAATATTTCTTATCTGTTATTCTTGGCAGCCTCGCACAGTTTGGCAGGCTCATGCTATAAAGTTAATTCGTTTGCAGCAGCCAACCAGGGATTAGTCATTAAAAGGTTTCTGTTCCCTTTGGTTCGTGTTTGTTTTATTGGGAAAGGATTTGGGTCAGAACATCCAGGCATTGACCACTCTGTTGCTGAAGTCATATTTTCTGCAATCGAGTTTGGTGTGGTTTACCTTGAGTTTGTATTTATTGTGTGCTCTTGTATTGTTGTGGTTGAAGCTGAAGTAGTCATTGACCGGGTAGCACATTGCAATAGATAATTTTATGTACTGTATACTTAGGTCAGAAAGGCGTAAGTTCTAGGTTGTCTAAGCCTAAAATTTCAAGCCTGGTGGCATAAGGTACTACTAATATATACTGGAGTGCAAATGCTAAATTTCTGGAGCATGTTGGCTGGCAAAAGTTTAAACAAGACTATAATAATAAAAACAGTATTATTGTAAAAACTCCATTGTTCACTGATCATAAAATGATAGGAATATTGATGAATCATTAAAAGAAGAACCCTCTATAACTGTAAAAGATGAGGATTTGATAGGGGAGGTGGAGGAAGAAAATATACAAACAACATGTACTGAGTTTCCTAGAAGGTCAATTAGAGAGAGCGTAAATCTAACAGAGTTCAAATAAGCATTGTATGTCGAGTTAGATAAAGAATCTTCTAATCTCTATGAAATTGTATGAGGATGTAAAGTAATATTAATTGTGTAAAAGTTATGAATTGAAGACATAATGTATTATATATTGACCAACCCAAAGGGGAGAATGTTATGTATATGTACACAATGTAGTTGGGTTGACAATATATAAACCAGAAATATATATGTCTGTAGCTTTAAGGAAAAATACTGTAATGTATTATACTGTGTTCTGGCTGGTTGAATTTGCTGCAAGTTGCCATAAGAGGGAGCTATAGATCATGGTTTAATTTTCTCTTTCTCACTGATGATCTCTCTTGATACTTACACTGACTGACTACGGACCAATACTGACTAACTCTGTTTGCTTTGATATTCTGTTGATATCGAAGGTTAGCTGTTGTATTATGGTTTGATATTTGTCTGCTGTAAAAATGTGAAACTGGTAAGAAGACTTCTTACTGGACTGTTAAAAACGTGTATGACATGGACTGTTTATTGGACTGTGCTATTTCTTCAAGTAAACATTAACACAACTTGATTTAATTCTGTGTGGCTGTATATTTATTCATAACTGTTCTCATAAATGTTTCCATGTGCATATCCTTGTTATACAAGGGTTACGCTGCATAAATCCTAACACTGTGCAACTCGGTTGGCTTCAGTCCCATATCCCTGATCTGTAAACCATGCAGAACAAATTATGCTATGCCAAAACCAACCAAGCGACATCTCAAGAGCACATCTCCTTCCAACCCTGACACTCCCAGTGTTTGAACAAAGATTTTTCTATTTATGCTGTGACTGTGAATCCTTTACTGGAGTCCTAAGTGTCTGGTAGAAGCCGATTTGATCTAGTGGTTAGGGCACCAGGCTAAAAATCAGGTTAGACAGTTAGTCCCACTTCAGGGATGAACACCAGCTGGGTGACTTTGGGCCAATCACCAGGAGACTGGGAGTTGTAATCCTGCCTTAGGTATGAAAGCTGACTCGGTGACTTGGGCCAATCACCAGGAGACGGTGAGTTCTAGTCCTAGACTCATCCAATTTTGGCAACCTTAAGACTTGTGGAATTCAGGTCCCAGAATTCCCCAGCCACCAGGGAATTCAGACCTTACCAAGGGGCTCTTGATGCTCTCTGGTGGTTTTCTTGCAGACATTTCATGACTCAGCTAGGTAACATCAGCAGGGCTAGAAGGGAGTGGGGTTTGCAAGGAGGAGGAGGAGGAGGAGGAGGAGGAGGAGGAGGAGGAGGAGGAGGAGGAGGAGGAGGAGGAGGAGGAGGAGGAGGAAGATGACAGTGGGGTCCTTGGCGTTCTCTGAACTTTGTTGTTTTCTTTGAGACTTTTCATTATCCAACTAGGGAATATCATCAGTGCTAGAAGGGTGAAAAGTTTGATGAGCCATAGTGGCACAGTGGTCAGAGTGCGGTACTGCAGACTACTTCTGCTGCCTGCCGGCTGCCAAATGATTCAGCCTTCCCTCCTTCGAGGTGGGTAAAATGAGGACCCAGATTGTTGGGGACAAATAGGCTGACTCTGTAAACCACTTAGAGAGGGGCTGCAAAAGCACAGTGAAGCGGTATAGAAGTCTAAGCTCTTACCTATCTACCTTTGATGGGAATGTTAAACGAACCAAGACCAAGTTCTACTCCCTTCTAGCAATGTTTAGAATAGAATAGAATAGAATTCTTTATTTGCCAAGTGTGATTGGACACACAAGGAATTTGTCTTTGGTGCAGATGCTCTCAGTGTACATAAAAGAAAGGATACATTCGTTGAATGTCAAGAATCATCAGGTACAACACTTAATAATAGTCATAGGGTACAATAAGCAATCAAATCAGATAGATAGATAGATAGATAGATAGATAGATAGAAAAAGAAAGAGAGAGAGAGAGAGGGAGGGAGGAAGGAAGGAAGGAAGAACAGAAGGAAGGAAGGAAGGAAGGAAGGAAGGAAGAATAGAATTCTTTATTGGCCAAGTGTGATTGGACACACAAGGAATTTGTCTTTGGTGCAAATGCTTTCAGTGTACATAAAGAAAAGATGCATTCATCAAAAGTCAAGAATCATCAGGTACAACACTTAATAATAGTCATGGGGTACAATAAGCAATCAAATCATACTAGGAAACAGTCAATATAAATCATAAGGATACAAACGACAAAGTTACACTCATACAGTCACAAGTGGGAGGGGATGAGCGATAAGGAGTGATGAGAAGCTTAACAGTAATAGTAGTGCAGGCTTTGTAATAGTTGAACAGTGTTGAGGGAATTATTTGTTTAGCAGAGTGATGGTGTACAGGAAAAAACTCTTCTTGTGTCTAGTTGTTCTGGTGTGCAGGGCTCTATAGCGTCGTTCTGTGGGTAGGAGTTGAAACAGTTTATGTCCGGGATGTGAGGGGTCTGTAGATATGTTCCCAGCCCTCTTTTTGACTTGTGCAGTATAACAGGTCCTCCATGGAAGGCAGGTTGGCAGTAATTGTTTTTTCTGCAGTGCTAATTACTTTGTGAAGTCTGTGTGTGTCCTGTTGGATTGCAGAACCAAACCAGACAGTTATAGAGGTGCAGATGACAGGCTCAATAATGTGGATGTTGCTTAATTGGGTAATGCAGACTAGCTAGGGAATTCTGGGACTTGCAGTCCACTAGTCTTAAAGTTGCCAAGGTTGGACACCCCTGACCTAGATGGGTGTCTGCTAGGACACCCTGGAACATGGGTTCTCATTATCACCGTCCTTCTGTAAGTTATTGGGGCCCCTTCAGGAAGCATTCAGCACTTTCCTCCTCTTCCTTCCTTTTGAATCCCTCCCAAAATGTTCCTGTTTCAAAGCTTTTTTCTCGTGGATGCCGTGCTTCCAACACCACTCTGATCTTCCTTCTCCCAACAGAATGAGCTGGTTCACACAGATATCATCAAGCTGCTGGTTGAAGGAACCACGATGGAAGGACCGGAGGGGCTGCAGCTGCACACCATTGGTAAAGTCTCCAGTCGAAGAAAAATCTTTCTGGCTCAGGATTGAACTGTGGGCTCCTTGGTGCTCTCTGAGCCGGGTTGTTTTCATGCAGGCCTTTCATTGCCCAACTGGGTAACATCATCAGGGCTAGAAGGGAGTGGGGTTTGTGGAGGGGAAGAACAGGAGGAGAACTGTGGGGTCCTTGGTGCTCTCTGAGCTTATTGGTTTTCTTGTAGACATTTTATTAGCCAACTGGGTAACATCATCGGTGATAGAAAGAGGGGAGGAGTTGTGGAGAGGTGGAGGAGCAGGAGGAAGAGTACCAAGAACCCCATAGTTCCACCCTTCCTTCTTCCTCCTTCTCCTTCTCTTTGCAAACACCACTCTCTTCTGGCACTGATGATGTTCCCTAGTTGGGTGATGAAATGTCTGCAAGGAAGAAACTAAGCTAAGAGAGCACCAGGGACCCCACAGTCCCCATCTTCTTCCTCCTCCTCCTCCTCCTCTTCCTCCTCCTCCTCCTCCTTTCTTCAAACGCCCCTCCCTTCTAGCACTGATGATGTTACCTAATTGGGTGATGAAATGTCTGCAAGAAAACAATGAAGCTCAGAGAGCACCAAGGACTCCTTGATACAGTCTGAATTTCCCTTCATTTTTCTCTGTTATCTGCACCCAAAGTAGTAATTCTAGACAGGACTCCTTAGGACTAAGTGCTGTTAACAAACGCCCAGGGCACCACAAAATCCTAGTGAGCAGTGAGGAGAGAGAAGAGGCCTCTCCTGATTGGAAGGTCTTCTAACGAGCCAAAGGATCGTTTCTGGAGTCTCTAAAAATGGCTTAAGCTGGATGCAGTTCCCTTTAATCAGAGGAAGCAGCCTCTGTGGCTCATGAATGAAGAATTGGAGAGCTTGCCTTTAGAAATCGTGGGTGGTCCATCACTGGAGGTTTTTTTAAAAAGACTAGACAGTCACCTATGTGAAATAGTATAGGTTCTCCTGCTTGAGCAGGGGGCTGGACTAGAAGACCTCCAAGGTCCCTTCCAACTCTATTCTATTCTATTCCTAATTCATATTCTATTCTATTCTGTTTTCTATTCTATTCCTAAGTGATATTCTATTCTATTCTATTCTATTCTATTCTATTCTATTCTATTCTATTCTATTCCATTCCATTCCATTCCATTCCATTCCATTCCATTCTTCATTCCAATATTCTATTCTGTTCTATTCTATTCTGTTCTGTTCTGTTCTGTTCTGTTCTGTTCTGTTCTATTCTATTCTATTCTATTCTATTCTATTCCTAACTGATATTCTATTCTGTTCTATTCTGTTTTCTATTCTATTTTATTCTTAATTCATATTCTATTCTGTTCTATTTGGTATTCTATTCTATTCTATTCTGTTCTGTTCTGTTCTGTTCTGTTCTGTTCTGTTCCGTTCCGTTCCGTTCCGTTCCGTTCCGTTCCATTCCATTCCATTCTGGCTCAAGAAATGTATGTCCTTCCTTTGGTTTGGGGAGATCCCTGAGCAAATTCCCACGAAAATAAAAAAGGTAACTGAAGGCTCAGCCCCATCTCTATGTGGTTGACCATCTTCTTACACAGATTGCTGGTGTGTGGTGGTAGAGGGAGGGTGGACAGGAAAACAGCTGGTTCCCTGGCAGATGTTGTCATTCTGCCATTGGATGTTTCCAACAGTTAGCTCAAAGCAAAAACCTGTATATTTTTTGCTTAAGCAAAGGCCTCATGTTGATCAAAGCCCAGCTGAACTATGTCCCCAAATATTTTGCTGCCTTATTTGTATTTTTTTTCTTGGTTTGCCAAACAGGTTGTGGGACTTCCTTTGATTTTCACAAAAAGATCGATTATCTGTTCCTGGTGGGTACCGAGGAAGGCAAAATCTACAAGGTAAGAGAAACTTTCTCGTAAAACCGGGTTGCATTTTCTGGTCACGGAGCACAGGTGGCCTCCTTCCCCATCCAGAAAAGTGTCTCAGGCATTTATGAGCCTCACCTAAATAGAGCAGGTGAATACCTCCTAACAGGTGGGAGGTGCTAGAAAAATTGTGAATGCATGACACTAGTGGATTTCAGAAGGAGGGCGTCTTAAGACTTGGGACAGATTGATGATATCAGAGGACTGAATACAATATGTTTGTTTTTGCCTGTTGCCTGAGAGAGAGGGGGAGAGGGGGGCAGAGCCTAGGCTGTCCATCAGCCCTCAGATGGAAAGTCAATAGCCCCCAGGTCTGGAGGTGGCTGATGAGGAAGAGGAGGAACAGCTGAGTCCAGTGCCTGATGTGCGGATGAGAAGGCAGAGGAGAGAGCATTGGAAATCTATGGGCTGGTCCTTGGGAAGGAAGAGCCACCACTGCTAGTGAAACTGTCACTGCGGGTTTTTTTTGTTTGCCTTTCAAGCTTCTAAGCTCATATTCTAGCAAGCAGGTGTCTGCTAGCCAGCACTGTTATCTTGTCTCCATAGTAATAAGATAAGAAAGTCTTGTGATATTTTGATCCACTGCGCATGTGTACAAAGTTTATACTTCACTTCTTTTGTAACTTCTGTTATATTTTCCTTTGTTCTTTTTCTACCGTGTTTCCCCGAAAATAAGACACTGTCTTATATTTTTGGCTCCCAAAACACACTAGGTCTTATTTTCGGGTAGGTCTTATATATTTTTTTAATGAAAAAACACCATATTCATGTAGAACAATGTACATTTATTCATGTCTGAAACCACTGAACAAATCAATACCGTGTTTCCCCAAAAATAAGACACTGTCTTATATTTTTGGCTCCCAAAACACACTAGGTCTTATTTTGGGTAGGTCTTATTTTCAGGGTAGGTCTTATTTTTGGGGTAGGTCTTATTTTCGGGGTAGGTCTTATTTTCGGGGAAACACGGTATTTGCCTTGGTGGAGATTAGGTTGCAAACATGTAGCTCCGTGTAGGTTTCTTTATTTTATAAATAAAATGTTCTTAGGTTACTTTCCAGGTCTAATTTTTATCTCCATTGACAGCAAAGAAAAACACGGTCTATCACCTCTAATTAGCAGGGATGTTTTGGAAGATTTTTACTCCCTGGCAAGAGGTTTTTCCAAGCCTTTGAAATGGTAGCAGAGAAAGGCTTGACAGAAGCCCCACCTGAGTTCTGAGGATAAAAGTCAAGGGGAAAAGATGAATGGGTGTGGCAGACAACTATTTATCTCCCTGCCAGGCGAAGAGTTAACCTGCGAGGTAAACTTTTTGCCAGGGCTGCGGCGCTCCTAATAAAGGAATCTTTTGAGTTCACATCAGAGGGCTTGTCATGTTTGGGGAGCTGCATCAGAACAATGTTAATCTTTAATTATGGCATCCTTCTTGGGAAGATCTAATGGTCACCCTCTTTAATTTTGGGGAAGCATTTTGGAAATATTCTTGGATCACCGTTGCTAACTTAAGCCTTCAGCCAACTTGTTACGATTTGTGGCACCGTCAGCCAGGCGTTCAGACTGGATTTGACATTTTTCTCTACCTGTTGAGTCCTTTCAGAGGACCTGGGGAGGCAGATGTTGTTATATGAAGGCGTTCAAGGTATTGTGATGACCCAAAGGGATGTGGCACAAAAATAACAAAGTCACAAAAGTAGAATAAATTCCCTTTATTGCCTCCAACCTGGTCCCCAATGTCCAATTATCCTTGGCGGGAGATCAAACTCTTCCAAAAACAGTCTACGAAGGGAAGAAATGCAGTCCAAACCCAAAGTACAGATAAATTAGAAATTAAAAAAAACCAACACAAACCACTCTGAAGTAATTAACACAACAGGCCAGGATAATAAATTGCAGACTTCCAAAAGATAAGGAAGCACACACAGTTGGGAGGAAGCCAAAACCCAGATAAGCCTCAACAAGATAATGCACACTTTGCTTCCAGCAAGGAGCTGTGTGCAAATGCCCCACTTATATCCTGTTCTCCCAGCTGCAACTAATGAAAGGGATCAGGGCCCTTTTCTCTCCCATAAGCCACGTTGCTCCCTATCTCCGTTCCTCCCTGTGTGCCCTAGGATGAAGAGGGGTTAGGGTTAGGGTTAGGGTTAGTGCAGTTTGCCCTTTTAAACAGTCTTCCCAGCTGCAGCCCATGAAGGGGATCAGGGCCCTTTCCTCTCCCATAAGCCATGTTGCTCTCTTCTCTGTTCCTCCCTGTGTGCCTTAGGATGAAGAAGGGATGGCCCTGGGTCTTCCTCTGAAGGCCCAGCCGGACTGGGCCCTTCCCCAGTTTCTTCCACAGCCACCAGAGCCACACTCCCACTCCCTGTGAGCTGCTCGGCCTCCCCCTCGGAATCAGATTCCAACAGGGGCAGGACAGGTATCATCTTAGAATGTAGGCTGTTCCTAGTAATGCTGTCATTTGCAATTGAGTCCAAGTGATTTCATTAATGGTGATGTTGTTATTGTTGAATATTTTGTGGCATCCAGAGTCCTGGGAACTGGTACGAGTTATGAATTGTTGCGTCCCTTCCTACCTTCCTCCCTCTTCCCTCCCCTCTCCTTTTCCTTGGCAAGATTTTTGGAAGTAGTTTGCCATTGTCTTCCTCCTAGGTCTCAAAGTGAGTGACTGGCTCAAAGTCACCCAGTTGACCTCCTGCCTCCTGCCTAAAACCTACAGTCTCCCAGTTTCTAGGCTGATAGCAATATAGCAATAGGGAGTGGTACGGTGGCCTACAGGTGGAGCCCTGGCCTCACAATCAGGAGGCTGTGAGTTTGATCCCAGGTAGAGGCAGTTATTTCTCTCTCTGAGCACACTGAGAATATATCTGCTGAACAAAACTCCGCATTGGTGACAGGAAGGGCATCTGGCCAGTAAACACTCAGCTCCATTCAGTTACCCAGACTCCACCCTGCAAAGGATTATGGGATTGATAAAAGAAGAAGTTGATGATGATTGAATTTAAAACGGCAGCTATTTCTCTCTCTGGGCACAATGAGAATATATCTGCTGAACAAAACTCCGCACTGGCAACAGGAAGGGCATCCGGCCAGTAAACACTCTGCTAGCTCCATTCAGTTGCCCAGACTCCACCCTGCAAGGGATTATGGGCTCGCTAAAAGAAGAAGAAGAAGATGATGAATATAGCAATAGCATTTAGACTTATATACCACCTCACGGTGCTTTACAACCCGCTCTAAGCGGAGTCAGCATACCGCCTCCAACGTTTACTGACCTCTGAAGGATGGAAGGCTGAGTCAACCTGGAGCTGGTGAGAATCAAACTGCCAAACTGCAGACAGCTGGCAGTCAACAGAAGCAGCCTGCAATGCTGCATTTTAACCATTGCGCCATCGTGGCTCATGATGCATTAACCAGCACACCAAACTGGTTGTCTTAAATTTTACGTGCTATGCTTTTTTTAAAAATCCTATGGGTTGCCACAATATAAAAAAAGACGTTAAGATTCTGAAGTGGTGCAGGGAAGAGCAGTAAAGTTGATGAGGAGGCTGGAGACTAAAACATATAAAAAATAATTGCAGGAATTGGGTATGTCTAGTTTAATGAAAAAAAAAAGGATTGGGGTGACATGATAGCCGTCTTCCGATATTTGAGGGGCTGCCCCAAAGAAGAAGGGGGTCAATCTATTCTCCAAAGCCCCTGAAGGCCAGACAAGAAGCAATAAGGATGGAAACTGATCAAGGAGAGAAGCAACCTGCAATTAAGGAGGAATTTCCTGACCGTGAGGACAATTAACCAGTGGAACAGCTGGACTCCAGAAGGTGTGGATACTCCATTACTGGAGTTTTTTTAAGAAGAAAGTAGTCAATTATTTGTCCAGAGTGGTATAGGATCTCCTGCTTGAGCAAGGGGTGGACTAGAAGACCTCCAAGGTCCCTTCCAATGCTGTTATTCTGTTCTGTGGTTTTTTTAGGCTGTAGAATGGAGAAAAATCAGTCAAGATCAGCGGTGGTATTCTACCGGTTCGGCCCGGTTCAAGTGAACCGGTAGTAAAAAAAAGATATTACCATTCAGCCCACCCGGTAATAAAAATACAGCTATTTCTCTCTATTTTGCTCCCGACGATCAGCTCACTGCTTTGCCCAGGAGGCTTCCCTGAGGACCAGGAGGCCAAAAAAAAAATGGAGCGGTGTGTGTGTGTGTGTGTGCTGCAAAAAAAGCCACACCCACCCAGTCACATGGCCACGCCCACCTAGCCACGCCCACAGAACCGGTAGTGAAAATATTTGCATCCCACTCCTGGTCAAGATGTCATTTCCATATATGGTTTGTTTACAAAATGGGTTTGGGGTTTTTTTTGGACATACAGTTAGAATAAAAGATCAATGTGAGGAACAAATTTAGTAACCTTATTTAGCATATAAAAGAGAACCTATGGAATGAGGAGTCATAATGAGACCAAAAGTGGAGGGGGGGGGAAAAAACTTTCAAAGTTTTTTTCAAAGTTTTCAAAGTTCAAAATTCAAAGTACAGCTATGAAGCTATCATGATACTCAGGGAAAGATGGAGAATGAACTCTTTTAGCAATGAAACTTACAATGCACACGTGGGCTTTTAGGTCATGCAAGGAAGGGACAGGATTAACTCACTCAAAAGCCCTAACAAATAGAGGGAAATAGCAATAAAATAGTATATTTTAAAGAGGTTTAAGGAAATTACCGAAATCACACCTAAATTAAGATTACTCAGTCATGGAAAATATCTAATAGAACTAAATGAAGCTTGAAAACTCTATAGCGATGTCCTTAAAAATAGGATTATAGAATGAGAAATATCTGTAGAGAGAATATATATACTGGCATGAAAGAAAAGAGAAGAGAAGAGAAGAGAAGAAAAGACAGACAGAAGAAAACAGAATAAAGAGTTGGAAGGGATCTTGTAGGTCATCTAGTCCAACCCCCTAGCAGGAGACTCTACACCATTTCAGAAAGAAAGAAAGGAGAGAGAGAGAAAGAGGAAGAAAGAAAAAGAAAAAGGAAGGAAGGAAGAAAAGAAAGAAGCCAGCTGTTATCAAATAGGGAAATGCCAGATGCAGTTGAAATACGATTGAAGGAACCATTTAAATGCTAACAACTCTATTTCAATAAATATAGAACAAGACTGTGTGGGCTGCAGAAACCTCTATGTATGGAAGGAAAGTAAATGCACAAAAATATGCAGACTGTTGCATGAATGGCTTATGTAAACAAAGTTTTGCTTAAGATCTTACAAAGAGGAATAAAGCCGCACCTGGAGCTGAATATAAAAAGCGGAATAAGCTGATTTGAGACCATGGCGATAAACTCAAGACATCTGGTGAAATGGAGAAAGCAGGAAAATTCAAGGCTTCTCTCTTTCTTTCTTTCTTTCTTTCTTTCTTTCTTTCTTTCTTTCTTTCTTTCTTTCTTTCCTTCCTTCCTTCCTTCCTTCCTTCCTTCCTTCCTTCCTTTCTTTCTTTCTTTCTTTCTTTCTCTCTTTCTTTCTTGATTCCTTCAAGGCCTTTGGTTGCATAAGTCATAAAGAATACATGAGGCGCGTTAAAAAGAACATTCCAGAACCTCTGATTCTTCTTCTGAGGACTCTGAAGGTAGAACTGGGGTTGGAGAAACCAGGAAAAAGAGAGGAAGGGAGCGGGATTTTAAAAATTCTTTAGTTTACACTGTTTCCCCCAAAAAGACGACCTACCCTGAAAGTAAGCCCTAGCTTGATTTTTTTAAAACGTGCACCCAATATATGCCCTGCCCTCAAAATAAGCCCTAATTAAGATCCCGCCCAATCCAGAGTGGACGGGTAAAAAATTAAGCTAGGGTAGGGATGTGGGGGTGGAGCTGCCCTACTACTTACCTTTGGACAGGTGTAAGCCAGACCTTGCACCCCCCAACACCTGCCTTGCCGGCCCATTTCTTCTGCAGCTGGCAAGGCTGGCAAGGCTTTTCTGAAGGCCTCTGGAGCTGAGAACAAAGCTCTGGATCGATCCAGAGCTCTCTTATCGGCTGCAGAGGCCTTCAGGGAAGCCTTGTCAGCTGCAGAAGAAGAAATTCCTGGAGGCCTCTGACATGAAAAGGAGGCCGGGGGCGACGTGCACCGGTGAGCTTAGTCAGTAGATGACATCCCCCGAAAATAAGACACACAAGGAATTTGTCTTGGTGCAAATGCTCTCAGTGTCGGTAAAAGAAAAGATACATTCATCAAGAGTCAAGAATCATAAGGTACAACACTTAATGATTGTCATAGGGTACAATAAGCAATCAAATCAGATAGATAGATAGATAGATAGATAGATAGATAGATAGATAGATAGGAAGGAAAAGAAAGAAAGAAAGAAAGAAAGAAAGAAAGAATAGAATAGAATAGAATAGAATAGAATAGAATAGAATAGAATTCTTTATTGGCCAAGTGTGATTGGACACACAAGGAATTTGTCTTGGTGCAAATGCTCTCAGTGTCTATAAAAGAAAAGATACATTCATCAAGAGTCAAGAATCATCAGGTAAAACATTTAACGATAGTCATAGGGTACAATAGAATGGAATGGAATGGAATAGATGAATGAAATATAGAATAGAATAGAATAGAATAGGATAGGATAGGATAGGATAGGATAGGATAGAATCCTTTATTGGCCAAGTGTGATTGGACACACAAAGAATTTGTCTTGGTGCAAATGCTCTCAGTGTACATAAAAGAAAAGATACATTCATCAAGAGTCAAGAATCATCAGGTAAAACATTTAACGATAGTCATAGGGTACAATAAGCAATCAAATCATACTAGGAAACAGTCAATATAATCCCCTTCCTGTGAATTTGCAGTGCTCCAAGACCTACTCGAGCCAGTTCCTGGATATCTTCCACGCTCACCACATGGCGGTGGATGCTGTCAGCTGGAACCCCTTCCACACCAAGATCTTCATTTCCTGCAGCTCAGACTGGACCGTGAAGATCTGGGATCACACCATCAAGTAGGTGCCTCCAGCCAAAGCCTGCACCCTCCCAAGTGGGCTGTCACGATTCCGGCAGTTACCCCCATTTAAATCATGAGTCTTGAGTCAAACTTCCAAAACTTCAAAAGGATTTGTTGGGAGTTAACATGACTGCCTGGGTGTAGCCGACTCTGAGACACATCATTCATTGTCACCCTTGACCCTGGTTTTCCCCACATTCTCTGGGTGTATCATAATTCATATTCTCCAATGGGACACCTCCATAGCCAAGAGTCATCAGTCATGCTCTCCAGTTAGAATTTTGCAAGGCAGAAACTTTGGTCACCTAGTTACTATCTTTGAAAATATTTATGGAATGCAATTTCAGTTTCCAAGCTGCTACACTGCTCCCCCCTCCCGTTCTGTTGGCAACTCTAAAAAGACCAGAGAAATATTTTTTGAGTTGACATGGACCACATGTTCTGACCCAGACTTAGCAGAAGCAAGAAACAGATTCCTTGTCACAAAAACCCCCCTCTTTATTTACCTTTTGTGAATGAATGGCATTCATCCACCAGAAGGTCCAGGCAAGAGTCGTTGAACAGATAACAGATAATCAGAGTTGGAAGGGACCTTATAGGTCATCTAGTCCAACCCCCCACCCAAGCAGGAGACCCTACACCATTTCTGACAAATGGCAGTCCAGTCTCTTCTTGAGTTAACGGCAGTAACAGACCTTATTGGTTCCTTGAGATAATGGCTAGGCCAAACAGTCTTTATGGCACAAAACACAGGGAGGGGCCATTCAAGCATCCACGTGTGCTTTGCTTCCTGAGCCGGCTCATTGTCCTCTGTTGTTCTCCTCTCCTAACAGCTCTGTGCATACGTGCATCTGCAACAGGCCCCAGCTATTCTTCCTCCTCACTCATAGCAGCCTCTGAAGGCAGCTGCCTCTCCGGTGACTGGGAAATGTTGGAGGCCCTGGCTCTATCTCTGCCTCTGATGCAGAGCCCTCGCCAGAGCCTTCCCCAGACTCCAGCAGTGGCCCAAGTTCTTCCCCAACCTCCTCATCGTCCAAGTCTGGCAGGCCACAACACTACACACCTTGGACCAACCACTAAAGCATGGTCATAGCTAGTGCTCCAGGAGTGGTGGGCGCTTGGGCACCCAAAGCTAGCAAGTGAAGGCTTCAAAGGTGATACAGCTAGCCCTCAACTTTTGACCAGTTGTTCAGTGACCATTCGAAGTCATAAAGGCACTGAAAAAAGTGACTTTGGACCCTTTTTTGCAATTTATGCACAACTGGGACAGTACTTCATATAAGGGGAAAGTCCAAAAAGGTAGTCCCAAAGGTGCTTTTTCAAGAGGCCACTGGACTTTCTTTGTTTTCCTTTGAAGACGTTTCACTTCTCATCCAAGAAGCTTCTTCAGTTCTTCAGAGCTGAAGAAGGTTCTTGGATGAGAAGCAAAACGTCTTCAGAGGAAAACCAGAAAGTTCAGTGGCCTCTTGAGAAAGTACCTTTGGGACAACCATGACCTGGATGATGAAGAATCTCCATAGATGTCCCAAAATATATTTTCATCTTTGATTTCCATGAACACAGGTAGTCCTTGACTTACGACCACAATTGGGTGCCTGACCTAGTTTTTAGCCAGGGCCATCAGTATTCGGACCTCCCCTGGTCCTACAAGAGTTGTCCCCTCCCTGGGCAGAAGAAAATCCTGCAGCTCCACCTGACCTGTTGCATCTTCTGTTTGCAGGACACCCATGTTTATCTACGACCTGAATTCTGCAGTTGGCGACGTGGCTTGGGCGCCTTATTCCTCCACTGTCTTTGCAGCTGTAACCACTGATGGGAAGGTAAGAGGTGGCCCCGGCGTGTGATAAACCCCGGGATTCCAACAGGTGAAGAAGCTAAGAGGGATCTTAGGGTACAAGGGAGAGCAAGGATGAACCCAGCGTGCTCTAAGACATCATATTCCCCAAGCTATGCACATCGTTTCAATATTTCCCGTACCAAAGTCAAGTGCTGGAAGATTAATATTGTTACGTTCTTCGATTATCAGTTGTGCTCGGATGTAAGCTGTTCCAACTAAAGCTGCCTTCTGCAATTGACCGATGGGGATTTTGTCAACACCTGATGCTGTTTGAATAGGGCTCTATTATTACGGTTCGTCGTAAAGTCAGAGTTTAAACTGCATTTGACATTTTTATCCACCTCTCAAGCCCTTCCCAAGGACCTGGGATAGGCAGGTGTGAATGTTTGATGGTGTTAAAGGTCTCCAGATGTTAGCTTTTCCAAGTGACGCTGCCTTTTGCAATTGACTGTCAATTGCCAAGGGTGTTCCAGTGGTGCTCCAGGTGTTTTGGGATTGCACCCATGGTGCCTATCACTATTGGTGCTCCCGTTGCTTTCTTTTGCTCCCGTTGTTCTACTTCAGTTTGTAGGCCTTTATATTTTGTGATATTCTGTGGTCTCCAGGTCCTGCCACATCCACTATTCAGACTTTTTTGTCTTTCTGATCAACAGTTGTTAAGTCCAGGGTGTTATGTGGCAGGTGCCTGTCTGTCTGTCTGAATTCTAAAGTCCCAGAGCAAATGAACTCCTTCCTTTTCTGTGACTTCCTCTATTTTATGGTCCCACCACTTCTCGCTTGCAGCCAATGGCATTCCTTGCAGATCTTCCAATGTTCCATTTGTTGCTACTTTGTCACGCCGTTGCTTGTAGTCAGTTGGGGTGATCTTCTGGTGGCAGCTAACCAAGTGGCCCACTGTTTATTATTATTATGGTTTGTCTCACAGTCACCCAGATGTTTACAGCCTTTGTATACACCCGTCGAGTCTTTCCCAAGGTGAATATGTGATGGTGTTAAAGGTCTTCCCTCAGGATGTGTATTTTCCCAAGTAAAGCCACTTTTTGCAATTAACTGATAAGGATTTTGTTAATGCCGATGGTTTGCAAGCATTTTTGTCACAGTCCGAGCTGAAGAAGCTTCTTGGATGAGAAGTGAAACATCTTCAAAGAAAACCCAGAAAGTCCAGTTGCCTCTTGAAAAAGCACCTTTGGGACAACCATGATCTGGATGGCTGACAACCTCCATAGACATGCAGGGTGCTGGTTGTCACCTTTAAAGTCCTCCATGGCTTGGGATCAGGTTATCTGAGCAACCGTCTCTTGCCAGTCACATCCACCCCACCCATTAGAGCGGGGAGGCAAGGAATATTCTGGGTTCCATCCCCTAAAGAAGCATATTTGGCAGAATCCAGATGAAGGGCCTTCTCAGTGGTAGCTCCCTGTTGTGGTTCGCTGGCAGCAGGTGCGGACGGCTGAGGTCTCAGAGAGCGAGGACTCAGATGAGCAGCATATAAATCTTAAATTAAATTAAATTAAATTAAATTAAATTAAATCTCTTCTTGAAAGTCTCAGGTGATGGCACTCCCACAACTTCCAAAGGCAACTTCTGTTCCATGGGTTGATTACTCTCACTCTCAGAAAGTTTCTCCTTATTTCCAGGTTGTCTCTCCTTGGTCAATTTCCATCTATTATTTAAATCAGGTCTGATCTTGCTTGGCCTCTGATTCCAGACAAGGTTGTCCAAAGAGATAGAACAGGTTCATGGAAGATTGCTATCGGGGTTCCAAGTAATACACCCAAAGCAAACCGAACTCCGAGGCAAGCAGATTCCTCAAAGAACAGGTTGATTGGACTTACCATATTGTCACACAGACTGGTGTGAAAACCGACTCTGAAGGTTCCCAGTTTTTGCCAATTAAAGTAAAAGATTTCCCCCCCTTTCCCAAATAACCAGTCACATGGTCCAATCAAGACACTGTCTGGTTGCCTGGTGACATCACCCCTCCTCTCTTCAGCCACCTATGGGAATGTCCTTGGTTCCCAGGAAAAAAAACCTATTTTGTTCTGGCTACAAAACCCCCACCTAAGTCAACATTCCAGAAAAACCCAACTCCAATTAAAAACGCCGAGACAGGCATTTTCTCAAAGTTTCCTTTTTATTAGAGTAGTTATACTGGCACATCTGGGAAAACCCGCATTTGAAAGTTCTGGGTTTCCCTCCAATAAGTAAAAAATGACAAATCCACCCCCTGCCACCCCTCCTTGCATCACAAGCCCCAATCACCATCCGTCCCAACTTGAGACGTGCTCTCACCCCGGTGCAGAAATAACCTGACCTTGATTTTAAAGAAAAATGCTATTATGTCTAACCACATATGCTCCATGCAATTCCCCCCATCTTCCCACGCTCAAAAATGTGGCAGCGTGGAAGCATCTGGTGCTAATATGGCTTCCAAAGCTGACAACCTATCTCAATTCCCCCCTCCCTAACCCTCATCTCCACTGCAACAACACTGAAGCCCCAAAGATGGTCTCAGTCAGGCCAGCTTCAGAATGGACAATTGGACTTTTGGGGACCTCTTGGATGGATGTCTATCTGCAACTGGCCTCGCGCAGCAATCTCGAAATTGTGAGAGCACAAAAAATATCCTTTATCTCACCTCAGCGGATCTTCCTCCCTCCTTATCTAATTTGTGTGGAGCTCTGCTCAGCAGGCCTGTCTGAGAAGCTGTTCAGCTTGCTTTTCATTCTGGAAAGGATGAGATTGATTTTAAGCAACCGGCAGGAAATGTCCCTGGATACCCCACCTTTTCCCCACCAGTAGTGAATTGGCAATAAATCTTCCTGCGGAAACTTCAGGCCGGGAATAAATCTTCATCCAGGAACTGTGGACCAGAGGGCTCAATCAACACTCCCTCCACAAAGCTGAAAACACAGAGCTGTGACTGTGGTTCTACCTTCTCCCCTTCATGGAGGGCTAGAGAAATTTCACACGCATGCCTGTAATGGGTTAACAGATTAACAGAGTTGGAAGGGACTCTGTAGGTCATCTAGTCCAACCCCCCACCCAAGCAGGAGACCCTACATCATGAAATAAATAAATATAAATATAAATATAAATAAACAAACAGGAAGGAAGGAAGGAAGGAAGGAAGGAAGGAGAGAACAGAATAACAGAATTGGAAGGGACCTTGTAGGTCATCTAGTCCAACCTGCTGGCCAAGCAGGAGACCCTATATCATTTCAGAAAGAAAGAAAGAAAGAAAGAAAGAAAGAAAGAAAGAAAGAAAGAAAGAAAGAAGAGAACAAAATAAAAGAATTGGAGGGGACCTTGTAGGTCATCTAATCCAACCCTCTGGCCAAACAGGAGACCCTACATCATGAATGAATGAATGAAAGAAAGGAAAGAAAGAAAGAAAAAAAGAAAGAAAGAGAACAGAATAAGAGAATTGGAAGGGACCTTGTAGGTCATCTAGTCCAACCCCCTCCATTCAAGCAGGAGACCCTACACCATTTCTGACAGATGGCAGTCCAGTCTCTTCTTGAAAGCCTCCAGGGATGAAGCTCCCACAACTTCTGAAGGCAACTTCTGTTCCATGGGTTGATTGTTCTTAGTCAGAAAAATTTCTCCTTATTTCCAGGTTGAATCTCTCCTTGTTCAGTTTCCATCCATTATTCCTTGTCTGGCCTTCAAGGGTGCCTTGGAGAACAGCTTGACCCCTTCCTCTTCTCTGTGGCAGCCCTTCAAATATTGGAAGACTGCTCTCCTGTCTCCCCTGGTCCTTCTCTTCCCTAGACTAGCCAGGCCCAGTTCCTGCAACTGTTCTTGGTATGTCTCCAGTCCCCTAATCGAAAGGTGCATGGGAATGAGCCTTGGAAGACCAGATCAAGAAATGCAGCCTAGGGCAGATGTCCCCAACCTTTCCAGCTTGGTGGCCCAGCCTGGCGTGAGGTGTGTGTGTGTGTGTGTATGAGTGGCAGGCACCCATGTACACACACAGCTCCATTGCATGCAAGTGCCCTCCACTCGTGTGAATGGAGCTTCAGGTATGAGCGGACAGTGCTTGCTCTTGCCTGGGAACCTCCACTGGCATGAGTGGCAGCCCTTGTGTGCGAAGCCCCACTCATTTGAGTGGAGGGTGGTTGAATGGAGGGCACTTGCCCTGGCACGAATGGAGCTTTGCACACTAGTGTGCTCTTGCCTGCCACTCATGCTAGGGGAATTTCATACGTGTGCACTTGCCCGTTTCTCCCACAGCCTGGTTTCGAACACATTCAAGAGACCAGCAACCTGGAACGGAGGAGAAACTTCCTAACAGTGAGGACAATTAACCAGTGAAACAGCTGGACTCCAGAAGTTGGGAATGCTCCTATGCTGTCCAGCCAGTTTAGAGTTCATGGGATTTGGGATAGGTAGTTAGGAATTGAGAGCTGTCCCCTTAAGGGAATGCATCATGGTAAATGTCGTTAAGGTATCCTGGGAAATGTAGTCCACGTCATGTGGTCACATCTGTAACCCTGATGGGTCACTGAATTGACCCTTGGTGGGTTGGGGGAGGTTTCTCCTCTCTTGCCTGAACACACAGCCTTGTGGTAGCAGCTATATCCCCTGCCTCTATGATTATGGGATGAAATATAGGGATGAGAGTTTAATATCTTTCTACACCACGATTCAGATATGCAAAGGGTTGGACATTAAGAAGAACCTCATCATAAATGTGAGTTGACAGGATGCCTGATGAACCAATAAAAAAGACTTTATATGGATGCTTTGTGGAGTTGCTCTGTCTGCTTTATACCCATTTAGAGCGTAAAGCAGAACAGTAGAAAGATATTAAACTCTCATCCTTATATTTCATCCCATAATCATAGAGGCAGGGGATATAGCTGCTACCAGGGGTAGGATTAGAAGGCTGTGTGTTCAGGCAAGAGCTGGATGCCTTGAAACCTCCCAACCCACCAAGCTGTGTCTATTTTGGTCAATTCAGTGACCAATCAGAGTTACCGATTTTACCACATGACATGGACTACATTTCCCAGGATACCTTGACTCACTACATTGAGGACCCAAGATTGTTGGGGCAATAAGCTGACTTTGTAAAATGCTGCTTTGGGGGAGGGCAAAAGCCCTAGTAATAAGCAGGCATATACAATGGAATGAAGGCTATTGCTGAGCACATTGGGTTAGCTCCAAAATTGTAAGCCCCTGAGTCTCCGGAGAAGGGCGGCATATAAATATGAATAATAAAAAAATTAAAAACGGTAGACTGTGTCTCAAGGCCAGAGTCTGTCCTCAGAATACAGAATAACTGTCATGCCCCTGTTAGAATCTGACTCTGAGGGAGAGGAGGAACAGCGACAGGAAGTGGGAGTGTGTCTTCGGAGGTTGTGGAGGAAACTGGGGAAGGGCACAGGCCGGCTGGGCCTTCAGAGGAAGACCCTGGCCCATCTCCTCTTCATCCTAGGGCACGTAGGGAGGAGCAGATAAGGGAGAAATGTGAATGGCGTGGTCTATGGGGGAGGAAAGGGCCTTGATCCCCTTCATGGGCTGCTGCTGTGAGGACTGTTGAAAAGGACAAACTGCGCATGGCCCAGTGCTGGAAGCAAAGCATGAAAATATTTCTAGTCTGTCAGTCCTTATCTGAGTTCTGCCGTCCTTCCCAATGTGTGTATTTCGATATCTGTGGACATCTTCAAGCCCTTATCCTGCCTGGTCTCATTAATTCTTCAGTGTGGTTTGTGTTTTTTTTCTATTTATAATTTATATGTATTTTGAGTTTGAATGACATTTCTTCCTTTTTGCAACTGTTTGTGGGGCAGTTTTTTCTCCAGTCAATGATAATTGGACCTTTAAGGCCAAGTTGAAGGAATTAAAGGGACTTCACCTGTTTTTGTGACATTGTTGCTTTTGTTTCCCACCTTGGGTCATCACAGTAACAAATGTTGGAAATGTAATTTTAAAAAAGGGCACATACTGTCATATGTGGTGGACTTGTGGTAAAGCAAAAAAACTTTTGGGAAAAAATACATCAATGGCTAGAAAAGCCAACTGGAAACCATGTAGATTTTAAACCTGAGCTATTTTTTATTAGAGTATATCATCAGGTAAACTGTATAAGAAAAGTATGTGTTTCCTATTGCACGTTTTGAGAGCAGCCAGGATCGTGTTGGCACAATGCTGGAAAAATGAAGGAACACCATGAGATGAAGAGATAATTAAGAAGATACTAGACGGTGCAGAAATGAATAGATTGACTTTGAAAATGAAACAGAATATTATCTATAGTGGAATCTATTTTGTCAGTGGTTGGAAAAAAAAAGGGAGGAGATTAAGAATGTAATATGTATTGTTAAGCACATTAAATACCCAGACAACACGATGTGTATTAAACACTAAGAAATGTAATTAATCAAAAAACATTTTTTAAAAAAAGAATACAGAATAACAGAGCTGGAAGGGACTTTGGAGGTCTTCTAGTCCAACCCCCTGCTCAAGCAGGAGACTCTATATTATTTCAGACAAATCTTTGTTCATTCTCTTCTTTAAAAAACTCCAGTAATGTAGCACCCAAACTTCTGAAGGCAAGCTGTTGCACTAATCAATTAAGAGAATAACAGAATACCAAAGTTGGAAGGGACCTTGGAGGTCTTCTACTCCAGCCCCCTGCTCAGGCAGGAAACCCTAGACCATTTCAGGCAAGTGGTTGTCCAGTCCCTTCTTGTAAAACTTCCAGTGATGAAGCACCCATACCTTCTGGAGGCAAGCTGTTCCACTAGTTAATCGTTCTCACTGTTAGGAAGTTTCTCCTTAGTTCTTCTCTGTGATGACCTGGGGTGTGACACAAAAATAACAAAGTCACAAAAGTAGAATAAATTCCCTTTAATGCCTCCAACTTGGGCCTCAATGTCCAATTATCCTCGGCTGGAGATCAGATTCTTCCAAAAACAGTCCACAAAGGAAAGAAATGCAGTCTGAACCCAAAGTAAAGATAATTAGAAATTAAAAAAACAACAACACAAACCACACTGAAGTAATTAACATGACAGGCCAGGATGATAAATTGCAGACTTCCAAAAGATAATGAAGCACCCACAGTTGGGAGGACGCCAAAAGCCAGATAAGCCTCGACAAAGATAATGCATGCTTTGCTTCCAGCAACTTTGCCATGCACAGTTTGCCCTTTTAAACAGTCTTCCCAGCTGCAGCCCATGAAGGGGATCAGGGCCCTTTCCTCTCCCATATACCATGTTGCTCCCTTCTCTGTTCCTCCCTGGGTGCCTTTGAATGAAGAGGGGATGGCCCTGGGTCTTCCTCTGAATGCTCAGCCAGACTGTGCCCTTCCCCCATTTCCTCCACAGCCACCGGAGCCACACTCCCACTCCCTCTCCCTGTCAGCTGCTCAATCTCCCCCTCAGAATCAGACTCCACTGGACTTCCGGTTTGGGACTCTTCGGAGACAGACCGAAATCCACGAATGTGCGCGGTTTCGATCTGTTCTCACCGCCGGAGCGCCCCGAGCTGGCTGGCTTCAGGGCTAAGCCACCCTGTAGAGGTGGTGAAGAGTGGGGAGACTGCTAGCAGGGTCGAGGAGAGCTGCATCTCTCCTCCCCAGCTGGCTTTTACTCCCTTTCCCAAAGGCGGCTGCAGTGGTGGTCAGAAATGGCCACCTCAAGGGAGAACCTGACTGGACAAGATTGTGCAGGAGGAAGTTGGAAAGAGAAAGTTTGACTGACTGGGCTGAACAGAGAAAACACCCATTTAAGGTACCTGGAATTTGAGCAAAAAAGAATAATACTATCCCTAAAAAAGACTTTTTAAAGTGGGGAAAGGAAAGTGAAAGAAAAAAGAATTGTTTTTCTTCCTCTTTAAAATTGACAGTTCTAATAAACCTTAAATGTTAAGAAGAAGAGATTTGAATAAGAATTGATATTAATCCTCTGACATCAGTAGGCTATTCTTAGCTGAAAATAAAGTGTCAAAGGGATAAAGATTCTTGAATAATCAAAAAGCCTTTTAAAAAGAGAGAAAGAAAGCAGAGGAGGAAAACAAAAAAAGGGTGGAATCTGGAAAAATGGAGGATGCCACCTGGAGCTAAAAAGAATTGAGAGTGAATTCTAACGAGACTTGAGAAGGATACATCCTAGCTGCAATCCTGTTACAAGATAACAAGCCCCTCGAAAGAGAAAGTGAGAAAAGAAGCAAGAAACAACTATAGGCTATTGTATGATTCCTGGAATTTCGGCAGTGGATCCTAGTGAAATGGACTAAAATTAATTGGGGGTTGCTTAAAAAACAAAAAAACTTTTCAAAATGCCATCACTCCTTGAAGAACTAAAAATGATACTTAAAGAACATAAAGAAGAAGCACAAATGAAAGGAGAGACTTTTTGCCCTGCTTTTCAATTTATGGACATGGAGATTTTGAAATATCAAAACCAACAAGAAACCTTTGCTGAATGAGAAGGGCGGGATGAAGAAGATGCCATCTTCAATGACCAAGCAGTTTTAAGTGTGGTAAAAAAGAGGAAGGGGGAAAAGGGAGCTAAAAAGTTAAGATCTGAAGCAACAACCCAAAAAAAGTGCAATTTGAAAAGTAATTATAATGCCAGAAAGAAGCAGAAGGGGGGAATCTCAGAAGGGAGACTTGGACAGAAAAGGGAACAAAAAAGAGAGGGGAAAGAAGAGGGGTGGGATGGAAAAGAAAAGAAGCTATAGAGGATTGGAACAAGATAGAAAGAGACAGGAAAAGCATACATGGATTAAAGGGGTTAAGTTATTTAAGAGACACAGAGACAATGGTTAGAAGTTTAATTTAAAAGGAGAATTCTGCAAGGGTGCATGAGATAATATTGTTATATTATTAGAAAATGTGTTAGATGTAATGGAATATTCTTTCTTAGTAATTAAATGATGTAAAGAGGATAAGAGAATAAGGTTTTAATGATTTAAAAATTTAAAAATTTAAAAGAAACATAAAAGATTTTAATGCTGTTTTTTTAAATATAGTAATAAGTTAATATGAAATACAGATGATTAAAATGAATGATAATTTTTTTTTTAAATTACATTTATATGCGTCCTTCTCAAGACTCAGGGCGGCTTACAATTTTTGGAGCACAACCCAATGCGCTCAGCAATAGCCTTCATTCCATTGTATATGCCTGCTTATTACTAAGCGGCATTTTTACAAAGTCAGCTAATTGCCCCCAACAATCTTGGGTCCTCAATTTACCTACCCCGAGAGGATGGAAGGCTGAGTCAACCTTGAGCCTGGTGGGATAATTGATGTTATTAGTTAATAAGATGGATATTAATATTAAAGGTGGAGCTGAATTTGAAATAGAAATATGTATTTTATATATATGTATATCTTCTTTTTTTTGTTTCTCATTAAAGAATTTAATATGTATTTGTAAGGGAATGTACCAAGCAGAATTTGGTTGATAGTTATGTTAGAAAATGAACGTTATATTTGTGAAGGTGTACTTTAAGTGTTGAGTAATAATTGAATGGATAATAGTTAAAAGATATAAAGGTGGTATAACTCCAGCTTTAGCAACTACAGGCCAAAATATGTATAAGGAAAAAGAGTATGAAATTATAAACAGGACAGATGAAAGTGTTAAAATATTAAATGGAAAGATATGGAAAACTAGAAAAAGAAATGTAATTGAAATTAGAAAAGAATGGAATAATTAAAAATAAGATTATAGAAAATAGAGAAATGGAAAAGCTATGGAAAAAAATTGTGAAAATGGATATAAGATATGGATTAGAATACATAAGATGAATATGTAATTGAGTTTATGTCTGGAGAAGTGACAACCCAGCAGCACGCTGTTCTCAAAAAAAGATGTTTTATGTTCTTTATGTAGTTGTTTGTCTATGTTTGTCTTCAAAATTTAAAAAATTATATTAAAAAAAAAAGAATCAGACTCCACCAAGGGCATGACATTCTCTATCTGTTCACTTTCCACCCATTGCTTCTTGTCTCGCCTTTTGGTGCTTTGGAAAACAACATTTCTCTTTGCAACAGTGGTGAATATCTGTAGCTCAGGTGTAGGATGAAGTTCTCGAGTTGTGGGTTGGTTTCTGAACATCTCTTCTGTTGGATGAAGTATGTTCAGATCCATTTGCTTGCTATCAGTCACTCTACAAGGCCCTCTAAAACAGGGGTGTCAAACTCAAGGCCCATGGGATGCTTAGATCTGGCCCACGGGGCCGCCCTGGAAACAGTGAAGAACCCGCCCACGATGTCTCTGCCAGTGAAAAGTCTGCCACAGCCAAAAATGGGGCATGGGGGCACGTGGGCATGCAGGCCCCCCCAGGCTCTGTTTTCGCTGGCAGAGGGCTAGCACAAACAAACTAAAAACAGAAAAGGAGAAAGGATTCCCCTTTTTCATTTGAGCACGCAAGAAGGGAGAGGGAAGGAGAAAGAGAAAGAGGAAAGAAGGAAAGAGGGGAAGGAAGAAGAAAGGAGAATGAAGAGGGAAAGATGGGAGGAAGGTGAAAGGAAGGAAGGAAGGAAGGAAGGAAGGAAAGAAGGAAAGAAGGAAAGAAGGAAAGAAGGAAAGAAGGAAGGACATGGGAATCAGGAGAAGGAAGAAAGGTGATAGGAAGGAAGGAAGGAAGGAAGGAGAGAAAGGAGGAGGGAGGAGGGAGGGAGGAAGAATAGTAGAATAACAGAGTTGGAAGGAAGGAAGGAAGGACATGGGAATCAGGAGAAGGAAGAAAGGTGATAGGAAGAAGGGAAGGAAGGAAGGAGAAAGGGGAATGAAGAGGGAAGCAAAAAGAGAAGGAAGGAAGGAGAATGAAGAGGGAAGCAAAAAGAAAGGAAAGGGAAGGAAGAAGAAGGAAAGGAAAGTGAAGAGGGGAGGGAAAAGAAGAAAAGAGAAAAAGGAAGGAAGGAAGGAAGGAAGGAAGGAAGGAAGGAAGGAAGGAAGGAAGGAAGATTATAATGAGAGGGAGGGAGGGTCTCAGGGAAGTCCTTGGCCACCACAGGTGCCCCTGGCATGAGTGATGTTGAGCTGGCCACGCCCACTCTGGCCACACCCATCCTGCTCCCCCTTCCCCAAGGTTAAACACAACCCTGATGCGACCCTCAATGACATCGACTTTGACACCCCTGCTCTAAAGAGATGAGAAGAACCATAGCATGGACCAGCAGCAGTCCAGAGCAGGAGATGCTCCCTGGGACTAGAGGGCTTCTCTGTTTGATATCCCTCCTCTACTTACCTTTCTTCCCTACTACATCAATTGGCAGGTCATCACATTTTTGCTCCGCTGCTATCGTCTTGGTTTCTGACTCATCCATAATAACTCTTGCAGTGATCGGAGATCTGGTGGCCTGTGGCCTTCAGAATTGTCCTTTAGAAAGTAACCACAGGATTTCCAAGCCAACTTGGGCTGTGTTATGGCCCGCCAGTGGCCAGTGGAGCTGGCAGCAGAGTCGGACAGTGAGGAGGTTGGGGAGGAACCTGGGCCAGTCCTGGTGTCTGGGGAAGGCTCTGATGAGGGCTCTGCATCAGAGGCAGAGACGGGGCCAGGGCCGTCCAACAGTTATCAGCTGCCTTCGGAGTCGGAGATCAGTGGGGAAGAAGAACAGCTGGAGCCTGTTCCCAGTGTGCACATGCACAGAGCTGCCAGAAGAAAGGAACAAGGGTTGACTCGGGAGTAAAGGAGTGAATGGCCCCTCCCATAGGGAATAAAGAGGAGCGAAAGGGGAGTGGGTCTTTGCAGGAGGCAATTAGTTCAGTTCATTAGGGTGAAGATCTGTTCCTGACTTCTTGCTGAGCCATTGCTGCTACAGTGTGGCGTTTGGAAGCTATCGGCCTGGCAACTCTCCAAGCCTGATCAAGGTCTGTGGTTGTGAAATCTCATGAAAGACTGTTTGCCGGGACTTTGCTGGAGAGGAATTCCCTGTAAACTAAATAAAGGAGGTTTTGCTGGGACGAGGAATCGCTTCATGCTCTTGGAAGGTCTTGGTCAGAACAGGCTGCTCCGTGGCAAGCCCTGTTTGCAAAAGCTTTACATTCAATGCACGTTTCTTTCTTTCTTTCTCTCTCTCTCTCTCTCTCTCCTGTCCCCCTGCACAATAGATCATCTGGAATTATTGAACTGAATATTCATCCTTTCTTCATTATGGAAATGAGGGTAAATAACCTCGCAGATGTTTAAAAATTTGCTGACCTCGTCTTTCCGGGCAAGCTGACTTAAAATGAATAATTCGCTTTTCTTTAAACATTTAAAGTTGCATTTGGCCCCTAGACGGGGAATTTTTGAAATGCAGCAATTTTTTTTCCCCAAACACAAATACCCATTTGAAGTTGGGGGAGGGGAGTTTTTATCATGGACTGGAAACTTGTCCAACAGAGATTCGCAGCGAAGGTGCCCTTGCGTTGAGCACAATTATTCAGGAACACAACTGTGATGTTTCCTTAGCTGCAGCGCCAGACCTGATTTGCTTTTTGAGATGCTTTTCTCCCCCAACTTTGCTGGTTTTCTATCCTACTCCCAACCAGATTTGGCCCTGTGGAAATATATTTAAGATCAACCTGGCTCAGCTAAGTAATTCTGTCCAGTAATGGAAAGGTATCAGTAATTCCGTCCATAGAATGACATTTCTATGAATTTGATCCTCTGTGGTTGATCTCATTGTCCATGAAAAATTGACCTGCCTCCAGAAGTTGTGACTGCTCCAACACGGTCTGAAATGGTGTAGAATCTCCTGCTTGAGCTTGAGGTTAGACTAGAAGACCTCCAAGGTCCCTTCCAACTCTGGTATTCTGTTAATTAATCAGTGGAGTGGCTTGCCTTCAGAAGTTGTGGGTGCTCCATCACTGGAGTTTTTAAAGAAGAGGTCGGCTAGCCAATCTCTTGAGGAGCGGGTTGAACTAGAAGACCTCCAAGGTCCCTTCCAACTCTGTTATTCTGTATTCTGAGGACAGACTCTGGAAAGTCAGACTCTCACCTAGAGACACAGTCTGCACAGTTTCTTAGAGAATTCAAAGAAGTGAGTGTGGGTTTCTTTTGCCGCCTCTGGGCCGCTGGATTTGCTGCCTGTGTGTTTCACACTTAGAAGGGGAAAAGTGATGGAATCTGGAAGCCTTAACTGAGCTCACACCACCCTCCTTATTTGCAGGGAGTTTCAAAAACTGGAAGGCCAAAAATAGACACGCAGCTTGTCTATCGTGTCACAACTCTACTACTACTCTATAGGCTCCTGTTTTGTTTAAGTAGCACTAGCAAGAGCACTTAGACTCCTGGTGCTTTCCAGCCCCCTCTAAGCAGTTTACAGGGTCAGTCTCTTGCCCCCAACAATCTGGGTCCTCATTTTACTGACCTTGGAAGGACGGAAGGCTGAGCCAACCTTGAACTGGTCAGGATCGAACTGCTGGCCATCAGCAGAATTAGTAGGCAACCTTGAGCTGGTCAGGATCGAACTGCTGGCAATCATGCTGCATTCTAACCTCTCCAGCACAATGATAGATGATAGATGGATGGATGGATGGATGATAGATAGATAGATAGATAGATAGATAGATAGATAGATAATAGATGGATGGATGGATGGATGGATAGATGATAGATAGATAGATAGATGGATGGATGGATGGATAGATGGATGATAGATAGATGGATGATAGATGATAGATGGATGATAGATAGATAGATAGATAGATAGATAGATAGATAGATAGAGATGGATGGATGATAGATGGACAGAACTTAGCAATATCATTTAGATATACACAGCTTCACAGTACTTTTAATAAGAAGAAACTTTCTGACAGGGAGAACCATCAACAGATGGAACAGAAGTTGCCTTCAGAAGTTGTGGGAGCTTCATCCCTGGAGGCTTTCAAGAAGAGACTGGACTGCCACCTTTCAGAAATGGTGTAGGGTCTCCTGCTTGGGTGGAGGGGGTTGGACTAGATGACCTACAAGGTCCCTTCCAACTCTGATTATCTGTTGTTTAGGAGTTGACAGAATTGGATGCCCCTCTAAGCAGTTTTACAGGGGTCAGCCTCTTGCCCCCAACAATCTGGATCCTCATTTTTACCGACCTCGGAAGGATGGAAGGCTGAGTCAACCTTCAATCAGTCAGCATTGAACTCTTGGCTGTGGGCAGTGAGTCTGTAATATTGCATTCTAATCACTGCGCCACCATGCCTCCACCAAGGAAGCAATCTCAATCTCTCTCTCCCTCCCTCCCTCCTTGCCTCCCTCTCTCCCTCTGTCTCTCTCTGTCTTCCTCCCTCCCCCCCTTACTCTCTGCTCTAAGATCAAAGCAATCCCCTCCGCCCCCTAGCATCTCCAACAGCAGCTGAGCAAACTCTGGTTCTGTTTTCAATTGAGTCTTCCCCAAAGAGCTGTTGGTACATATTTCATAGGCTGGAGTCCTTGGCTGCGCCTCTCAGTCCCACGCCCGCATGACTTCCAAATGTCACTTGTGTAAGCTCCTTCGGTGCTGTTTTCCATGCCAGGCAGCAAACATGCCTTGAATTCTGGCTGCAGCGGAAAGCATGGGGTGACAGAGCTAAGAAAATCTAGGAGGTGTCACTATCCAGCAATGATGGACGGATGAGTTGTGTTGTCCCTTCCAGGAAAGACCAAAGGTCCACACGAGGATGAGGGTGAGATGTTAGCCAGTCAGTCGTGTCTGACTCTTGGCAATTCTTGGCAAAGCCTTAGTAAGGCCAGATTTGGAATACGCCATCCTGTTTTGGTCACCTTGCTAGGAAAAAGATGTCGAGACTCTAGAAAGAGGGCAGAGAAGAGCAACCAGGATGATGAGGGACTGGAGGCTCAAACATATAAAGAATGGTTATTGGAGCGGGGTATGTCTAGTCTGATGAAAAGAAGGACGTGTTAGCAGTGTTCCAGTATTTGAGGGGCTGCCCCAAAGAAGAGGAGTCAAGCTATTCTCCAGAGCACTAGAAGGCAGGACAAGAAGCAACGGATAGAAATTAATCAAGGAGAGATGCAACCTTTAGAACTAAGGAGAAATTTCCTAACAATGAGAACAATTAATCAGTGGAACAACTGACCAGAAATTGTAAATGCTCCAACACTGGAAGTTTTAAAGAAGAGATTGGAGAACCATTTGTCTGAAGTGGTATAGGGCTTCCTGCCTGAGCAGGGGGTTGGACTAGAAGACCTCCAAGGTCCCTTCCAACTCTGCTATTCTGTTCTGTTCTGTTCTGTTCTATTCTATTTTCTATTCTATTTTCTATTCTATTTTCTATTCTATTTTCTATTCTATTTTATTCTATTTTCTGTTCTGTTCTGTTCCATTCCATTCCCTCTCCATAGTCCTCCAATTGCCAGAACCCCCTGGTTCCAACAATGAGGTTCAAGCCAACCCACGAAGCACAAGAACAAGACGCCCTGCTTGCAAAATCCCAACCCGCAAAACGTAGTTCAAGACTTGGAATAGAAAATTCTGGAACAGCTTTGTTCTCTACATCACCCAGCTGGCAAACTCGCAGGATTCGTATCTCTCGCCATGTACACGTGTACACCTGGGTTGGACTGGAGGACCTCCAAGGTCCCTTCCCGCTCTATTCCAATTGATTGAAATTACTAACGGTGCCTCTCCTGGTGCCTCTTCAATGGAGATGAAGAGTTTTGCCAGAGAATGACCTGAGCCTCTTCTACCTCCTCTCTCCTGTGACTCTAGTCTGTTGTAGCTGATGGAGCTGCCAGCAGAGTCAGACAGTGAGGAGGTTGGGGAGGAACCTGGGTCAGTCCTGGAGGCTGAGAAAGTCTCAGATGAGGGCTGTGCATCAGAGGCAGAGATGGGGCCAGGGTAGGCTGGCAGTCATCAGCTGCCTTCGGGCTTGGACAGCAGTGAAGTGGGGGAGCAGCTGGAGCCAGTTCCCAGCCTGCACTTGCACAGAGCTGCCAAAGGAAGGCACAATTAAGAACTCAGGGTTGACGTGGAAGTAAGGCCACAGGTGGACAATGAATGGCCCCTCCCATCAGGATTAAAAAAGGAGCAAAAGCGGAGGAGGCTTTTTCAGGAAACTATTTGTTCGTTTGTTTGTTCCAGCCTCATAAAGATCTGTCTGTGTAACCTAGAGACTCTGTGCCCAGCCCTTCCTTGTCAGCACTGCGTGTGGAAATATTTACTGGGCAGCTTTCCAAGATAGATAAGGTCTGAGCTATTAATTATATCTTTGCAAGACTGTTTGCCAGGCCGATGGCTGAATGTGCATACAATAAATTCACATTCATTTAATAAAAGGGGCTTTGCCAGGACACAGAGTTGGCTTAGTGCTTTTTGGGGAAGCCTAGGGCAGAACAGTGCCCTCTCTTACCTGCTGCCTTATTTTTTTTCCACCACCTAGACCTACATCTTTGACTTAAGCATCAACAAATACGAAGCCATTTGCCACCAGCCGGTGGTAGCCAAGAAGCGGAACAAAATCACCCACGTCCAGTTCAACGCCATCTACCCCATCATCATCGTCGGGGATGACCGTGGCCACATCACCTGCCTGAAGCTCTCTCCCAACCTCCGCAAGATGCCCAAGGTAAGTGACTTAGTAAAGGGGTCCACCACACCTGCTCAGGTACTCTCCACCTGGGGGAGTTTCCTGTTGGCCCTCATTGAGGTTGGCCGTTTGTGGGTGATGCAAAATGTTGCACACTGTGGCACCTTGGTACTCAACTGCTTTGAGTTTGATATCGATTTTGGTACTTCGATGGGAACATTTTGTCCCGATACTCGTCATTTGTTTGGTACTCGATCCGCAAGCTAGAATTTGTTGGTATCGGTGGTTGTTTTTGTGACTTGCTATCCTTTCCATCCGAAACACAGTTAGTCATATGGTAGTTCTTGGCCTTTGCACATCCTTTTGCGTTCTTATCTTAGCTTCTGGGTCATTTTGTGTATTCTTGCATGTTTTTCCCCTCATTAATTCAGGTAAAGTGAAGCTTTTGTTTTATTTACTCTTAAGTTTTTATTAAAGCTGATTAGGGGACTGGAGTCTAAAACATAAGAAAATGCTTGGAGGAATTGGGGGTGTCTAGTTTAATGAAGAGAAGGACGAGGAGTGACATGATGGCCTTCTTCTAATATCTAAAGGCTGCCACCAAGAAGAGGGGGTCAAGCTATTCTCCAAAACCCCCGAGGTCAGGACAGGACAGGAGCAATGAATGGAAGCTAATCAAAGAGAGAAGCAACTTGGAACTAAGGAGAAATTTCCTAACAATGAGAACAATTAATCAGTGGAACGGCTTATCTATAGAAGTTGTGGGTGCTCCATTACTGGAGGTTTTAAAGAAGAGGTCAGACAGCCAATCTCTTGAGAAGGGGGTGGGACTAGAAGACCTCCAAGGTCCCTTCCAGCTCTGTTATTCTGTTATATCTCATGTAAAGTAATGATGTACAACTGTATCTTTTTCCATATTTCCTTAAAAGCGTGCATTGTGTTTGGTTTCGGAACACGCTAAATTTATTTACATTATTCGTTATGTGAAAAATTTGCTGGGTACTCATCATTTTTGGTACTCATTACACCTTCTGGAATCAATTAACAACAAGTATCAAGCTCCTACCTTATTTGCATTTTGAGCTTGTTAGAATTTGAGGTCCCAATCTGAGCCGGAGTTGTGCAAGAATGAATCAGAATGAAATCCACACACACTGTTTGAACAGGCAAAAGTTTACTCGAGAACATAAAGGCAACCCTGGAAGAGAGCTACAATTTGGGATGGAGAGGTTGTTTGTACTTACAGGTTTCAGTGGTGCTTTTTGTGAGGAGTGGGTACATGTGTGAGTGTGCCCTCTGTAATGTTTAATTTCAGGAACGTGGAGCTTTGGTGCAAATGTTCCAATCTTACTTTGCTAAGTGTGTAGATCTTTTCCCTGTGATGCACGCCAATGTGCTGGTCTCGGTTGCCATCTCCCTGCAGCTCTGCATTTTCCCTCTCTGCTATTACTGTATTTGCACAGGTTAATTAGTTAATTAATTACAAGAGGAGGAAGTGGATCCAGTTTTCTTTGCAACACAGTTTTCTGGTTTGGTTACTGTGGGTCATGTTAATAATCAAAGTGAGGGTAGAGACAGCCCAGGACTAAATCTAATTTTGCATTAATTAATTAATTCTTTCTTCCATTATTAACAATCTTATTAAATTGAAGTTGGTGATCTTATTTTGGCCCACCAACTTGAGAGCTTGAAACACAAGGAAACTGGCCATGAAAAGGAAAGTTCTACATTTAGGCAAGAAAAGCCAAATGCACAGGTACAGTATAGGTGGTACCTCGCTCAATAGTAGTAACTGTGAGAGGGATATTGGAGTCCTAGTGGACAATCACTTAAATAGGAGCCAGCTGTGTGCTGCAGCTGCCCAAAAAAGCCAACACAGTTCTAGGCTGCATTCAAAGAGGGATAAAATCAAGATCATGTGACGTATTAATCACCACTTTACAATGCCTTGGTAAGGCCACACTTGGAATAGTGCATCCAGTTTTGGTCGCCACGATGTAAAAAAGATGTTGAGACTGTAGAAGGAGTGCAGAGAAGACCAACCAAGAGGATTAGGGGACTGGAGGCTAAAACAATTGCTGGAATTGGGTACGTCTAGTTTGATGAAAAGAAGGACTAGGGGAGACATGATAGCAAGGTTCCAATATCTCAGGGATTGCCACAGAGTAGGGTGGGGTGGGGTGTCAACCTATTCTCCAAAGCAGCCAAAGGCAGGAGAAGAAGTAATCAGCTTGGCAGGGCAGGAGCAGGAATTTCAGACTTGAAAGCCCGGCAAAACTCACCCAGTTGGGAAGACGCCAGGAACACATATTAGCCACAAGATAAATTCACAATTGCTCCGAATAGCTTCCCTTTTTAAACACTGTTTCCAGCTGCAGCTAATGAAGGGAATCAGGGCCCTTTTCTCCCCCGTAAGCCATGCAACCCACGTTGCTCCTTTCTCCGTTCCTCCCTGTGTGCCCTAGGATGAAGAGGGGGTGGGCCTGGGTCTTCCTCTGAACTCCCTCTGCCTTGTTCTCCCTCTCCGCTGCTCTGCCCAGCCAGACTTTGCCCTTCCCCAGTTTCCTCCACAGCCAACGGAGCCACATTCCCGCTCTCTGTTGGCTGTTCGGCTTCCTCCTCCGAGACAGATTCTGACAGGGGTGTGACAGAGCTTCTTTACCAGAGACAAATTCCTTGGTATGTAATCCCACTTGGCCAAATAAAATATTCATTTCAGTTCAATGCAACAACTGTGGCAAGAAAGGCCATAAAAATGGGACAAAACTCACTTAACAACTGTCTCGCTTAGCAATGGAAATGTTGGGCCCTAATAGTCGAGAGTATCTGCACTCCAAGCACCGGCATGCAGAACAAACAACGCATGATTTATATCCTTGGACTATTATTGGCCTTATATTTTTCCCTTTCAGAGTTTGAAAAGCAGTTTGCAATAAATAATGCATTTTAACATAAGGGAGGCCTTGAGCCTGTGAACAACTAGCTGGAAACGCTGGCTATTTTAGCTTAGCGTGGTTCTTGGAATGAGATCGTGTTTTGCATTTCTGGAAATGCGCGGCGCTCAGGGTTTCAGCGATGTTGCAAAACCACATTTGAAGGCCATAAAGAAAAGGTTATTATTATGCCAAGGATGTTGAGGTACAGCTGGGCTTTATTCTGAGTCATCCAGACAGTCAAATCTCGCCCTTCCAATTTCACTCCAAGCTGGCCTGATAAAATGCCCCAAATAATGGCATTCTATGAAAGGATGGTGGATTTGGGGCAGAGGGGCAGGATAAACCCTGTTTAATACAAGAGGAACAGATTAGCAGAGTTGGGAGGGACCTTGTAGGTCATCTAGTCCAACCCCACGCCCAAGCAGGAGACCCTACACCAGAGGTGGTCTTCAGCAGGTTCTGACCAGTTCTGGAGAACCGGTAGCAGAAATTTTGAGTAGTTGGGAGAACTGGTCAATCCCACCTCTGACTGGCCCCACCAACTCCATCTCTTCTCTGCCTCCCATCGAGTCCCAGCTGATCAGCTGGGTCTTCTTTGGTTGCCCTGCACAGGAGAATGGAGCTGGAAAGCAGGTTAGTGGGGTGGGGGATGGAATGGGGATTTTGTAGTATCCTTCCTCTGCCACGCCCACAAGCCACACCCACAAGCCACCAAGCCATGCCCACAGAACACTACTCCCACCAAGCCACACCCACAGCCGATCGGCTGGATCTCCTTTGGTTGCCCTGCACAGGAGAACGGAACTGGAAAGCAGGTTAGTGGGGTGGGGAGGGAAGGGGGATTTTGCAGTATCCTTCCCCTGCCATGCTCACCAAGCACGCCTGCCAAGCCACGCCCACCAAGCCACACCCACCAAGCCACACCCACAGAACTGGTAGTAAAAAAAATTTGAATCCCACCACTGCCCTACACCATTTCTGACAAATGCCCGTCCAATCACTTCTTGAAAGCCTCCAGTGATGGAGCTCCCAAGGCCAGCTTAGAAGTGGGACCGGACAGAATTACAGAATTGGGAGGGACCTTGGAGGTCTTCTAGTCCCATCCCTAAACCACTCTGGACAAATGGTGTCCAGCCTCTTCGTGAAAAAGCACCCATAACTTCAAGCTGTTCCACTAATTAATTGTTCTCACTGTTAGGAAGTTTCTCCTAACTTGGATCTCTCTTTGATAAGTTTCCATCCGTTGCTTCTTGTCCTGCCTTCTGGTGCTTTGCAGAATAGGTTCACCCCCTCTTCTCTGGGCAACCCCAGTATTTGAAGGGCTGCCACAAAGAAGAGGGAGTCAACTTATCTTCTACAGCACCTGAAGAGCAGGAGAAGAAACAAGGGATGGAAACTCATCAAGGAGAGAAGCAACCTAGAAGTAAGGAGACATTTCCTGACAGTGAGAACAACTAACCAGTGGAACGACTTGTCTCCAGAAGTTACGAGTGTTTCATCACTGGGAGCTTTTAAGAGATTGGACAACCAATTGTCTGAAATGGTATAAGGCTTCCTGCTTGAGCAGGAGGTTTATTTATTTATTTACTTACATTTATATGCCGCCCTTCTCCGGAGACTCAGGGCAGCTTACAACTTTTTGGAGCGCAACCCAATGCGTTCAGCAATAGCCTTCCTTCCATTGTATATGCCTGCTTATTACTAAGTGGCATTTTTACAAGGTCAGCTAATTGCCCCCAACAATCTTGGGTCCCCAATTTACCTACCCCAAGAGGATGGAAGGCTGAGTCAACCTTGAGCCTGGTGGGATTCGAGCCTGCACTAATTGCAGGCAGCTGGAGCTAAGTGCTAGGCGTTTAACAGCCTGCACCACCAAGGCTCTTGGACTAGAAGACCTCCAAAGTCCCTTCTAACTGTTGTTATTCGGTTAATTAAGAGTGCAATGGCTTACCTCCAGAAGTTGTAAACGCTGCAACACTGGAAGTTTTCAAGAAGAGATTGGAGAGCCATTTGTCTGACAAGGTATAGGGCTGTGATGGCAAACCTATGGCACGCATGCCACAGGTGGCACACAGAGCCATTTGTGCTGGCAAGCAAGCTGCAGGCAAACTTACCCCACTGGGCATGTGTGCGCCTCACAGCTGATTTTGGCCGGTTTGAAGCCTTTTTCGGCCTCCCTGAGGCTTGAGGAAGGCTTCTGCAGGCTTTGCAGGCTGAAAACTAGGCCTGTTTTGTCACTTCCTGTTTTTCCGACAATACCGGAAATGATGAAACAGGGCTAATTTTCGGCCTGCGAAGCCTGCAGAAGCCTTCCTCAAGTCTCTGGGAGGCCAAAAAGGGCCTCAAACCGGCTGAAAATCAGCTGTGAGGCGCAGTGCTGGTAAGGGGGCAGCAGGGGTAGGTGGGTGGGTAGGGATTGCATGCACATGCATAGGGGGTGTGGGTGGGCGTGCATTGCCTTCTGGGCACTGGCACACGAGTGCCAGTGTGCAAGCGTGCACACAATTTTTGGCATAGGAGCCCAATAAGGTTAGCCACTACTGGTATAGGGTTTCCTGCTTGAACAGAGGTGTGCTGTCCAGCCAGTTTAGAGTTAATGGGATAGGTAGTTAGGAATTGAGAGCTGTCCCCTTAATGGAATGCATCATGGTAAATGTAGTTAAGGTATCCTGGGAAATGTCATGTGGTTACATCTGTAATCCTGATTGGTCACTAAATTGACCCTTGTTGGGTCCCTCACTCTTGCTTGAAACCACTACCATGCAGCTGCTTCAATCATCATGGGGATGAGAGTTTAATATCTTTCTACACCACGATTCAGATAAAAGTTGGACATTAAGAAGAACCTGTCATAGATGACAGGACAGCACAGGAGGGTTGGACTAGAAGAAGGTCCCTTCTAGCTGTGATTCTGTCACATTAAGAAGAACCTCGTCATAACTGTGAGTTGACAGGACAGCACAGGAGGGTTGGACTAGAAGACCTCCAAGGTCCCTTCTAGCTGTGATTCTGTCATTCTGCGTTTGCTCTGGAAATTGGGGTTTTCTGCAAAGGAAGCCCTCCTGGTGATTTTTGGTCTTGTATAAAAGGCTGGTGCACAGATCTTGTCTGTGTGATCCTTTAATGACTGGGAGGAAACATGCAATTATCCACAACCCAGGCTTCTCTATGAATGAATGAATGGCTCTGCCTTCCCACACGCGGGGTGGCCTTTTGCTTAGGCAGAATTTAGCAGCACTTAAAATCTATCAAGTCTGTGCTTAAGAACTTCCCATCAGAGATAAAGTCTCCCCCCCCTCCATTTCAGTTTAATGGTGGCATTCCATTTTTTGTCAAGAATTGTTCATTTGTTTTTCCATTATTCGTTCTGCTGCTCTGTCTTGTGTATCGTTTTGGTTTGACCATAGATATTTTATTTGTATATTTATTTTGCAAATATTTTTATTGCAATTTTTTCTCTTTGCACATCTCCATCATCTCTGAACAGTGCTGAGGCATCTTTGTTACAAAGACACATTTCCACATTTCTAGTTATTTATGTACATTTCTATACCCCAGTGGTGGCTAACCTTTTTGGGCTCCTGTGCCAAAAATTGTGCGCGCACACTCACGTGCCAGCATCCAGAAGGCAATGCGTGCCCCCCACGCCCCCTGTGCATGCGCACACAATCCCCACACCACGCCACCCCCTTATTTGCACCACACTCACAGCTGATTTTCAGCCAGTTTGAGGCTTGAAAAAAGCCCTGCAGGCTTTGCAGGCTGAATAATAGGCCCGTTTCATCACTTCCGGTAGTACAGGACAGTCCTTGAGAGCCACACTCTCACTCCCTGTCAGCTGTTCGGCTTCCTCCTCAGATTCAGACTCCAACAGGGGCATGACAAAATGTATGTTGCTAAGTGAAACATAACACAGAGGACAGTTAACCAATGGAACAACTTGCCACCAGAAGTTGTGGGTGCTCCATCACTGGAGTTCTTTAAGAAGAGACTGGAGAGCCACTTGTCTGCAATGGTAGAGGGTGTGCTGGTTGAGCAGGGGGCTGGACTAGAAGACCTCCAAGGTCCCTTCCAGCTCTATTCTGAATCTAAGATTCTAAACCTCCGGCTCCTTGTGCCAGCGCATCTCTCTGGGCTTCAGTCAAGGAAGAACACTGTTAGCAATCAAGTCTGCCTCGTTCCAAGTGAGAGCCACAGTTTTATTGTGCCTTATCCCGAAATGCCTTCCTTGGAGTAGATGAAGATAATTCTAATTTCAGCTGTCGAGACCGGATTAATGCCCGAACGCAATCAGGGCAGCAACAGGGTGGCCGTTCTTGACTCTATTTTGCCAACAGCTTCTCCGAGAGCAATTTGCCCTCTTCTTCTTGAAGAGAGATGGATATTGCTCATGTAACCCCGGCTAGCTCTCTTGTGTGACTCACAACGGCCATCGAACCGCAATCAAAAAGCTATAAATATAATGAGCAACAAATGAAGAGCCCCAGGACTGTCTTTGATTGCAAGCTGGGCCACTTGGAAATGGCAAGCTGAACCTAATACCGAGGAAACTTGACCTGGAAAGAGTCAGGCTGAGCTGCCTATCAGGGCAAGGCATGATGGGGGCCTCTCTCCCCCAGCCTTTGATGCAGGGTCTAGACTTGGTTCTCAGCACACACTGAGTTCTCGTGCCAGGTTCAGGTGAGGGAGTTTACTGAAGGCTCTTTAGCGTGGGCTCCTTAATGCTCCCTGAGCTTGGGGGTTTTCTTGCAGTCGTTTCATGACCAAATAGGTGACATCATCAGTATTAAGAGTGAAGGGAGGAGGAGGAAGAAGAGGAGGGAGGAGGAGGAGGAAGAAGAGGAGGAGGAGGGAGGAGGAGGAGGAGGAAGAAGAGGAGGGAGGAGGAGGAGGAGGACGACAACTGTGGGGTTTTCTATATTCTTTGATCTTCTTGCAGATGTTTGATGACCCAACTAGGTAACATCATCAGTGCTAAGGGTGAAAGGTTTTTGAGGAGGAGAAGCAGAAGTAGCAAGGCTGTGGAGCCCTCGGTGCTCCCTGAGCTTGGTTGTTTTCATGCAGACATTTCATGACCCAGCTAGGTAACATCATCAGTGCTAGACGGAATGACGTTTGCTGTCATTATAGATCACAATTTCCCCTATCCACATTGGTGGGACTGTGGGTTTCTTCTCCCTGATGCCCTGCTTGGGGTATTGTTTCCTGCTTGACTGTTTGTCTGGAGTTAATCCCTGCTTATCTGGTGTACCGGCTGCGGGGGGGCAACGGGTTATAAGGTCAAAAGAACAGAGAACAAACCCAACTCCCTTGTAGCACTGAGGATGTTAGCTGATTTGGAAATTTTTCAGTGCTGTCGTAACTTTGAACAGTCACTAAATGAATGCTTATAAGTTGAGGACTACCTGTAGTGTCATTCCTGAGTTTATTGGCATGCAGTTTTGCCCCTAGCTGACCACAGCCCAGGAATGGTGCCACTGGAGCTTCTAGGGGGTTGAGAAGACTCTCTCTGAAGATGTCACCATTAAAGAGGGGATGTCCTCTGCCTCTCCTTCACAGGTCTCCTCTATTCAGAGTTTTGCAGCGTTAATTCAGTGCCAGAAAAATAAACACAGGTGGCTGATGCTTCACTTAACATCTTTATAAACATAATAAGTAGATTTGACAAACCAGTTGTAGATTTCCCCAACTCTCCAAACTCAGACAGAAACATGAAAAATAAACACAGATGGCTGATGCTTCACTTAACATCTTTATACATAATAAGTAGATTTGACAAACCAGTTGTAGATTTCTCCAACTCTCCAAACTCAGACAGAAACATGAAAAATAAACACAGGTGGCTGATGCTTCACTTAACATCTTTATAAACATAATAAGTAGATTTGACAAACCAGTTGTAGATTTCTCCAACTCTCCAAACTCAGACAGAAACATGAAAAATAAACACAGACGGCTGATGCTTCACTTAACATCTTTATAAACATAATAAGTAGATTTGACAAACCAGTTGTAGATCTCTCCAACTCTCCAAACTCAGACAGAAACATGAAAAATAAACACAGACGGCTGATGCTTCACTTAACATCTTTATAAACATAATAAGTAGATTTGACAAACCAGTTGTAGATTTCTCCAACTCTCCAAACTCAGACAGAAACATGAAAAATAAACACAGACGGCTGATGCTTCATTTAACGTCTTTATAAACATAACAAGTAGATTTGACAAACCAGTTGTAGATTTCTCCAACGTGGAGCAAACTCAGACAGAAACATGTTGCAAGTGCAGAGCAGAAACTCAACTCAGGAGCTCAGAAACAGACCTCAGTTTCACTTTAGTTCAGCAGGCAAGCAAGAGAGCAAGTTAGTTTCATTTTCAATAGACAGACTCAGAGCTCAACATAGCTGCAGAGCTGCAGAGCTTAATATAGAGCCATGCCTAGGCTACTTCTAGTTTCAGTTTCCAGCCTAGGCTACTTCTAGTTTCAGTTTCCAGCCTAGGCTACTTCAGTTTCAGTTTCCAGCCTAGGCTGCTTCTAGTTTCAGTTTCCAGCCTAGGCTGCTTCTAGTTTCAGTTTCCAGCCTAGGTTACTTTCAGTTTCAGTTTCCAGCCTAGGCTGCTTCTAGTTTCAGTTTCCAGCCTAGGCTACTTTCAGTTTCAGTTTCCAAACTATCCTCATCGGCTGACTTAGTTGCTATGCCTATTCATTGGCTGACCTTGTTACCATGCTCTATTCCAGTTCATGAATATACTCCGACATGGGGCGGCATATAAGTCTAATAAATAAATAAATAAATAAATAAAGTAGAAACTCCTGGTAGAAGAGAGCTGATCTAGAGAACAGACTAGGGGAGACAGGACAGCAGCCTTCCAATGTTTGAGGAGCTACCACAAAGAAGAGGAAGGAGTCAAGCTACTCTCCAAAGTGCCTGAAGGCAAGGCAAGAAATGACAGATGGAAACTGAACAAGGAGAGATTCAACGTGGAAATAAGGAGGAATTTTCTGACTGAGAACCATCAACCAGTGTAGAACAGAAGTTTCCCTCAGAAGTTGTGGGAGCTTCATCCCTGGAGGTTTTTAAAAAGAAACTGGACAACCACTTGTCTGAAATGCTACAGGGTCTCCTGCTTGAGCAGGGCATGGAGTAGAAGACCTCCAAAGTCTCAACTCTTTATTCTGATAATTAGAGATCCAACCCAGAATTAAGGGGAACTTTCCTGACAGAATAATCAGTGAAATGGCTTCCCTCCGGAAGTCTTGGGTGCTCCGTCAGTGGAGGCTTTTCAAGAGACTGGAAAGCCACCTGTCTGAAATGGTACAGGGCCTCCTGCTTGAGCCGGGGTTGGACTAGAAGACCTTCAAGGTCCCTTCCAACTGTATTCTAAATTCTAATTCTAACCAAGGAGAGAAGCAAGCTGGAACGAAGGAGAAACTTCCTAACAGTGAGGACCAGTGGAAGAGCTGGACTCCAGAAGTGGGTGCTTCAACACTGGAGGTTTTTAAGAGGAAGCCGGACAGCCACTTGTCTGGAATGGTAGAGGGTCTACAGCTTGAACAGAGGGGCTGGACTAGAAGACCCCCCCAAAGTCCCTTCCAGCTGTATTCTCTTCAGAAATCTGCTTTTTCACAACGGAACGGGCCTCGTGACGATTTCCTACATTTTAACTGCCGCCTCCTTACCAATGTTTGCCAGCTGGAGTCAAGTCTCCAGACCTCGGGGAACCGAGTATGTTTTGGCCTAGGGCAAATAGACCCACTGTTCTTGTCTGAAACCCTGTTGTGTTTATGTGTGTTGTGTGTGTGTGTGTGTGTGTTCATTCTGTCACCTCAGACCAAATCAGCCTCAGGGAATATGAATGAAGCGCCTTCTTTGTGGGCTCTGCCAATATTTCCTTCAAAACAACAGGCCCTGTGGGCAGGGAAGGTTCCAGTTACAGATTCAAAAGCAAACTTTTATTTCAGTTTGGAAATATTTACCCATCACTGTTCTAAGTAAATAGCTCTTTTGGGGGGTAGGGCTTATATTAGAGGCACACATAAAAGATGCTAGAGCAGTGATGGCTGACCTTTTTATCATCGCGTGCTGAAAGTACGTGCGCGTGTGTGTGCCTGCACCCATAATGCAATGTGTGCATGACCTCCCTGCCCCCTGCGCATGCCTGCGTAATCCCATGTGCCACGCACCTCTGCGCATGCCCACGCATCTATCACGTGCGCCTCGCCCCCCGTGCATGCGCAGCAGATACCCAACAATCAGCTGGCTGCTGGGAGGCATGCATACATGCACAATGGATCTGTCCCAGGCAATGGCTCGCATGCCAGCAGAAATGGCTCTGCATGCCACTTCCGGCATGTGTGCCATAGGTTCGCCATCATGGTGCTAGGGCTTATTTTCAGGGTAGGTCTTATTTTCAGGGAATCATCTGTTTAACTATCTATATTCCTACCAATCTACCTACCTACGTACGTACCTACCTATGTACCTATCTACCTACAATATTTGTCTGTCTGTCTGTCTGTTGGTGTGTCTACCTACCTACCTACTTATCTATTTATCTACCAATCTACCTACCTACTTACCTACGTACATACCCATCTTATTGCATTATCTCTCCCCAACCACTCTCCCTCCCTCCCTCTGTCTAGCTACCTACCTGCTTACTTACCATATTTACCCATCACTGTTGTAAGTAAATAGCTGTTTTGGGGGTAGGGCTTATATTAGATGCATATGCAAAACATGCTAGGTCTTATTTTCGGGGTAGGTCTTATTTTTGGGAAATAGATCTTATTTTCGGGGAATCATCTCTCTAACCTATCTATCTTTCTACATTCCTACCAATCTATCTACCTACCTACCTACCTACCTGTACCTACAATATCTGTCTGTCTGTCTCTTGGTCTGTCTGTCTACCTACCTATTTATCTACCAGTCTACCTACCTACTTACCTACGTATGTACCCATCTACTTGCAGTATCTCCCTCCCTTCCTCTCTCTGTCTAGCTACCTACCTGCTTACTTACCATATTTACCCATCACTGTTCTAAGTAAATAGCTGTTTTGGGGGTAGGGCTTATATTAGACACATACACAAAACATGCTAGGCTTATTTTCAGGATAGTTCTTATTTTGGAGAAAATAGGTCTTATTTTCGGGGAATCATCTGTCTAATCTATCTATCTTTCTACATTCCTACCAATCTATCTATCTAGCTACCTGTGTACCTATCTACCTACAATATCTGTCTGTCTGTTTGTCTGTCTGTCTGTCTGTCTGTCTACTTATCTATTTATCTACCAATCTACCTACCTACCTACTTACTTATGTACGTACCCATCTACTTGCAGTATCTCTCTCTCTCCTTCCCTCTCTCTGTCAAGCTAACTACTTGCTTACTTACCATATTTACCCATCACTGTTCTAAATAAATAGCTCTCTACGCAGAGACTTGCATCTCAAACCAAATGTAAAATATCAACTACAGTACATTGGTGTTTCTCAACCTTCGCAACTTTAAGATGAGCAGGGACTCCAACTCCCAGAATTCCCCAGCCAACCATTCTTCCTGGGAGTTGAAGTCCCCCCCCCATCTCAAAGTTGCCACAGTTGAGAAACTCTGAATGATACGATTGAACTGTTTTGTTAGTTTATTGCACTTATATCTTAACCACAATTGAAGCAAATCTTTGGTAGTTTATACAAGATAGAGAAAATTATAGCATCCATGGTAAAATAAAATAAGGAAACAATTGAAGAGAATGATGATGTTACCTAGTTGGGTCATGAAATGTCTGCAAGAAAACAACCCACCTGAGACCCTCAAGGATTCCACAGTTCTCCTCCTCCTCCTCCTCCTCTTCCTCCTCCTCCGTTTAACCCTGAGCTGCAAATATTCTTTTCCATCAGTGTTCCAGTTTAAAATCTTTTCATTTCTTTCTTTCTTAGTTCCTTTTTCTGGGCTATCTCTGATCCAAGAGCAAGGCCTCTTCTCCCATTGGTGCTGGAAAATGGAAGCCTTTTATATGTATATAAGATAAAAAGCGTCTCTGTGATATTTTTTTTTCTACTTTGTCTCCAACAATTGGATAAGTGTAATTAGTGGAGATGAGCAAATGGCAAAATTTGCATTCCAGAGCTTTTTTAAATGAGCACAAGGATGAATGGCTGGTGGGTCCTTTAATGATCCCAGGCAGTTTCATTCCTCTGTCATTGTACGTTTTCCATTTCTGCTGCTCTGAAAAACTGCTCCACACAACCCTGGGTTAAGCAAGATTCTTCGGCCCAGCGCCTCTCATGGTGCTCAGAATTCTTTTTACAGAGTCAGAGACCCATTGAGGTCATCCAATCCTATCCCTACTCAATGTGGGAACCCCAAGTGGGTGAGTTCTAGTCCTAGTCCCAGAAAGCCACCTGGGGAACTTGGGGCCAATCACTCTGTCTCTCAGCCCAACTCTCCTTATAGGGCTGATACAAATGTGTGTGTGTTTGTGTGTGTCTGTGAGTGAGTGTGTGTGTGTGAGAGAGAGATGATAGAAAAATATAGATACGGTAGATAGAGAGTGAGTTGCTGTAGGTAAATAGGTACATAGGTAAGTAGGTAGTTAGGTAGATTGGTAGGTGGATAGGTAGGTGGGTGGGTGGATGGATGGATAGATGATAGAGATAGAGTTTCTTGCTGTAGGTAGATAGGTAATAGGTAGGTCGGTAAGTAGGTAAGTCGGTAAGTCGGTAGGTAGGTGAGTGGATGGGTGGATAGGTAGATAGATATGAGAAAGACAGACAGACAGACAGATAGATTGATAGAGATGATAGTGTTCTGACGCAGACTTCGTCAAATGTAATGAATATCAAACTTGTTTTAAAAGCAAAACCTATTTTATTGCAACATTTGGAATTGCTTTCATTCCCAGCCAGAACTAATCTTAAATAGTTCCCCAAGATAAGCACACACCTTTCAGTGCTGTGGAATGTTGCCAAAAACAGAAGTATCCAATTAATTATAACAGAAACCAACCGAGGTACCAGAAAAAACCAACCAGAGTACAAAGAGCTTCAAGGAGGACTCAGAATCGATTGAATGACTTTGCTTCCTGCAAAGGTTTCATCATCTTGGCCTGACTTTTATCCCTTATGGGAGGGGCAATCACCTCCCAGCCTTACTCCTGAGTTGCCCCTTTGGTTTCAGCTGCTCTCGCCTTCTAGCAGCTCTGTGCAGACACGCACTGGGAACAGGCTCCCCTTGTTCCTCTGCCTCGCTGCTACCAGACTCCAAAGTCTGCAATGGCAGCACCCCACTCCCAGATGGTCCTGGCCCCATCTCTGCATCAGATGCAGGACCCTAGTCTGAGTCCGCTCCAGACTTCCAGACTGATCCCCGTACTTCCCCTCTGTCCGATTCCACTGCCCGGCTGCACTGATGATAGATGAGGGAGGGAGAGAGAGAGAGAGAACCTTACAACATGCAGAGACTTGGCTAATTGCTGCCTTTGTTGGAGGCAAACTCTGGCAAAAACAGGAGGTTCTCCCCCTTGCACTCTGCATTTGTCTCCTTTCTCAAAATCCCTTCCCCTGTTTCCGACTCAGCCCCTGCTCGATGACCCCTTATTGTCCCTCTCAGCCTCTCTCCGGCAGGAGGAGAAGGAAAAAAGTGGATCAGGCATCCCACTCAGGGTTCCAGTTTCTTGCCTGGAAGGGAACTGTTGTGGTCCACTGGTGGCCTGCAGAGCTGGCAGCAGAATCGGACAGTGGGGAGGAACATGGGCCAGTCCTGGAGTCTGCGGAGGGCTCGGATGAGGGATCTGTGCCTGACACAGAGATGGGGCCAGGGCCATCGGGGAGTTAGGAGCCAACTCCAGAGCCTCCAGAATCTGACATCAGTGAGGCAGAGGAACAGTGGGAGCCTGTTCCCGGTGTGTGCTTGCACAGAGCTGCCAGAAGGCAAGAACAGTTAAGACAAAAGGGGCGACTCAGGAGTAAGGCTTGGAGGTGATTGGCCTCTCCCATAAGACATAAAGGAGGAGCAAAGGGACAGGAGCCTTTGCAGGAAGCAACTTTGTTCGTTCTGGTCAGTTTAAACTCTGAAGCTCCGTGTGGACTTTGTGCTCCGTTTGGCCTTGAACAGCTAATGGGCAATTGGCAGCATTTCAAGGGAGATAAAGGTGGGTGCTTATCAGCCTTATCCCAAAGGACTGTGGCAGAACTTCTGTTGGACTATGCACTGTTTGGGACTCATTACGGGCTGTGAATGCATATAATTCACAGCTGTTGCAAATAAAGACAAGGTTTTGGAGAACAGCATGTGATTGTTACTGTCTCAGGAAGCTTTGGTCAGAACAGGAACCTTCCCCCTCGCTCTCTCTGCGGCCAAAGTGAATTTGCCCCAAATTAACACCCGCTGCTCAAAAACAATGAAGCAGGAGGCAAGCTCGTTTTGCGACCTTCAGACAAGCAGAGTCAAGGGGAATCCAGATTCACTTAACGACCGTGTGAGTAACTGAACAGCTGCAATGATTCACTTAACAACGGTGGCAAGAAAGGACGTAAAATGGGGCAAAATTCATTTAACCACCATCTCCCTTAGCAACAAAAATTTCAGGCTCAACTGTGGTCATAGTTCAAGGGCTTCCTCTATAGCCAAGAAATAAGGCCCTTAATACACTTTCTTGGATTTATTTGGTACACAACCTACAGTATCTATCATCTACCTACGTACCTATGTAGCAGTCTACCTACCTTTCCTACCTACGTACCTAACTACAGTATCTCTCTCTCTCTGTATGTATCTATCTATCATCTATCTATATACCTACCTACTTTACTACCTACTTTTCTAACTACAGTTTCTCTCTCTCTCCCTCCCTCCTTACCTACCTACCTAACTACAGTTCTATCTCTATCTCTCCATCCATCTCTCCATCCATCTCTCCATCCATCCATCCATCCATCCATCTACTTACCTACCTACCTAAGTACAGTTTCTTTCTCCCTACCTACCAACCTACTTACCTACCTAACTACAGTTCTATCTCTCTCTTTCTCTCCATCCATCCATCCATCTATCTACTTACCTACCTACTTAACTACAGTTCTCTCTCTCTCCATCCATCCATCCATCCATCCACTTACCTACCTACCTAGTTATCTCTCTCTCTCTTTCTGTATCTCTCTCTCCTTACCTACCTACTTAATTACAGTTCTCTCTCTCTATCTACTTACACAGTGACTACAGTTTCTCTCTCTCTCTACCTACCTACCTACCAACCTACTTATCTACCTATTTACAGTATGTTTGTCTGTCTGTCTGTCTGTCTGTCTGTCTATCTATCGTATCTATCACCTCTATCTCTATCAACATCTATATCTACGGTATCTATCTATCTGTCTATCTACATCTATCTATCTATCTATCTATCTATCTATCTATCTATCTATCTAATCTACCTACCTAACTATCTAACTACAGTATCTCTCTCTCTCTGTATCTATCTATCTATCTATCTATCTATCTATCTATCTATCTATCTACCTACCTAGCTACCTACCTACCTATCTAACTACAGTATTTATCTGTCTGTTGGTCGGTCTGTCTGTCTGTCTGTGTACCCACCTACTTACCTGGTTATAGGGATTCCTGCTTGAGCAGGGGGTTGGATTAGAAGACCTCCAAGCCCCCTTCCACCTCTGTCATTCTGTATCCTAGTGCCCTGTTTCTCCTTCCCCCAAATAACTCCTGGCCACCAAAACACGGCCTGCTCCAGTTTTGGGCATGAAATAACATCCTGCTTAAAAGGAAGAGAATCTGAATTGCACAGGCACTAAATCTAAGTTTAAGTACAGAGAAGCCATTGAGAGAGGCATAAATCTGGAAGAAAACCCTGTTTGTCTCTCTTTCTTTGGTAAAACGTTTTCCCATCTGCTCGGTTCTCCAGGGCGATGATGAGATACTTTCGACTAACAGCTCTTTGTTCAAAATGCTGGCAGGCCTTTCAGTCAGAGGTGGGAAACAGGATTTGGCCCCCTCCAAGGATGCCATCAACAGCACTGTAGAAACAGAGAAACCAAGAAAACCGACCACAGAAAAAGAGTCAGCGGTCCAACTGCCCTTTGTTTTCTTTGCTTTTTAGTTTGCAGGAAATCCTTGACTTATGACCCCAGTGGAGCGCCCAGCATTTAGGTTGCCAAGTGAGACAGTTAATCGTTAAGCAAGTTTTGCCCTGTACTACAAACTTTCTCACCCCAGTTCTTAAGCGATTCACTGCAGGTGTTGTGCGAGTAATCCCGTTGTTAAGCAAATCCAGCTTCCCTGTTGACTTTGTGCCAACTCATAAAACATTTTCTATGCCTGTTTTATAGTTGCCAACAGAAAAGGTGGGGGGGAAGGAGTTTGAAAGAGCAGCCCAGCAGTTTGGAAGCAAAAGTGCATTCCATGCATACACAACTCTACGTTGCATCCACAGAGGGATACAATCGAGATCAAGTGAGGCACTAATACCACTCTACAAAGCCTTAGTAAGGCCACACTTGGAATCCTGCATCCAGTTTTGGTCACCACACTATAAAAGAAGAGGTTGAGACTCTGGAAAAAGTGCAGAGAAGAGCAACCAGGATGATGAGGGGACTGGAGGCTAAAACATACAATGAATGGTTGCAGGAACTGGGCCTGGCTAGTCTAGGGAAGAGAAGGACCAGGGGAGACAGGATAGCAGTCTTCCAATATTTGAGGGGCTGCCCCAGAGAGGAGGAGGGGGTCAAGCTATTTTCCAAAGCACCCAAAGGCCAGACAAGGAATAATGGATGGAAACTGAACAAGGAGAGATTCAACCTGGAAATAAGGAGGAATTTTCTGACAGTGAGAACAATCAACCCATGGAACAGAAGTTGCCTTCAGAAGTTGTGGGAGCTTCATCCCTGGAGGCTTTCAAGAAGAGACTGGACTGCCAACTGTCACAAATGGTGTAGGGTCTCCTGCTTGGGTGGAGGGGGTTGGGCTAGATGACCTACAAGGTCCCTTCCAGCTCTGTTATAATCTATTAAGCCCCAGCAGGGCCCCAACCAGATGGCGGGGATTTGGCCGAGATAAACCAGTTAATACGGTTTGCTGAGCCTGCCCTACAGCTATGCTGGATGAAGCTACTACAGAGGGGAGGCAGGGGTGGAGAAGGGTGATCTCGTTGCACCTTCTGCTTATTGCAGAAACAAGTTAATGCCGAAATTAATGCCACTCAGCCTGGCGCAGAGGATGGCGGTCGCTTTGCAACAGGTGAAGCGCTGCCGGATTGGCTTCCGGGGCAAAGGTGGGATTCAAAAGTCCCAGCAACTGGTTTGCTGCCTGGTTGCTGGGTGGCCGTGGCCATGGTGGGTGTGGCCTACCGGAACTTCCTGTTTCCGGCTTCTGGTGAGCCTCCAGAGCCCGGGAGAGGCCATTTTTGCCCTCCCCAGGGTCCAGAGGCTTCTCCCAGGCCTCTGGGAGGGCAAAAACAGCCTCCCCCTAGTGGCCCACCGGAACCAAAAACAGGTCCCTTTGACAGCTTCTGGTACTTCTGGGAGGGCAGTTTTTTGCCCTCCCTGTCAACTCATAAAACATCCCTCTGCCTGATTGATTGATTGATTGATTGATTTGGATTTTAGTAGTTGCCATTAAAAAGAGGGGGGGAAGGAAGGAAACCTGGAAGAGCAGTTTGGAAGCGGAAGTACATTCCAACTCTTATCTTCAAAAGATTGTAGCTAAACTACCAGAGCTTTTGTCTGTGAATATATTTAATTGGAGAACGTGATTGATCACACCCAGCCCGTGAATGGGCTCAATTGGAGAATCTGATTTATGACACACCCAGGGGGGAGAGGGGGAAACAGGGTCACAGGGGACTCTAAATGACGTAGGCCAGTATGTCGCCTCTAATGGATCCTTTGAAGAATTTCGAAGTTTCGCTCAAGAATCATGACTCAATTAGGGCGATTGCTGGAATCCTGACACTCCCAAGGGTCCAGAGGCTTTTCTCGGTCCTCTGGGAGGGCGAAAACAGCCTCCCCCGGGCTCTGGAGGCTCTCCCCAGACTTCCTGAAGGCCCATTTTCCCCTCGCCCAGAGCCTCTATGAAGACCCTGCACTTACCTGCATCACGTGGAGATTCCTGGGAGGGGCAGGGTGGGCGGGGCCAGCCGGTCGGTTGAAATACTGGTTCGGGAAACCAGATGTAACTGTAACATCCGGTTTGGCTGAACCGGTCCGAACTGGTCGAATCCCACCCCATGTTCCAGGGCCTGTAGCTGGCGGGATACCTGCCATCCCGGTTCAAGATGCAGGCTGCTTTCTCTCACCCTTTGATCAGCTCTGATGATCCCCATTGTATTTACCTGGCCTCTTGCTCACACACAGCACAGGTAGTCCTTGATTTACGTCCATTCCTTCAGTGACCGTTTCCAAACAGACAAGTCCAAGAGGGGAACCTCCCGCTTATTGGTTAAAGCGAGGATCAGCCACACGGCTGCCAAGCCCAGGGGAGGCTGGCTGGGCCGCTTACGGTTTCATGCCTTTTTGGAAATGTTGCTGAATGAATTTTGTCCTCATATAAAACAGAAATGAAGGAGTGGTGTGGTGTGGTGGAGCTCTCCCCACCACAATCAGGAGGCTGTGAGTTCAATCCTAGGTAGAGGCAAATAATTCTCTCTCCGGGCACACTGAGAATATAGCTGCCGGGGAAAAAAACTCTGCATTGGTGACAGGAAGGGCATTCGGCCAGTAAACACTCCACTAGCTCCATTCAGTTGCCCAGACTCCACCCCGCAAGGGATTATGGGCTTGTTAAAAGAGGATGATGATAAAATATAAATGAAGCTAAAGACAATAACTAGAGAAGGGAAAAGAAGGAGGAAGGAAAGGGGGTAGAGGAGAAAGGGGGAAGAAAGAAGCAGTGACTTCTAACTATTTTCAGTATGAAATAGAGTTACATTTATATATATGAAATACCCCTCATGCATCATCACAAAATCTCCAGAACTGTAAAGCCTACAAACTTGAAATTTGACACGTATGTTCCTCTTGGCTTCTAGGTGCTCACTAAGAAAGGGATTTTTCAAATGACCATCAGAGCATCAGTATTTCCTATATATATATTTTAATTCATATTTATATGCCGCCCTTCTCCGGAGACTCAGGGCTTACAATTTTGGAGCACAACCCAATGTGCTCAGCAATAGCCTTCCTTCCATTGTATATGCCTGCTTATTACTAAGCGGCATTTTTACAAAGTCAGCTAATTGCCCCCAACAATCTTGGGTCCTCAATTTACCTACCCTGAGAGGATGGAAGGCTGAGTCAACCTTGAGCCTGGTGGGATTTGAGCCTGCACTAATTGCAGGCAGCTGGAACTAAGTGCTAGGCGTTTAATAGCCTGCACCACCAAGGCTCTTCCCAAGTGTTAATATTATTATTATTAACACGCTCTGATGCTAAGGAGTTCGACTCCCCCTCCCCACCTGAAAAGAAATCTCTTCCAAATGCAAAACACAAGCAGAGGAGAGGAGTTTCAGTTTCAGAGCACCAAGCAGCTTTAGTACAGAAGAGTTGAGCTAAGCCATGCCCAGGCTCCTTGCTGCCTCCTTCTTTCTCAGACAGCAAATACTGTTTCAGTTTCCAAACAGCCCTCCACTCTCTCACACACTGACAGGACGTTAGCCAGATCAATACTGATGGATGCTGGTAGGCAGAGGCAGAATTTTTCCCCCTTATTTTCCTCCCCCAAAACTAAGCCCAACCACATAGTTTCGTAGCGTAGCACGGGGATCGAGCTAGTATATATATATATATATATATATAATTAGTAAATTCTAGCCATTGGTATAACAACCAGCTGATCATCAGAACCTAAAATCACAATTTCAATTTACCCACCCCCCTTTTTTTTGAGTGTGAAGTCCAAAGGCCGTCCCCAACCAGAAACAAAACCAGATACATTCTTTTCCTTAATTAAAACAGTTGGCTTTGCCCTCTCTGACAGCTCTGTCACTTTTTCCACCCGTTCCTCCGCTGTGGGAATTGACGTGCCTTCCCATTTTTTTTTTCCGCATAAAAAATTTCTCGCTGCATCAGCATACAAAATAAGATCCATTTTCTCTCTCTCAAGATCTTCATCCAGCAGTTCTAAAAGGAAAACCTCTGGTTTGAGTTGTACATTTGTTTTGAAGCTCTTCTGGATCAGAAATAATAATAATAATAATAATTTATTAGACTTGTACCACCTCTCTCCCTAAGGACTCAGGGCGGCTCACAGTATAAAACCCAGTACAATAATTTACTTAAAAAACCAATTAAACATTACAAGCCTAATAACAATAAAATGATTAAAATCCATTAAAATTACTCTAAAACAACCCCACCCCCACCCTTGGTTCAGTCCAGACCGGCCTGTTGAAAGAGCATGAATCTGGGCCCAATTTTTGTTGGCTTTATCACAAGTCTACCACATAGGACATTTTTTTTAAAAAAAACCCACCTTCTTTATAATTATATTTCCAGTTGGACCGGTCGTGATTTATGGAAGGGTCATTGTGTGGGACATGAAGGTCTCGGGCTGTGAGGGGAGGATCTCTGGTTCCAAGGCAATTGGTCGGTTCAACGTGGGGAGAGTGGGTTCTTGGAGGGAGGGAGGAACACTACATAGACTGTCCTTGGCTCTTGGGACAAAGGCAGGATGGAAAGATTACACATATAGCAGGGATTGGGGGTATTTGCATAATGAGAGAAAGAGACAGAGGGAGAAAGAGAAAGAATGTGAAAGAGAGGGAGAGAAAATAAGAGAGAACAAAAGAAAGAGGGAGAAAGAATGA
>CM019149.1:306921579-307029538 GCA_009733165.1 Naja naja
AATGATAATGAGGAATGGAGGAATGATCAGGGAGCTCTGATCAAGCAGAGTCCAGGAGAAATGTGTGCCGAGCAGGGAGGATCAGGGCCGGAGGATCAGGGCTCGGAGCCAGAAGCCCTTTCCAATTCACGGCAGATCATACCCAGAGGGTGCCAGGCTGTGTCCGTGCTGAGCAAGAGATCCTGGGGAAAGGCGGGGAAGAAAGGACTCGGTGTCCGGGTACGTCGTACGTGTGTGTTCTCAGCCGAGCATCAGAAATCTCGTCTCTGCCCCACCCCCTGGCTGGATAATAACCCCCACTGGAACAATTAAATGGCCCCAGATGTTTAATAGCTGCTCCATTAAGGCCGACGGAAGGCAGAGGCAGAATGACAGGCTGCCTGGCATTCATGGCATTGCCTGTTCCCTCGGTGGTTCATTACAGGCATCCAACTCCACCCATCCATGATCAATCTGAAGAGAGCTAGAAGGGACCTTGGAGGTCTTCTAGTCCAACCCCCTGCTCAAGCAAGAGATTTATACCATTTCAGACAGGTGGATGAACAGTCTCTTCTTAAAAACCTCCAGTGATGAAGAAGCACCCACAACGTCTGAAGGCAACTTCCATTCCACCAGTTAATTGTCCTCACTGTCAGGAAATTTCTCCTTAGTTCTAAGCTTCTTCGCTCCTTGATCCGTTTCCACCTGTTGCTTCTTGTCCTGCCTTTAAGTGCTTTGAAGAAGAGCTTGACCGCTTCCTCTTCTTTGGGGCAGCCCTTCAAATGTCCTAGTCCTTTCTTTCATTAAACTAAACCTACCCAGTTCCTGCAACCCTTCCTCATGTGTTTTAGTGAAGGACAGAACAGTTGAAAGGGACCTGTTAAGTATATGTACATAACGTAGTTGGGTTGACAATATATAAAGCACAAATATATGTGCCTGTAGCTTTAAGGAAAAATACTGTAATGTATTATGCTGTGTTCTGGTTGGTTGAATATACTGCAAGTTGCCATAAGAGGGAGCTATAGATCATGGTTTAGCTCTCTCTCCCACTGAAGATCTCTCTTGATGCTGATACTGACGGACTACGGACTGATACTAACTCTTGTTTACTTTGATATTCTGTTGATATTGAAGATTATCTGTTGTATTATGGTTTGATATTTGTCTGCTGTAAAAGACGTGAAAGGGTAAGAAGACTTTATAACTGGATACTGCTGGACTGTCAAAACATGTATGACTTGGATTGTTTTTGGACTCTGATAAACCATTTACTGAAAGTAAAACCTACATTTTCAGTGTTCAGCATGCCCTTCGTGTCAAGTGCGTTATTCATTGTCTCTCTCCTTCCGCTTCCCTGGACGTACTCATTTCTCCTAACAGGGATATATCTTAACAGGACCTTAGAGGTCTTCTAGTCCAACCCATTTCAGACCCGTGGCAGTCCAATCTCTTCTCAAAGCTTCCCGGGATGAAGCTCCCACAACTTCTGGAGGCAACTTCTGTTCCCCTGGTTAATTGTCCTCACTGTTAGGAAGTTTCCCCTTCGTTCCAGGTTGCTTCTCACCTTGATGAGTTTCCAACCATTATTTCTTGTCCTGTCCTTCTGGGGCTTTGGAGAATAGCTTGACTCCCTCTTCTTCTTTGGGCAGCTCCTCAAACATTGGAAGGCTGCTATCATGTGCCCCCTAATTCTTCGTTTCTCTAGACTAGCCAAACCCAGTTCTTGCAACCATTCTTCATATGTTTTGGTCTCCAGGTCTCTTCAATCATCTTCGTTGCTCTTCTCGGCACTTTTTTTTCCCAAAGTTTCTTCAAAATTTCATGAAAGCCAGTAGGAAAGTTGAATGTCAGTCAGCAGGAAAAGGTAGTTTCTCCTTAGTTCCAGGTTCCTTCTGCTTGATGAGTTCCCATCCGTTGTTTCTTGTCTTGCCTTCTGGTGCTTTGGAAAATAAGTTGACCCCCCTCTTCTTTGGGGGAGCCCCTCAAATACTGGAAGACTGCTATCCTGTCCATCACCTCCCCACCCCAGTCCTTCCTGTCTCTAAACTGGCCACTCCCAATTCCTGCAACCGTTCTTCATATATTTTAGTTTTTATTTATTTTATTTATTGATTTGATTTGTCAGTCGCTTACAAGATAATAGGTACAAGAATAATCATGAATATAGGAAATAGGTACAAATTAATGACCTCTTAGGAATGGGTATCTCCTGCTTCTTTCCTCCCTCCCTCCCTCCCTCCCTCTCTCCCTCCCTCCCTTCTTTTCTCTCCTTCCTTCCTTCACCTTCCCTGTTCTCCTTCCTTTCCCTTTCCTTCCTTCTTTCCTTCCTTCCTCCCTCCCACTCCCTCCCTCCCTTTTCTCTCCTTCATTCTTTTCTTCCTTCATTTTTATTTATTTGATTTGTCAATCGCTTACAAGATAATAAGAATCAGTATAAACATGACTAAGAATACAGGAAACAGGTATGAATGAATGGGGACAATAGGACAGGGATGGTAGGCACAATGGTGCACTTATGCATGACCCTTGCCGACCTCTTAGGAATGGGCATTCTCTCCCTTTCCTTCCTTCCTTCCTTCCTTCCTTCCTTCCTTCCTTCCTTCCTTCCTTCCTTCCTTCCTTTCCTTCCTTTCTCTCTCCCACTCCCTCCCTCTCTTTTCTCTCCTTCTTTCTTTCCTTCCTTCCTTCCCTGTTCTCCTTCCTTCCCCCTTCCTTCTTTCCTTCCTTCTTTTTTATTTTATTTATTTGATTTGCCAATCGCTTACAAGAATAATAGGAATGAGTATAAACATGAGTAAGAATACAGAAAAGAGGTACGAATGAATGGGGACAGGGACGGTAGGCACGATGGTGCACTTATGCACACCCCTTACCTCTTAGGAGATCAATAGTGGATAGTTTGAGGTTAAAGGAGTGGGGCGGTTAGAGGATGTAATTACAGAGTCAGGCAGTGCATTCCAGGGATTGACCACTCTGTGGCTGAAGTCCTACTTTCTGCAATCCAGTTCGGATTATTGCAGAAGAAGCCACAACGAGCCTGGGTCACAGCCACTAGCCTTCCTCTCCTCTCGAGTAGGAGCTGGTGAGGACCTGCCATCGGTGCCAACCCGGGGAGACGAAGGGCCAAGGGGGAAGGAAGGGCAGAGGGGGAGCTGAAAGTCACCCGGCCTTCGATATCTGGCGCATTAATTGAGCAGCTTGTGCTAATCACCCTGCGCAGTTGCCCAGGGTCTCCCGCTGGCTGGCAAATGGGCCCAATCGGCTGCAGTTCCGGTTCAGCCGGCCGCATCCTGTAGAGTTGCCATCTGTGGCAAGGGCAGGAGACGTTGTGAGACTGGGGTGTGTGTGTGAGCTGAAGCTACGGGGGGGTTGCAAGGGCAAAGATGTTCATATTGTACATTTAGTGGGAGAAAAGAGAGTTTGTAACTCGGGGGGGGGGACTGTGGGCTCCTCGGTGCTCTCTGAGCTTGGTGGTTTTCTTGCAGACATTTCATGACCCAACTACAGATCATGTGGCATGAAATTACATGCTCTGGTAATCAAGAGGAGCATGTTCCCTGAATAGGCTGCCCTCAATGGTACGTTGTAGAAATGGAAAAAAAAAGGGATGGGAAAAGGGGAGAATTACACCCCTCTTCAGATATTGCTGAGTCCAGTTTCCAGCTTTTGAATTTTGAAAACTGACCCTTGGTGTGGAAGGAAGGAAGGGAAGGAGGGAGGGAGGAAGAAGAGGAAGGGGAGGTCATGGTATGGAGAAGTGCAGGAAGTAAGGAATGCAACTCAGTGGAAGGAAGACTTCTTAGTTTCCAGCAATCAATCAGAAGGGAGCTGGAAGGGACCCCGGAGGTCTTCTAGTCCAGCCCCCTGCTCAAGCAAGAGACCTTCTACCATTTCAGACAGGTGGATTTCCAGTCTTTTCCTAAAAAGCTCCAGTGATGAAGAAGCACCCACAACTTCTGGTGGCAGGCTGTTCCACTGGTTAATTGTCCTCACGGTTAGGAAATTTCTCCTGAATTCCAGGTTGCTTCTCTCCTTGATGAGTTTCCATCCGTCGTTTCTTGTCCTGCTTTCTGGTGCTTTGGAAAATAAATTGACCACCCCCCCTTCTTTGGGGCAGCCCCTCAAATATTGGAATACTGCTATGATGCCCCCCCACACACACCTGGGTCCTTCTTATCTCTAGACTGGCCAAACCCAAATCCTGCAATTGTTCTTCCCATGTTTTTTTCTTTTGTCTCCAGACTTTTGATCCTCTTATTTCTCTTCTCTGCACTTTTCCCCAAAGTCTCAAAGTCTTTTTTGTAATGTGGGGACCAAAACTAGACGCAGCATTCCAGGTGTGGCCTTACTCAGGCTTTACAAAGCGGTACCAATACATGATTTTGGTTTCTTGCTTCTCGATCTTAATGACTTTAAGACGAGTGGCTGGCTGGGGAATTCCGGGAGCTGAAGTCCCCTCATCTTAAAGGCAAGGTTTATTCTTGCTTCCTCTCTTGTGTATCCCTTCTTGATTCCTCCTCTTCAGAAGGACCCCCAAAGGATGCCATGGTGCACCTTTCTAATTAAAATGCAGAAATGGAGAACCTCTGGAGGCAGGATGAGATTTGTTGAGGGCTTGTGTGGAGGCAAAATCTTTTTGGGAGACAGCGTAAATGGCAAGGCCCTGCAGAGCCAGCCAGGAAGCCTGGAAATTAGGGATGGCTTAAGCTCTCTGCCTTCCTCCGGGCACCTTGTCCTTAGTAGCCTCTGTGAAAGACCAGTAGTTGTGGCCTGCCAGCGGCTAACGGAGCTGGCAGCAGAATTGGACAGTGAGGAGGTTGGGGAGGAACCTGGGCCAGTCCTGGAGGCTGAGGAAGGCTCTGAGGAAGGCTCTGTGTCGGAGGCAGAGATGGGGCCAGGGCCGTCCGACAGTTATCAGCTGCCTTCGGAGTTGGAGATCAGTGGGGCAGAAGAATAGCTGGAGCCTGTTCCCAGTGTGCATGCACAGAGCTGCCAGAAGAAGGGAACAGTTAAGGAACAAGGGCCAACTCGGGAGGAAAGGCACAGGTGGATGGTGAATGGCCCCTCCCATAGGGATTAAAAGAGGAGCAAAAGGGGAGGGGGCTTTTGTAGGAAACAGTTCATTGCAGCAGTGTGAAGCTCTGTCTGTGCATCTCAGAGACTCTGTGCCGAGTCCTTCCTTGTCAGCACTGCGTATGGAAATAGTTACTTGGCTGCTCTCCAGGCTACATAAGGCCTGTGCTCCTAATTACACACTTGAAAGACTGTTTGCCAGGCCTTTGGCTGAAGGTGAATGCAAGAAATTCACCTTCGTTTAAGAAAAGGGGTTTTGCCGGGACAAAGAGCCTGCTTAGGGCTTTTTGGGGAAGCCGAAGACAGAACACAGCCAATCATCCGTGCACTTGCTGACATCTTCACCGGTGTATCCAGATGAGTTTCTCAATGGAGAAGAAAATGGGGGAAATGTGTCCAGCCTCGGTCAAAATCTAGAATGCATCAGGAATGGACACCCCTGCCCTCTCCATATGTCTTCAGACTTCATAGCTGTTTGTTTTGCAATTTGTTTTCCCAGCAGGAGAGAATATTTGTAGCTCAGGGTTGAACTGTGGGCTCCTTGGTGCTTTTTCAGCTTGGTGGTTTTCTTGCAGATGTTTCATTGCCCAGCTAGGTGACGTCATTAGTGCTGGAAGGGAGTGGGGTTTCCTCTCTATTTCTGTACAAGTGGCTTGGCCTAGAGAGCAAACCCCACCCTCTTCTAGCACTGATGATGTTACCTAGTTGGGTCATGAAACAATTGCAAGAAAACAACCAAGCTTAGAGAGCACCATGGAGCCCACATTCCTCCTCCTCCTCTTCCTCCTCCTCTTCCTCTTCCTCCTCTTCTTCCTCCTCCTCCTCCTTGCAAGACCCCCTTCCTTCTAGCATTGATGTTACCCAGTTAGTTTGCAAAACATTTGCACCATGGAGCCCCACATTCCTGCTGCTGCTGCTGCTGCTGCTGTCCCTTCTAGATGTAGTACATCATCAGTGCTAGACCAGGGTGGGGTTTACTCTTTATGAAGACGAATCTACGTGTCCCAGAGCAACATTGCAGGATCCAATCTGGCTCAGTCACCAGCACCGGAGGTTTTGTCTTCCAAGCTTTCAGATTTTACTTTTTATATACAAGTGGTTTGCCCTAGAGAGCAAAGCCCCACTCCCTTCTAGCACTGATGATGTTCCCTAGTTGGGTCATGAAACGTCTGCAAGGAAACCCCCAGCTCAGGGACCCCCAAGGACCCCAGAGTTCATCCCTTCTAGGGGTATTTCAGCTTTGACTTGCTTGCAACCTTGACTTGCTTTGCATATAAAACCTAGGTGGAACTTCATTGTGGCCCTATTTTGATTTTTTGGGGACCGTGTCCTACACACCGCCTGTCTTTGTGCATTTCTGCCCAATTCCTAAAGGAGGCACCACAGCCACACTCTCCCAGCCGAACCACCAAAGTCCAACTCGGTTCTGGAGAAGAAATTGGGGGTCAGGTGGGGTACGAACCCTTCCTGCACACTCCCTCCAGGCTCCACCTCAAAGGGGTTGCTGCAATTCACCCCTTTCCCAGGCAAACGTGGGTTTCCCACTCGTTTTCTTCTGCTGCAAGCATCTCCTGGTTGCCACAAACCAAGATTAGCCTAGCTTGGCCTCTGCTGCCACGAAGAACACAGACATCACCAACCTGGTTAGCCACGGGGGAGCTCCTGATCGGTTTCCCCTCTGCAAGATAACAAGTCGTGGACCAGCAGGCTGCTCATTGTTGAAGGGGCAGGAGCAGGGCGGGGGGCTCGGACCTCCTCCCAGCCTGGGGGTGGTGGCTCACGAGTCACCCCAGATGACACAAACAAAGCGCTGTTGTCTCAGTGGTCATGTGTAGGTCATCTGTGGTTTTGCGAGCGTTGCAATTTGGAGGAGCACAATGCCAGCAATCTTCTGGCCCAGGCTCAGATTTCGGCTTCCAGTTGGTAAAAACAGAATGAAGCAAAAATTGTGCTGGCTGGAGGATTCTGGGAGTTGAAGTGCACAAGTCTTAATGTTGCCAAGCTTGAAGACCTCTGGATTAAGGATTTGGGGGTCGTGGCTTTTGACTGCCAACCGTTGTTTCTGGATCCCGGTTTTCAGTCGACGTGATGTTTGTCCCACGTAGAATTGGTTGCAATGGTTACAGTGGATTTTGTAAATTACATTGCTTCTTTCACCCTTCTGTCTCTTGTCTTTGGTCCTGGGTAATTCCTGGCAGTGTGTGGCTGTGGCTGTGGCTGTTGTTAGATGTGTGGCTATTGTTATTCCCAGAAGTTGGAGAATAATTCTGGCTGTCATTTCCTGTGTTCTTTTTTTTATTGCGGTTTCACCGATTGGGTCAACCTAGCCCGGGTGTCAGCAACCTGTGGCTCTAGAGCCGCATGAGGCTCTTTGGGCTCTCTGCTGTGGCTCCCTGTTGCCCTTGCCTCGCCCTCTCCTCCCAATCATTCCTTACCTTGCCTGAGAAGGTAAAACACAAAAAACAGAAATGAGAGGGAGAGAGGGAGGGAGAGAAAGAGGGAAAGAAAGGAAGGGAGGGAGAAAGAGAGGAAGGGAGAGAGAGAGAAAGAGAGGGAGGGAGTGTGGAAATGGACTTTTCCATGAGGTCGCTGTGCTCTTTCTTCTGGCCCCCCCTCCTCAGGTAATAAAAGTATCAGATGGGCCAATCACAGCACAGCTGTGATTTAGGATTTCCCGGGCTTTGTTAAGCCCCACCTCACCTGGCTCAGGTATATTTAAAGGGGCAGCCTTGTGGCATCCAGCCAGTTCCACCATTAGGCTTGTTCCAGCTGCTTGGGACCATGCAGCTGGAAGGACTCTACCTCACGCCACAAGGAGGACTCTTGGGACTCCGGTCACATAGGTGATCGTTACTAAAGAGAAAGAAAAGACTCAGAGAAGAAACAAATGGACATTGACTATTGGTATACTTTTTAACTTTCTTATTGCTTTTTGTGATTTGTTTACAACAATAAAGAACTTTGTATTGGATTCATTGGGCTCAGACTTTTTCCTGATAACTTCACAGTAGAGAAAGGTAACGAACCATCCATATTTAACCCTAAAATCCTTAACAGGGAGGGAAAGAGGGAGGGAGGGAAAGAGGGAGGGAGGAGTCACAAAAACCTGGGTAGGTGTGGTGGGGGGGTCATGTGACTGGGTGGGAGTGGTGTAGTTGGCCACACCCACCCAGGTTTTGAGACTCCTGGTGTTTTCTGTGGGAAACAGGTCCAAATGGCTCTTTTGAGTGTTGAAGGTTGCAGACATCCTAATCCAATTCATCCCTCGGCAGTCCTGCACAAACCGATCCACGGAGTTAATTCCCCAGCCAGGTGAACCAGGTCGAATAAACGCAGTCCTGTCCTCCTTGTTGGGGGAACCTCCTCTTAAAACCCACCACCATCATCAAACACATACACACAGCTGTCATGCCCCTGTCGGAATCTGAATCCAAGGAGGAAGCCAGACAGCGACAGGGAGTGGGAGTGTGGCTCCATTGGCTGTGGAGGAAACTGGGGAAGGGCAAAGTCCGGCTGGGCAGAGCCAGGGAAAGCTAGAACAAGGGAGAGGAAGTTTGGAGGAAGACCCAGGACCCTCTTCATCCTAGGGCACGCAGGGAGGAACGGAGGAGAGAGCAATGTGGGTTGTGTGGCTTATGGGGGAGGAAAGAGCCCTGATTCATTAGCCACACCTGGGAAGACTGTTGATAAGAAAGGCAGGCTGTGTGTGGCAGGCTGCTGGGAGCAAATGTGACTTTATCTTGTGTTGTCATGGCTTATCTGTGTGCCTGGCATCTTAGTTAGTTAGTTTATTTGGACTTCCCAACCATGTGAGTTTTGCTGTGCCTTCAAGCCTGAGATTCTTGCTTCTGCCCTGTCAGACTAATTACTTCAGTTTGGTTTGTTTGGACTTTAAGTTACAGTTTGTGTTGACCATGTTTTGGACTTGATTCTGTGCAGCCAAAGGCTGTTCCTGGGAGAGTTTTTCTCCAGCCGAAGGTAACCTGGACATTGGGGGCAAAGTTGGAGATAATAAAGAGACTCTTCTTGCTTATCTGACTGTGTGGCCTTTGTGCCACGCCCCTTTGGGTCATCACACATGCACACAACACTCTATGATGCCCGCTTTGCACAATCGTCCCACGCTGTTCTTTGCAAACAGGGAAACGAGACAGTGACAACTTTGCATTTCTCTCGTTGCAGGAGAAAAAAGGCCAAGAGGTCCAGAAAGGGCCCGAAGTGGAGATTGCAAAACTGGACAAACTCCTGAATTTGGTGAGAGAACCGGCACCCAAAACCAGCAAGTGAGCCACATCCAACCTGCCCCTCTCCCCTCCCCGGCAGAGAAGCACTGGAGTCCAGGCACGAGAAAGCTTCGTCCGGGACAGCAGCCATGGGTGGCTGGCTGTGCCAAAGCAGCCTTGAGAAACACATTTCCAACACAAAGAGGTGTTTTTCTTTGTTGTTGTTCAAAGGTTTTGCATGCAGAAAAAAATAAAAGTGGAGATTTGACACCGTCCAGCTGCACAAATGTCCTCCTTTCGAGGCCCAATTTTGCACAAAGAGCCAGTTTGTACAGGCAACCAATGCCCATGCTCGGCCAACCTTTCCCGCCCTCGGTTCCGGGATCTTGGCGAAATGGAGATGTGAAAACTCGGATTTCTTTCTCGCCCTCTCAGGCTTCGAGCGATCACTGTCCCTTTCTCTCTTCAAGGCTAAAAAAAATCTCCTGGAATCAAGTGTCAATCTGAGTCAATTCTCCATCATTCAGATCATGGTTGTCCCCAAAGGGGCTTTTTCCAAAAAAAGCAACTGGACTTTCCTGGTTGTTTGTTTTTTCCTCAAAAACGTTTCGCTTCTCGTCCAAGTCAGAACTGAAGAAGCTGCAGCTTTTGAATTTTGAAAACTGGCCCTTGGTATGGATTGGGAGGGAGGGAGGGAGGGAGGAAATGGGAGGAAGGAAAGAAGGAAAGGAAGGAAATGGGAGGAAGACAAAGAAGGAAATGGGAGGAAAGGAAGGAAATGGGAGGGAAGAAAGGAAGGAAATGGGAGGAAGGAAAGGAAGGAAATGGGAGGAAGGAAAGGAAGGAAATGGGAGGGAAGGAAGGAAATGGGAGGAAAGGAAGGAAATGGGAGGAAGGAAAGGAAGGAAATGGGAGGAAATGGGAGGAAAGGAAGGAAATGGAAGGAAAGGAAGGAAATGGGAGGGAGGAAAGGAAGGAAATGGGAGGAAATGGGAGGAAATGGGAGGAAAGGAAGGAAAGGAAGGAAATGGGAGGAAAGAAGGAAAGGAAGGAAATGGATGGAGGAAGACAAAGAAGGAAATGGGAGGAAGGAAAGGAAGGAATGGGAGGGAGGGAGGGGAGGGAGGAAAAGAAGGGAGCTGGATGGGAGGTTGCAACAACCTTTATACACACATGCATCCAGTGTGCCTGCCAACTCTTGACTTACGACCACAAGCAAGCCCCCGATTTCTGTTGCTAAGCGAGACAGTCTTAAGGGAGTTTTGCCCCATTTTGCGACCTTGCTGGCCACACTTGTTAAGCGAATCATTGCCATCATTAAGGTAGTGACATGGTCGTTAAGTGAAGCTGGCTTCCCATGGACTTGGCTTTGCAGACGGTCATAAAAGGGGATCAGGAGATCCCCTGGGAAGCTGCGCCCATCGTAAATATGAGTCAGTTGTCAAGTGGCTGAATTTTTGATCATGTGACCCCAGGGAATGCTGCAACGGTCCTAAGTGTGAAAAACGGTCATTAGCCACAGTTTTCAATGCTTGCGTAGCTTGGGATGGTCATTAAGTGAACTGTTGTGAGTCAAGGACTACCTGTACACCCTTCATATGCCAAGGAGCTGAAGTTCCCTTTAAAAAAAAACACAGAAGTTTTGGGGGAAAAAATCCAGATTTATTTTATTTTGCAGCTTTGAATATTTTCACGTTAGGAACAATGGGGGTCTTTATAAGGTAGGAAAGTCGGTCTTGGAGAAGGAGGGGAAAAAGGGCTGCATCCAAGGAAGACACCAAGATCTCTGGCTGAGGGAGACCCCTCAGTCCTCCTCTGGAGGCATGGCCAGGATCCGAACCCACGTCCCAGGCCTTCCACAAGGGCCCCACTGGACACGGACAGAGCCAGCTGCTTCTATACAAAGAGAGAGCACAAGCCCCTTCCTTCCAGCCCTGATGATGTTCCCTAGTTTGAGTAGTGAAAGGTCTGCAAGAAAACCACCCTGCTCAGAGAGCACCAAGGGCCCCACAGTCCTCCTCCTCCTCCTCCCCCCCCCTCTTCTAGCACTGATGATGTTACCTAGTTGGGTTGGGAAAGGTCTGCAAGAAAATCATCAAGCTCAGAGACCACCAAGGTCCCCACAGTTATGTCCTCCTTCTCCTCCTCTCACAAACTCCACACTCTCCTACACTGATGATGTTACCCAGTTGGCCCATGAAACGTCTGCAAGAAAGCAATCCCGTCCCGACAGCCCCAAAGACCCCAAGGGCAGCTCCCCCTCCTTCCCTTTGGCCTGCTGAACGGGTCTCTTTCTTAGAGCCCTTGGGCTGCCAGCACCTCTCCTTCTGGGGGGCAGATGACAGAAGGGACCCCAGCCCTTTGGCCTCTGCCTGGCCTCTCTGGCTTCCATCCCCACCCTTCCCCATTTCTTCCCAAATGGTCCCATCGTCCGTCCGCTTCGAGGTAGTTAGCACTGGACCCCGACTCAGCGTCCCCCCGTGAGGAAAAGCAACTTCCAAGGAAGGGTTGGGGGTCGGGAATTAGCCCTATCCTCCCTCTGGGGGCAACTCAGTGAGGTTTCTTCCCCACTCCTCTTTCCCCCATCCCCGATGCAACTCCTGCGCCCGAGTTGTCCTTTCTCCCATCCTCGGACCGGTTCCACTCTGCTCCCAACACTGGCTGCCTTCAGGCCTCCCTCTCTCTCTGCCAGCTGGAAGGAGAGCAGGAGAACCTCTTGGGGGCCTCCAGAACCACCAAAGGTTGGCATCAGAGGAAGGGCTCTGAGCTGCTCCTGCACGGCGGGGCCGGCCTCCGCCCGAGAAGACCCACCGTGAGTCACCATGGCTGTGAATCCTTGAAGGCCAGCAGATCAGCTCTGGGTGGCTTTTCCACCTGGCTGGTCCTCTCCTCCGTTCCTGAGTCTCAACCCTGTTGCCCATGGCACCGAGACCCCACCGGTCCACCAGACGAGGGGGCACCTGTTGTGGCCTGCCGGTAGCTGATGGAGCTGGCAGCAGAGTTGGACAGTAGTGAGGAGGTTGGGGAGGAACCTGGGCCAGTCCCTGAGGCTGAGGACGGCTCGGACGAGGGCTCTGCATCGGAGGCCGGGATGGGGCCAGGGCAGGCTGGCAGTCATCAGCTGCCTTCAGGCTCAGACAGCAGTGAGGCGGGGGAGCTTCGGGAACTGATTCCCAGCCTGTGCATGCGCAGAGCTACCAGAAGACGAGAACAACTGAGAAAGCAGGATCGACTCAGGAGTAAGGCCACACCTCGGAGATGATTGGCTCCTCCCATGGGACATAAAAGAGGAGCGAACGGGATGTGAGCTTTTGCAGGAAGCAATTAGTTCGTCTGGTCGGTTCAAGCTCTGAAAAGTTCTGTTTGTGTCAAGTTTGGCCTTGCCTTGTGTTTGGCCATTCGTTCTCTGGCCACATCCCAAGTGTGATAAGGTGGGTGTTTATCAACATTCCCCCTGAAAGACTGTTTGTGAAGCCTTGCAGGCTGGGAATGAACGTAATTCACAGCTGTGGGAAATAAAAGAGGTTTTGCCAGGAACTAAGAGTGTGTTTTATGCTTCCTAAGGAAGCCTAGATCAGAATAAAAGACAGGTGGTGTGTAGGACACGGTCCCAAAAACTCAAAATAGGGCCACAATGAAGTTCCACCTAGGTTTTATGTGCAAAGCAAGTCAAAGTTGCATGTCAGGTCAAAGCTGAAATACCCCTAGAAGGGAATATTTGTAGCTCAAGGATGAACTCTGGGGTCCTTGGGGGTCCCTGAGTTTTCTTGCTCTCTTCTTAAGGAAGCCTAGGTCAGAACCAGCACCATCGAGGTGCCACAACCCTCGGCCGAGTCAAGGCTGCAGAAGGTACCTCTCTTCGTTGCCCCTCTCGTCGGACTCCGAAGGCGGACTCTGGTCGGGGCAGGACGGAGTCCGGCAGGCCTTGCAAAGGATGAGTAGCAGGGTCAGGACGAGGAAGGCAATGACACAGTTGAAGGTGATGGCGATCACGGCCCCGGTGGAGAGGCCCATGCTGGGTCACGGGCCTCCAGGTGGGTCCTTTCCGGGCAGGTTCGGCGTCCACCGGCGTGCCCACAAGGGAGTAGGCCTCCTTGGCGGCCAAACCTATCAAGCCATCCAGAAATGACAGGAAGGAGAGTTGGGGAAAGGGACCTTGAAGGTCTTCTAGTCCAACCCCCTGTGCTCGAGCCGGTGGCCTTATGCCATTCCAGAACAAACGGCTGGCCAATCCTCTCCTTACAAAAAATCCTTTAACAAGGATGGCACGTGATCATCTGGGACATTGAGGTGGCTCGGAGGATGAGCAGGTTTGGGTCAGGAGGATGGGCTATGGAGTAGTTCTTCTGCCCTCATTCAGCCCCAAGAGGTCGCTAGGCCCACCTGTGCAAGAAAAGAAAGGCTGAATTTGGAACGATCGAACCTGGTTAGCTCAGTGTTTCTCAAGGTTGGCTGTTTTAAGGGGTGTGGATTTCAACTCCCAGAATTCAACAATTTCAACTCACATAAGCAGAGCTGGCTGGGGAATTCTGGGAGTTGAAATCCACCCCTTAAAGCGGCCAACCGTGAGAAACGCTGCATTAGATACAGAAGTGATTCAAATCACACCAGCTTTGCATATGACAGCATTCTCACCTCGGTTAAATCAACCTCTACCTACTCCATTCCGGCTTTCCAGATCTGGCTTTGCACTTTGCCCATGCTCCTTGCACAATAGCACAACATGGCCCTGAAACCAAAATCATTTTGCACCCTCTAGCTGAATCTCAGATGCTCCCCAGTACAGGAAGAAACGCCGGGGTACACGGGTTGACTATGCAAAGAATAATAAGAGTAACAACAATTGGAAGGGACCTTCGAGGTCTTCTAGTCCAACCCCCTATTCAAACAGGAGGCCCTCTATCATTTCAGACAGGTGGCTGTCCAAACTCTTCTTAAAAACCTCCAGTGATGAAGCACCTACAACTTCTGGTGGCAAGCCATTCCCCTGGTTAATTGTCTTCACTATTAGGAAATTTCTCCTAAATTCCAGATTGCTCCTCTTCTTGGTTAGTTTCCATCCATTGTTTCTTGTTTTGCCTTCCGGGGTGCTTTGGAAAATAAGTGGACCCCCCTCCTCTCTGGGGCAGCCCCTCAAATACTGGGAGACTGCTATCATGTCCCCTCTACTGCTTCTTTTCATTAAACTACTAGACCTACCCGATTCCTGCAGCTTTTCTTTAATCCCCTAATCCTCTTCATTGCTCTTTCTCTGCACTCTTTCCAGAGACTCAATTCTTTTTTAAATATAGTGCCAATGAAACCTGGATGTAATATTCCAAGTGGATCCAGTTCATGGAAGGCACCAGGCTGGCATTGCAAAACCACCCAGAGAGCACGGTAAAGCACTATGGGGCACTATATAATTGCTATTATAAAAGTGGTATTAACTCTTCACCTGCTCTTGATTCCATCTCTCTGTTAGTGCAGCCTGGGATTGTGTAAGAACTGTACCCAGGACTCTTATGGCACAGATGCCACTAATCTGGGTGGTCTGTGTTTTTTTGGGGGGTGAGCTGCCAAGGGTCTCTGCTACGCGACCCTCTCACCCCCCCAGGGGCCCACCTCAGCCGTGCCAGGCCCTCCAAATACTTGTCAACACAGATCATCTCCCTGGAAACCTCAATGGGGCCATTCAAAAGCCTCCTTCACAATGCAGCCTTTGTGCCAGTAACCAAGAGGGATGCACAACACGAGGCCGTCCCTTCTAACACACCCACACCCTCCTCCTCTAACCCATCAGCCCCTTTGAGGACCAGGGCTTCTCCATCTTGGCCGCTTGAAGTCGTGTGGACTTCAACTCCCAGAATTCCCCAGACAAAGTCACCTAGCCAGCATTCATGGCTAAGGTGGACTAGAACTCACCATCTCCTGGTGAATAGGCCAAACTCTTTCTGTTGGCTTTCATGCTCAAGGCAGGACTAGAACTCGCGGCCTTCTGGTGAATGGCCCAAAGTCACCCAGCCAATTTTCATACCTAAAGTAGGACTAGAACTCCCTGTCTCCTGGTGATTGGCTCAATCACCCAGCTGGCTTTCATGCTTAAAGAAGGACTAGACCCCATGGTCTCCTGGTGATTGGCTCAAAAGTCTCCCAGCCAGTTTTACTGTCTAAGCTGGGACTACAACTCACCGTCTCCTGGTGAATGGTCCAAAGTCCAAATTAATTAAATGTAATTAATTAAAGTCACGCAGCCAATTTTCATACCTAAAGCAGGACTAGAACTCCCTGTCTCCTGGTGATTAGCCCAACACCACCCAACCGGCTTTCATGCCTAAGGTGGGACTAGAACTCACAGTCTCCTGGTGAATGACCCAAAAGCAACCAGGTAACTTTCTGCCTGAGTAAGGCAGGACTAGAATTCACCCTCTCCTGATGGGTGAATTCTCTCTGGGCACAATGAGAATATATCTGCTGAACAAAACTCCGCATCGGCAACAGGAAGAGCATCTGGCCATGAAACACTGCTAGCTCCATTCAGTTGCCCAGACTCCACCCCGCCAAGCAAAAAGGGGGTCATTAAAAGATGATAACTGTGAATTGTCACTAAATGAATGGTGGTATCAGCATTTCCAGTAAAATTGGAAGACTTTCTACTACTGCAGATCTCACAAAGACACACACACACACACACACACACAAAAGCAAATCCAAGAGTGACACTTGTAGCATCCGCCAAGGCTCTTTCAGCCCCATTCCCATGGCAACCCACGTGGGGTCCATTTGGGGGCTAGCAGGGGAGAAAATAAGGGGAGGGGGGAGATCTCCTGGGTTGCTCACCTCACCCAGGTTGCAACCTGCGACTTTAAAGAAACAAAAAAAGGGGGAAAGGTCTAGAAGGGTTGCTTGTGGACTAGCAACTTGGAAGAAGGGGTTCTAAAAATGCTGAAACCCTCAACAGGCTCCTTTTGCAATACCTGCAAGTTTTCTGCACGTGTGAAGTCTGCACCGGGGAGGGGGGGACACTCCTTCTGGGGTGCAATTTGGGGGCAGAGGTTCCAAAAACTTTCTGGGGAAGGTGGGCCCTTGGCTGCGGGGTCAGAAGGGCTATGTCCCCCCAACAGAGAGACACTCAGCTCTTCCTTCTCCCTCGCAGAGGCGCATTCTGGACAAGCCAGCAAGGGATGGGAGACCACGAGGAAATCCCAGCTGGAAGCATCCCGGAAGAAGAGTCTCCGAGGAAACAACCCGGGTTGAGGAGGGGGGGTTTCCGAAATCCCAGAGGGGATCCTGGCCCCCTCCCTCTTCTTTTTTTGTAGCTGAGACACTCGCTTTCCAGGCAGAGCAGGACCTCGCCGGGGTGGGGTCACCCCGAGGTCCGGCAGCCGTGCCCGGCCAGGGGATCGGAGGGGCGGCACCGCCGGGTCCCTCCCGCGGGCGCGACTGCAAGGCCAGCCTCCCCACCCTCCCCGCCGAGCCTCCAGCCGGGCCTCCCCAGGGCAGGGCCAAGCGAGCCTCCAGCAGCAGGCGCAGTCTACCTGCGAGGCTCCCCCGGGGACAGCGCCGCTTCGGTGCCGGGCAGGGAAAGGGCCGGATGCTCCTTCTCCTCCTCCCGCCCTCTGCACTGGCTCAGAGGCACCCTCGCCACTCCCCGCCTACTTACGGGAGCCGCCGCCCGGGAAAGCCACCGCCGCCGCCGCTTCGCCCTGCCTGGCCGGGCTGGGCCGGGTTGGGGGCGGGGGGGGGGGCGCCGCTGGTCCCCGCCCCTGCCTGCCATTGGCTGCGGGAGGGCCCGGGGAGCGCTGATTGGGCGGCCGCGCCGGCGCCCGCCCCCCCGCCTCCCCCTCTCTCTGCACGTGAGCCGCCGCTGGTCGTGTGAACGCGCCCGGGAAGCCGCCCCGCGCAGGGGATGTCTGGGCACCCCAGGCTTCTCCCCCCCGTCCAGGCCAGAGACGGAGAGGTTGGGGGGGGGGCTCCCTGCGCGGGTCCCCCGGGAGCCGGCTTGGCAGGGCAGGGTGCTCTGGAGCATGTGCAGAATGCTCGAGGGGCCCGGAGGAGGAGGAGGAGGAGGAAGGAGTGGAGGGTGAGAGAGAAAGGAAAAGGAGAAGGAGGGTGGGAGGGAGGAGAAGGAGGAAGAGGAGGAGGAGGAGGATGGGAAGAAGGAGAAGGAGGGAGGAGGAGGAGGAGGAAGAGGAGGGAGGAAGAGGAGGAGGACTGGGGGCTCCTTGCTGCTCTCTGAGCTTGGTTGTCTTCTTGCAGATGTTTCGTGACCCAACTAGGTAACATCATCAGTGCTAGAAGGGGAGGAGGAGGAGGAGGGATGGGGTCTCGGGGCTCTTGGCTCATTGGCCAGCCAGGGACCATGGTTGCCCCTCCCAAGGCATGCAAACAGGCCACTCAGCCCTGGGGTCCCCCTCGAGTGAAGCCCCCTCGGAGCCTGCTGAGCTCTCTGGGGATCGGCTACCAAGCTCAGGGCACAGGGGCAGCCATCTTGCCTTTTTTGACCCCTGGAGGAGCGGGTGGGCCTCCCGAAATAGCCCTGGGGCCAGGGAGACGTTGCCTGGTGGAGGAGGCCGGTGCCCTGCGCTCTGAAGAGGCTCTCCCCTTTCCTGGGTTTGCATCAGAGCTTGAACCCAGGACTTCCCACAGTGCAGGCTCACCCAGCCACAGGCTCAGCCCTGGCGAGGGAGGGGCTGCAGCGGAGCATGTTGGGTGGAGGAGTCTGGGGGTCTTTTGGGGGTGGGGGTGCCAGTGGGGTCCAGCAGAAGGTGGGTGGGTGACCTGCAGCCAGGGGCATTGGGCCCACTGGAGGGCCAGGGCTGTGGCCAGGCGCAAGAGGAGGAGGACGGACGGAAAGGTCTCCACTGGGAGGTGCTGGGTAGCGCCTGATAAAAGTGGGGTTGCAGGAAAGACACTGCCCCTTCCTCCTCTCCCACCTTCCAGCACTGATATTACCTAGTTGGGTTAGGAAAGGTCTGCAGGAAAAGAGCCAGAGAACATTAAGGACTCTTCCTTCTTCCTTCTGCCTTCCATCCATCTCACTCTTCCTTCCTTCCTCCCTCCCTCCCACTCTTCCTTCTGCCTCTCTTTCTTCCTTCTCTTCTTCTTCCCTTCTCTTCCTAGCATCCCTTCCTGCCGAGCCATCGCGCCATTCATTCGACTGATTTGCCCGTTTTTTTTTTTCTTTTCTTTTTATATTCCGATGCAAAAGCTTTTTTCTTTTTTTCGATGCGTGCAAAGCGTTTTTTGCTTTTTCGATGCTGATCTTTTCTTTTTTCGATGCTGCGCCGCGCCGCTTATTTACGCCGCGCCGCTGACGATTCGATCTGATGCCGCGCGCAAAAAAGCGGATGATTCCGTTTTTCGCCGAAGATGCTTTTCGCCGACGTCTTTTTCTTTTTCGATGCGCGCGCGCGCGCCTGCTCTTTATGCCGCCTGCGTCCTCTTTCTTTTTCATCCGCCTCCTCCTTCCTTCCTTCCCTTCCTCCCTTCCTTCCATCCCACCCTTCCTTTCTTCCTTCAATCCCACCCTATCTTCCTCCCTCCCTCCCTCCCTCCCAATTTTCTCCTTCCAGTGGCTCTCCCGGGTCTCCTCCCCACACCACCTTCAGCAGATGAGGGTCCCAGACCCCAGACCCAGCGAGAGTGAGGCTGCCTCTGACTCCCACCACTCTGCATGGAAAAGATGCTGAAAATCAGAGGTGTTGGAAGCCTCGGATCTCAAAAGTCTTTTGGAAGGGTGTTTGTGTTGCCAGAGCAGTAGCCAGACAGGGACAGGTAGGGTCGGTCTGTCTGTCTGTCTGTCTGTCTGTCTGTCTGTCTGTCTGTCTGTCTGTCTGTCTGCAGGGAGGGAGTCAGAAGGCCAAAATGAGGGATTGAATGGATAAAAGTGTGAAATTGGAATTTCCTGGGGAAAAATCTCCTCGGCTTTCCAGGCGGCAGGAAAAGCTCCCAGGTGGCCGAGGCCTCTGGAGTCTGGAGGCCATCTCTTGACAAAGGGGAGAATCCATGGGATGAAATGCCAGCCATTCCCTGGACAATAATTCAATGTGACACTGGCCTACTTTTCCCCGCATGCGCACATTGGCGCAAGCACCGGTCGGTCTGGGATGGCTTGGCTTGAGGAGCTCAACAATCTCCAGAGCTGTGAATGACATCCTCACCCCGTCCCCGAAAGGCAGGTTTGGAAGGTTGCAAAGAAACTTGGATAACCTGAACAAACAAAACACAAGTCTTCGTTTGTCTGAAATGATTCCTGCCCAAGCAGGAGGTTGAAGACCTCCACAGTCCCTGCCAACTCCGATTCCATTCCATTCCTATTTTCTATTCTATTTTATATTCTATTCTTTTTTCTATTCTATTTTCTATTTTCTCTATTCTATTTTCTATTTTCTATCCTATTTTCTATTCTATTTTCTATTATTTTGAATCCTTTTCCATTCTATTTCTATTCTATTCTATTCTATTTCTATTCTAATTCTATTCCATAATTCTATCCTCTCCTATTCTCCCCCGTCCCATTTCTAATAGGCTGATGTGCCCAAATTCTCAGTGGCAAAGCAAAGGCACTTTCTGGGTCTTGCAGGGAAGCAATCTAGCCATGGTTTAAGGCGTTTCCTGAAGGTCAGATGGGGGGCTGTGGCTTCCACTGTGGGGTGGGGTGGGGAGATGTTCCAAAGGGTGGGGGCCATGGCAGAAAAGGTTCTTCTCCTAGAGCCCACCAGCAGCCACTCCAGACCCAGAACATGCTCCTTCCGTGAATACGTCAGGCCGCTCCCATAGGGCAAGATGTTTCCTCCGGTAAAAGTCGGAAGCAGATGGGCAGCCAGTCCAGCTCGCCCAACAGGGACGGTCTAATGCAGGGGTCGCCAAACTTTTGGACCTCAGGGTCCACTCTCTTTCTCAGCCGCCCATCTGCATTTCAAAGACGAAGGTCCCTCCTTTGAAGAGAGAAAAGGCCACATTTTGGACAGAGAGGATCGCTGGTTTGAGGAGAGGGGTCAAAGAGGTCATCTAGATCCAAATTGAACAACTGTCAACACAGGGGGAGGGATACGACATCACCTATCTCCTGTCTACAACATGGTCCTCTTAGCAGTTCCATGAAAGCTCCACACCTGTTTGCACTAAACCTCCCAGTGGCCTCAACGACTCTCTAAAAGGATGCAAATGACCAGTTTTGTCTGCAAGGAATATAAATCCTTCTATTTCCCACCATCCAGTCAGAGCTGAAGAAGCTTCTTGGATGAGAAGTGAAACATCTTCAAAGAAAAACCAGAAAGTCCACTCGCCTTTGGGACATTCATGAGAACCATGGATGACTGAGAACCTCTACAGACTTTAAAAGCTATAAAATTTGGGATGGACACTCTTGACTGGTGTGGGAGTAGGAATGGATTTCCAGAGGAAAAATGCAGACTACAGGAACCATTTGCACCACTCAGGTGACCCTGAGGACACAGAGAAACCTCCAAGTGGCCTCAAGGACTCTCTAAAAAGGATGCAAATGACCAGCTTTGTCTGCAAGGAATATAAATCCTTCCATCCTCCACCATCCAGTCGGAGCTGAAGAAGCTTCTTGGATGAGAAATGTTTTCAAGAGGGAAAAAACCAGCAAGAAAGTTCAGTTGTTTTTGGAAAAAGCACCTTTGGGATACAATAAGAAAGAATATTGATGTCTTTGAACTTTGATCTTGCGGGGGAGGGAAACTTGAGAAGACTTTGAGCAGCCAAGAAAACAAATCTATGGATTATCGAACAGATCTTATCCAAGTTCTCCCTCGAAGCAAAAATTACCCAAGTTGAAATGATCCTGCAGGCAGTCCTTGATTTACAACAGTTCGTTTAGTGACCGGCACTGAAAAAAAGTCACTTGGGACCATTTTTCACACTTTATGACCGTTGCAGCAACTCTGTGGTCACTTGATCAAAATTTGGATGCTTGACAACTGACTCATATTTATGACGGTTCCAGGGTCATGTTGACCCCCTTTTGTGACCGTCTGACAAAGCAAAGTCAGTGGGGAAGCCACATTCGCTTAACAACTGTGGCAAGAAGGGTCATAAAATGGGCTGGAACTCACTTAACAGCTGCCTTGCTTAGCAACAGAAATCTGGGGCTCGGTTGTGATTGTAAGTCAAGGACAGCCTGCACTTCAGACGCACATTGCCAAGGCCCATTTTTGGGAAAAGTGTTTGACGCCGGAAAAAAGGAGAAAGAGGAGACAGTCAGCAGGAGAGGATGGACTCAAGTTACGTGTCAACTCATAAAGCTTTCCTGGACTGCTCTTGACTTGGCGGGGGTGGGAGGGAGAACTGATGGAGAAGCTCAGTTGCTATGACCAGAAGCACATTCCACACATACCTTTCTCCAGACTGTATCCCAGGTTACCAGAGCAAGCTGGAGAGGTGTGTTTTCTACAGCCCGGGGAAAGTGCTTCGTTGGAGAATATGATTTATGACACAGCCTGGGAGGAGTGGGAAACAGGGTCATAGGTGGGCAGTAAATTACGTAGGGCAGAGCCGATTGCACTTGGGAAAAGTGCCGACATGTTGCTCCTAATAAATAATTGGATTTCCTTTGTAACAAGCCTCGAGGCTCATGAATTAATTAGGGCATCTGTCAGAACCCTGACATTACGGCCCACAAAGGAGCTCAGGAAGTATGTTAGGAAACAGATAAATATTGCTAAACTTTTATTTCTGAGCCTTTGGGGGCTCCTGTTTGCATCTCAGCTGGCAGATTTGACTCTGTATCCAAAGCTTGGGATTTTCCACCCAAATTGGACCCTGCAGATGACAAAAATAAACACATCCATGTGAGATCCGTGGGGAACACTACCCCCTTCTCCCCCCCCAAAATAAAATACTCCAAAAAGAGAACTGAGACTGGCTGCCATCAAACTGCACCCAGCTGTGGATTAATCCGTTAAGTGGATTCCAGAAGGTTCAGCTTGGCTGAGAAGACGTCCCCGTTTTAATTAGCCTGCAATTTTAGGAAAAGCATTTTGCGTTTCACCAATTATCAAAAAACTGCCAAGCCAAGAACCTCTCAGGAGGAACATTGCTGCTGGGAGCCAAAAAAACACCCCAAAAGGCCGTTTATTACTTATTGTCTACTCAGAACTGTCTCTGCTCACACACAAGGGCACCATCCGAGCACGGGGGTCTTGCCGCTTTCTGCGCGACAGGCAGGCAAAGGAAAAACAGATTTACTCTATTATGAAATAAAATGGGTGCAATTAATTGACTGGGCTGTCTGTATAGCAGGCTGAAATAAATTAGGGATGCTCGGCTTCTATTTCCTGGACCAGAAATGGCCTCTGAGGAATCCTTTTGGGAATCTGAGGCTCTGATTGGTGGGAGCATCGCGGCCACGGATCGCATCGGAGCTATTTATGTGTCCTGCACACAGTGCCACGTGGCGGATTGTGAAGTTGCTCAAAACGCTGCGTTCCTCCCTTAAATACTGAGAACTGCAGCTGCTATTTTGGCCCCCGGGGGAGGGGGGGAGAGAGAAGAGGACCGTGAGATGCTCACTTTGCGCATTTTGGACATGTGTCCATCACTGTTGCTCGAAGCACAACCCAATGTGCGTTTTGGCAAATTCTTTTGAGGACTGTTTGTGTCCAGGTGCGTTTGGGTCAAAGAGCGAGGAGGGTGCAGCTCGAGAGGAAGCAGCCCAGTGGTGAGATGAGGAAGGACGTACGTCGTCTGTTGCGGTTTATCTGGCTGTGTGTGTCATTTCTGCAAGACCGGGAAATGCACAGCTGCTTGTGAAGTCCTGGGAGACACCAAGGGGGTCTGGAGGTCATCTCCCCACCGATCCACCACATAGGATGGGGAAGGCCAATTGAGTTAGCTTTAGAAACTCCCCCCACCCACCCAGATCCAGTGTGATCTGAGGAGGGTTAGAAAGAACAGCTGCTATTTGGGGTTTGCTTAAATCTTGATTCATGTTGGGGGGGGCAAGCAAGCACACACACACACACACACACACACACAGAGGCACAACCAGAAAGAAGCCAGCCTTAGCAACGTCCATCAGGACTCGGGAGCCTCCCAAATGGAGAACGGACACCCACAAGATGCCCGACCAAGAGCATATCTTGACACAACCGATGTTGTGTGAACTCATGGATGCTCTGGGTGTGCACAAGGCATGAAAAAGGAAGGGGATTGCTTGGAATGGAATGCTCAACCTCCCCAAATTCTACAGGCCTGCGGGTCCAACTAGTTTCTGGGTCACACATGGAGCAAATGCTGCTGTGTCAGGTTTGGAAGCGCTTGGGGCTCTCCAAGTTTGGTTGTTTTCTTGCAGGCATTTCATGCCCCAAGTAGGTTGCATCGTGAGTACCCTTCCAAATGCACTGACGATGCTACCTAGTTGGGTCATGAAATGCCGGCAAGAAAACAGCCAAGCTCAGAGAGCACTGAGGAACCCACAGTCTCCTCCTCCTCCTCCCCAACTCCCTCCCTTCTAGCACTGATGATGCTACCTAGTTGGGTCACAAAACATCTGCAGTGAAATAGCAGAGGTTTCACGAGAGCACCAAGGACCCCATAGTCCTCCTCCTCCTTTTCCTCTTCCTCCTCCCCAGTTCCACAAACTCCACTATCTTCTGGGACTGATGAGGTTACTTAGTTGGTTCTTGAAATGTCTGTAAGAAAATAGTCAAGTTCAGAGAGCACTAAGGACCCAACAGTTCTCCTCCTCCTCCTCCTCCTGTAGACCCCAATCCCTGCAGCACTGATGTTCGCTAGTTGGGTCATGAAATGTCTGCAAAGAAAACCAAGCTCAGAGACCACCAAGGACCCCACAGTCCTCCTCCTGCTCCTCCTCTTCCTCCAGCACTTATGATGTTCCCTAGTTGGGTCATGAAACGTCTGCAAAGAAAACAGCCAAGCTCAGAGAGCATCAAGGACCCCACAGTTCAACCTTGAGCTAAAGAGTTTCTCTTCATTGTAACTGACTGGCTTGGTTAAACAATTGTATGGAAAGCAAAGGAAAGGCAAAGGGGGAAATAGAGATTGCCGGTTGGGGTCCTCTCCCCAGGCCCTTTGCCACACATATTTCACCGCTACCTGCCCTGTGAGGCGGTCCAGGGGGCCGCCTCAGCTGATATTCAGATTTCTTTTTAAGTTGCATCTTGATGCCAGCTGCCTGAGAAGGGTTTTTTATTCCGAAAGGCAGATCTAAAAATAACAGCTGAAGAACAAAATCAGACCTGCAGAACAAATATTATCTGAGCATCCTTCAAAGAATGGAAGGCTGTCTGGCTTCACTGGGATCCAACTGTTTTTCTTCCGCCGTCGCTTTGCTTAAAGCCCTTTTTGTGAGAGAAGCAGCCAGGAGGGAAGAGAGAAAAAGGACCCAGAACAATGGGAGTCACACACAAACACACGCACACAGACACACAAATTCCTCTCGTCAGGACCCCTTCCAAGCTCATTGTTGAAATCCGACAGCAAGCGTGTGCTTTTTCCGCAGTCTTTGTGTGCGGTGTGCGTGCAAGTGCGTACGTGCGCTGGTTTTTTTAAAAAAGGAGATTAAATTGCAGAGAGGTGCGTTAAAAGCTTTGTTAGGTTTAACATGTCTATTCTGAATTAAAAATCATCCAGGTTTCTCCTGACGCAAACAGGGTGAAAAACATCAGGCTCTGTGATATTCCTTCTCTTTTGGAGGCCCCAGTTAAATAGAATATTAAAGTTACACACACACCCTCGCCTTTCTTCAGGAGCCCCGTCTGTACGCTCCGTGTAATGTTGTTTGAAACTTCTTTTCTACTTTAAGTGAAAACCTGTTTGGCTGGGGAGGCGTTTTTGATTCAGCTGTTTTATTGTTCTGTGTTGGAATTACATTGATTTTTGTAAATGCTGCCTGGAGACGCACTTTGGAATAAAAAGGGCAGCTTCTAAATTCTCCAAATGTAAGTGTTAATCGATGCGCAGTCTGGAAATCTTTCCCAGGGGAAATGTGGATGCTTTCAGACAGATCTAGCCAGGAGGTGAGTCCCTGTTTTGGGTGGGTGGTTGGCCAGGAAGCGGGTTGGTCCTTGGGGGTCCGAGCTGATGGACCACAAGGAACACAGGGGCCCCCTCTGCTGTGCCCTGACACTTTCCATTGGCGGTTTCACCAGACGTGTCCCAGCAACACAAGGTAACACAACGCACGAGGGGAAAGCAAAGACCCTCCAGGTGGAACCAAAGAACGGAGCAAGGTTGACCAAGCTTCAATGCTCTTTTGCAAACCAAGCAAGCAGCCATCACAATGTGGTCCTCTACAGGAAGTCCTGGACTCACAACAGTTCATTTAGTGACCGTTCAAAGTTATAGCGGCACTGAAAAAAGTGAAAGACTTTTTCACACTTATGACCATTGCATCGTCTTCATGGCCACCTGATCAAAATTCAGACACTTGGCAACTGGCATGTATCGATGAGAGTTGCAGTGTCCTGGAATCATGTGATCCCCTTTTGCAACCTTCAGAGAGTCAATGGGAAATCCGGATTCACTTAACAACCGTGTGACCAACTCAGCAGCTGCAGTGATTCAGTTAAAAACTGTCATGAAGGTGATGAAATGGGGCAAAACTTACTGAACAACTGTCTTGCTTAGCAATGGAATTTTGGGCTCAATTGTGGTTGTAAGTTGAGAACTATCCGTATTAAATTCCGCCATTCAGTTCCAGAGAGTCTCAGTTCCATCTTCTGTAATAATAAACTTGGATATAACAATCTTACTTTTCAAAGAGACTGAATCAAGGTGTGAACAATCCCTGTCCAGGTTTCCAATGAATGCAATTTATTTTTATGCACCCCTGCCAATGGCCTGTGTGCTGGAGGTTTCAGGTTTCAGTCATGTCCCCATTTTCCCTTCTGTCCTCCACACTGTATGGATTCATAAAGCCTTAGTAAGACCACACCTGGAGTACTGCATCCAGTTTTGGTCACCACACTACAAAAAAGATGTTGAGGCTAGAAAAAATACAAAGAGCAACCAGGATGATTGGGGGACTGGAGACTAAAGCATATGAACAACGGTTGCAAGAACTGGGCATGGCTAGTCTAGTGAAGAGAAGGACCAGGGGTGACAGGAGAGCAGTCTTCCAATATTTGAGGGGCTGCCACAGAGAGGAGGAGGAGGAGGGGGTCAAGCTATTCTCCAAGGCACCTGAAGGCCAGATAAGGAATAATGGATGGAAACTGAACAAGGAGAGATTCAACCTGGAAATAAGGAGGAATTTTCTGACAGTGAGAAAAATCAACCCATGGAGCAGAAGTTGCCCTCGGAAGTTGTGGGAGCCTCATCCCTGTAGGGTCTTGGGCAGGGGGTTGGATTAGATAACCTGTAAGGTCCCTTCCAACTCTGTTATTCTGTTATTTCCTCCAATCTCCTGGTATGTTTTGTCCCTCAGACTTGCACCATTTTTGTTGCCAGTCTCTGCACTCGCACATGTCTTATCAATATCTCGTTTTAAGTGAGCTCTCCGGAACTGAACACGGCATTTTAAATGGGGTGTGATTAAAGCCCCATATAGCAGGATAAGGACCTCCTTTTTCCTGCTGATTCTTTTAATGATACATCCCAGAATGTTGGCTGCCTCCACAGCTGCCTGGCCACACCATTTGCTCATTTTGCAGTCTACTACGATCACCCCTAAATCCTTTTATTTGGTTGTTCTAACACTGTGTTCCAAATACTGTACCCTGTACCCGCCCCCAGTACATGATCCTACATTTAGAAACACTGAACTGCAGTGTCCACATTTCTGACAATTTTTTCAGCAATGCCAAATCATTTTCCAGGTTATGAATACCCCAGAAGCATCAGCTCTGCCACACACCTTTGTATCATCAGCAAATAAATAAATAAATCTTACCTAGAAAGACTTTTGTTGTATCCCTCACTGCACAGAACAGGACCTAGGACTGAGCCTTGTGGCACGTCGCCTGTGACTGTTCAGAAAGTGCCCCATTAATCACACTGGGATTTATCCCTGAGCCAACTTCTTATCCGTTGAAACACCCAGTGGCTAAGCCCTGGCTTGTACCATTTTTTAATGAGCTTCCTGTGTGGAACTGTATCAAATGCTTTGCTAATTGTTTTCTAATCTCGTAAGAGATTTACTAAAATTCTTCATGTGTTCAGCCAAGTAAGGGATGCTTTTGTATCCATGCATTTGGCTGCAGCAAATCACCACACTCTGCTCTCTCCTGCATTCAAGCCAAGCCCAAGTCTCAAACTATGATTGTAGAAGCAGAAATAAATTGTTCCTCCCAGTTCTGCGGTTTGACTGTTGTAAATCCAAACATACCAGATTCGAGAAAGCATCGAGTTCAGCAAGCGACAGAGCAAGCAATGAACTGGAATGAACTCAGAATCAGAGAATCCATCAGGCCATTCATAATTTAAGTGGAAAGGAAATGTGAGGTGGGAGAAGGGAGGCACTGGGGGATTAAGAACAATAATTGTGGGCAACGACCAGGCAAGAACACAAGAACACAAACAGATGAAGTGATGGATGAAGCACAGCAAATTTAACAGAACAGAATAGGAAGGGACCTTGGAGGTCTTCTAGTCCAACCCCGTGCTCAAGGCATTCCAGACAAATGGCTGTCCAGTCTCTTGATACAATATCAGGGGACTGGCAATGGAGCTGCTATTAAGTTATAGCCCTATCTTCTCACTAGCACTCACCCACCAAGGCAAAATCAACAGGATTAACTGAGTTAAAGTGAGGCACCAGGTTGCAGGGAACTGGTGGAGGGTTTAATCCACATTTTTCTAAAACATTCTCAGCAGGAAAAAAGCTATATGAGTCCCTTGCTAGAGCTCTTAATTGGCACTAAGTTTGGTCGCATCTACGCTCACTAGAATCTTCCTGTTGCATCCGTATTTGGCCTTCATCGTTCTCCATTTCAACAACAGTGGGTCTCTCAAATCCTACTCAGCACTCAATCCAGGGGCTGTGTTTGCACAGTATACACACTGTTGGTTAATTCAATGAACGGGCGTCTTGTGTGAACTCAGACACTGAGATTCTTTCTACAGATGCATTTCCAGCACTGCCTTTTGTCCCTAGATCAGGGTGGCTTCAGTCCATCCTTCACACTAAGGTTGTTACTGTCAAACCTGCTCAATCCCCTTTGCCCTGGGTTCTGGTTGCACAAGGGTATGTGGCCATCCTGACTGGATTCACGCCAAGCAGTTTCCTTCAGAGACTTTGGACTCTGCAGCCAACTACTCTCTATAGCTCCTTCTCTGTTCTTCCCAGGGTTTGGTAGTTAAAAGGTGGCTTTATCAAAGCTATCAGTCAGGGTTGTCCCTTGGCAATGAGGCAGCATGGGCAGCATTATCAAGTTCCAGGCTCCTTAGGGTAAAGGGTGCCCTCTGGGGGAGCATCATCGCACAGCCAAAGTTTACTACAATTCTTTTGCAACTGTGGTAAGAAAGGTTGTAAAATGAGGCAAAACTTATCAACTATTTTGCTTAGCAACAGGAACTTTTGGCTCAAATGTGGTTGTAAGTCAAAGGATACCTGCAATTCTTATTTCTCGGTTCTTCCTGTTCCCCCAGTAGTTTTTAGCTACGCTTAAGTCAACCTATGACTGCTCAATCTTTGGTACGGTACATTTGGATATCCAACATCACGGGCCACAGATCATTATATTAAGGAAATCTAGAAAAGAAGAGCAAGGCTGTTTTGTTTTGCAGAGACTGTCTATACTCTGGATTCTAATAACTGCAGCATTTACTGTTTGGGCAGGATCAACCAGAAAAGCATCTAAGAACATGCACACGGACAGAATTTTACAACATGCTTAACTAGGTCGATCCTGCAATTCCACTACCATCCTAAACTTGCTTCTTGGATTTAACATCACTGTTTTGTGCCCCTCATAATGTCCTGGAAACAGGCAAACTTTTTTTCCCTTTCAGCATCAACTACCCATCTCCTATCTGAAATTTGTTTCAGTGGTGAAATTTTATCTCACAGCTAGGAGATAAAAGTCACTTTGTGAGCCAAGATGACATTACAATCTCAGCTTTCTTAGCTCAACCTGTTAGCTGCTGTGACTGAACTTGAAACAGGTAAGCAGCAAACTGCTTGGAAAGTGAATGGAAGGCCACCAGAATATTCCAGGGCTGTAGGCTAAACTGGAAACTTGGAACACACATCCCACAACTTATTTTTGAGTGGTGCCCAAAGGACCAAATCTCACTTCAACTCAGAAAATTGTGGTTGGATACTGACAACAGAATGCTAGAAAGCTAAGGCTTTAGGCTCCTAGGTTTTTGTTATGTTAATAGACGAGATGTGAGCCTGGAAAGTACTAAGAATCTTTTTTAATGGTATGATTGAATGCAAATAATCCATCAGTATTGTCAACGCAGTCACAGATAAAATTCCTGCCCCATGTGGGATCTCTGGAGCATCGATGCTTTCAGAGGTAAATGAAGAACCACAGTTACATCAGCTAAAAAGGGAAAATGCTCTTCATGACATCTTTCACTTCCTCAGGCAACACTCAGGCAACACTTATGGAGGGAAACAGAATGACTGGAGATAACTATCAATTGTCTGAACTAGCAACAACCCTTTCATAGACCAAAGAAACCTTTTCAAATGTTGAAAAAAAAAACTATAAATAAAATATACTAAAATAGTATTGTTGTACAATCTATGTTTTTTTAACGATCAAATAACCTCAGCATTTTTCCAATCGTCTATAGACATACTAAGTTGCCCCTTCTGCATGCTGGGCAATCAAGACGAGACCGTCTCATCTTTATGCTGTATCAAACATGGCAATCTCTTCACAGGAAGGCAGATGCTTAGGTTACAGCAGGGGGTCTCCAAATTTGGCCACTTGTGGACTTCAACTCTCAGAATTCCCAGCCAGCGCATGGGAAGTTAAAGTCCACAAGTCTTACAACTGCCAAGTTTGGAGAACCCAGTGTTAAAACCAGAGAACATTATTAAAAAACAAGGCACCTTTCTCCTGTCACCATCAAATTTTGGAACAGAGGATACCTGCCCTTTCACAGAAGTAGATCCTAAGATTTCGTGTAACATCCAACAGTCATCCACTGAGGAAAACAGGCAAATGTCATAGCTACCCTCTTGGTAAGCAGGCAGATTCTCCACATCTCCCTCAACCAAGAAGGCTCTTTTTAAAATCATTATTGCTTCAAGAACTCAAAACAACCCACCAGAGCATTTGTTTCCTTCTGAAAGGAAAAAAAGAATCACATTGCCAGATGCTCACGATCAACCTGACCCAGGCAGTTCTGAAATTTCAAGCCTCTTTTCTTCCACTTCCTTTAAATCAGTCTCTTTTCTTCCATCAAGATCCTCAATTTTCCTCTCTCAACGCGAAAAGCAACCGGTTTTCTTTGGCTCTGTAGGTAAGTAATTTACTCAGCTCAATTTGAGGCTTATTATTTTTTGGATTCTTCTCAAAAGGCTGAGGAAGGATGCTTTCCTGCATGGCCGGCCCCTCTCCCACCACCTTTCTTCCTTTTCGGCTGACTCTGGGACTCCGAATTCAGCGTTTCCAACCAGAAGGCATTGAAAGACCCGGGAGCCTGATAACCTGGCTCCTGATGATCTAGCGGGTCTTTGCTCAGCAAAACAGAAATGGCAGGGATATTTCTCTTCACAGTCAAGGGGTCCAGGCCAGCCTCTGGCACGATGGGTTCCCAGATCTCCTCTATTTGCTGAAAGAACACTTTCGTGATCTGGTGGAGATCCTTCAGCCTCCGCTTCATGATTTCCACGCAGGTGATGGTCTTGTTGATGGCTTTGCCAACTCCGCTGAAGAGCATCTGTCTTGTTGTCTCTTGCTCCATCTTGCCAATAGCGTAGCCCATCAGATTCCGGATTTTGCTTCCATCCTTCACTTTCATTTCAATGATGTCTGAGGGCAAGTTGGTGAAAGGGAGGGGAGAAGGCTTCTCCACTACCTTGGACTTCTGGTAATTCTCCATGGTTTGCAGTGCTGTAAGGAACAAGGACAGAAACAACATTTCAGGGTCTAATTATGCTGTAGGATTACAGATGCAAAGTCAGGGAATTTATCCTGCTGAAAAGATACAGGTTTATCTGGTCCCTTGTTCCATCTTCAAGGGTGATTAAAAAAACCCTTCAGACATTTATTTATTTATTTATTTATTTCTTGGACTTGTATGCCGCCCCATCTCCGAAGACTCAGGGCGCCTCACAACTAAAACCGAACAATGAACAATAAATTACTTAAAAAGAATATTAAACAATCACAAGCCCAATTACACTAAAAATCCCAGTAAACATTATAAATTTATAGTCCCTCCCCCAGGAGATCAGCACAGCCCGGCCTGTTCGAATAGCCAAGTTTTCAGGTCCTGACAGAAGGTGCGAAGGTCAGGAGCCAGACAGAGCCCCAGGGGTAGTTGATTCCACAGGGCGGAACTGCCACAGAGTAGGCCTGTCCCCAGGGCACCGCCAACCGGCATTGGCTCACCGACGGCACCCCAAGAAGCCCCTGTCTGTGCGCTCGTCCAGGGTGGATGGCACTCGATATTGGCAGGAGATGCTCCCGTAAATATCCCGGACCCCTGCCTTGTACGACTTTGAATGTTAATACTAAAACCTTGAATCTCACCCGGAGGGCAACCGGCAACCAATGCAGGTCATGCAGGAGGTGTAACATGGGAGTATCAGGAAACTCCCCTCACCACCCACGCTGCTGCATTTTGTACCAGCTGCAATCTCCGGATGGTATGCAAGGGCAGTCCTAAATAGAGAGCGTGGGTCCATTGTGCTAGGAGAAGGGATATGCTGCAGACCCTGTTGCTCAAGGCATTCATGGTGGTGGGGTCCAGGAGAAAAGCCTTTTCTGCTGTGGCCTCTGCCCATCATCCCCCCTCCCTTCCCCAGTGAGAGTTGCACATACCTGAAGATCTGGCTCTGCCAACTGGTCTGAGTCCCCGATGGGAACATCCCATTCTGGAGATGGTTAATGTGCTAAGATCCCACCTTCTCCCCTTATTCCCTTCCTCCCCATCTTGCTATTTTAACTTCATTCTAATGTTAATATTTTATGTGTTTTATGCTTAAATGCTTTATTATGCTGGTACGTCTGTTGTACGTACCAGCATCTCGAGTTAGCCAGGAGATTCCATCTTTAGCTAGGGGGGGAGAGGTGTTACCCCCCATAGATAGGGTACACAACTTGGGTGTCCTCCTGGACGCATGGCTCAGTTTGGAAGGAGCAGGTGGGGGCTGTGGCCAGGGGGGCATTTGCCTATGTACGGTCACTCAAGCACTCGTTGTCTCCCGTCTGGACTACTGCAATGCTCTTTACATGGGGCTGCCCTTGAAGACCACCCAGAGGCTTTAACTGGTCCAGAATGCAGCGGCGTGGGTTGTGATGGGAGGATCCCATACTCCCATGTTACACCCCTCCTGCGTGAGCTGCACTGGTTACCGGTTACCCACTGGGTGAGATTCAAGGTGCTGGTTTTGACCTATAAAGCCCTTCATGGCATTGGAGCAGGGTATATGCGGGAAACCCTGCTGCCATTAACAGTTTTCCAATGTCCCGTGTGCTCTCATCGACAGGGCCTTCTCCTGGTGCCATCGACCAGGCAATGTCAGCTGGCGGTTCCCAGGAGCAGGGCTTTTCAGTGGGAGCTCCCACCCTGTGGAAACAGCTCCCCCTAGGGCTCCGGGTGGCCCCTGACCTCCACTCCTTCCGCCGTGACCTAAAGACATGGCTATTCCAACTAGCCTACCCGGACTGATGGGGAGTTTTTAGCATTTTTTAGTATAGTTTTAAATCGGAATTGTTATGAGACTTTGGAGTTTAATTGTTTTTTAATATTTGTAATTCTGTATTATTGTTTTATTTTGTAAGCTGCCCTGAGTCCTTAGGGAGATAGGGCGGCATATAAGTCTCATAATTTAATTAAATTAAATTTTGTGTTTTGATTGTAAGCTGCTTAGAGTCGACTCTAAGTTAGATGGGTGGCATGTAAGTTCAATAAATAAAAGAAAAAAGGGAAGGAGATAACTGTACAATGAAACAATGACTGAAAAAACAGTTTAGCAGTGTCAAGCCAGATCGTTTAATTCAATCTAAGGTGCCTTCATCACATTAAAGCATCCTTATCCCTGCCCTCATTCACAGTGCACAAGGGAAGGCTTCAGTCACCCATAAGCAACTAATGCACAACTTACTTTCAGAAGTTGTGGGTGCCCCATCACTGGAAGCTTTCAAGAAGAGACTAGGTAGTCCTTTGTCTGAAGTGGTATAGGGTCTCCTGCTCGAGCAGGGGACTGGACTAGATGACCTCGGAGGTCCCTTCCAAATCTCTTATTCTATGTCATGTCGCTTATGTGCAGCAAGTGAATTTTAATTTTAAGCTGCCCAAAGTCACTTTGCAGACGGAGATGGGGCAGAACATCATTGCACTAAAAATAAATACGTTTTATTTAGCCTCAGAGAAGCCAGAGAACTGTGCGCTGGTTTGCATTTGTAAGCATTCCTCATGAATATCTCATGTTCAACAATCAGCCCTATGCAAATCGAGAAGAAAATATTCCGTCATTTAAGCCATCAATTTTAATCAGTTGATGCTGATTAAAATCAGTGATCAATTAGTCAACAGCCCCCACTCCTGCTGCCTCTCATTTCCTTTGAAAGAGACGATGAGTTGCTGATGCCCTTTTAAATGTACTATTAGAGAAAGCTTTACAGGACAGCCTTTGACTTATAACCACTCGTTCAGTGACCATTTGAAGTTGCAATGGCCCTGGGGAAAAAATGACAATTTTTCACACTGCAGCCTCCCTGCAGTGATCAAAATTCGGACTCTTGGCAACTGGCATGTATTTGTATACCACCCAAATGGACCCCAGATGGCTGTCATGTGATGGAGAGGCGAAAGATCCTGGGTGGAAGCCACAAGTGTCACTTTTGTGTCTTTGTGAGGTCTTCTGCAGGGCCACCTCAGTTAGGAAACCTTCCAGCTTTACTGGGAATACAGATCGTCCTTGACTATCCAACCATTCATTTAGTGGCAATTCACAGTTGTAACAAAACTGAAAGGAGAGCTATGACCATTTTTACACTTACAACCATTGCAGCATCCCCACGGTCAAGTGACGCTTGGCAATTGACTCGCATTTATGACGGTCATAGTGTCCCAGGGTCACATGGTCCCTTTTTTGCGACCTTCTGACAAGCCAAGTCAATGGGGGAGCCGGATTCACTTAATAACCACGTGACTAGCTTAACAACGGTAGCGATTCACTTAACAACCATGGCAAGAAAGGTCGTAAAGTGGGGCAAAACTAAACAGCCTAGTTTTCAGGAGAAACCCCCCCCCCCCAGAAAGTCCAGTTGCCTCTTGGGGGGAAAAAAAAGCATTTTTGGGACTCAGCAACAGAAATTTTGGGCTCATTTGTGGTCGTAAGTCGAGGAATATCTATATTAGTGAATTATGCTTGTGAAATAATATTAATTGGTTACCTTTTGCGCACGTTATTCGGATTGCAGTGAAACAATTCACTAATATTATTACCACAGTGAAAGAATATTACTTTGACTGCCACTCAGTGCGGATTATCTGGATCGCAATGAAACAATTCACCCACATTAGCGAATTTTTGCTGTGAAAATAACTCACGAATTATTTATCTCATGATTGTCATGAAATAATATTGCAGATGTTTTGGTTGGTTTGAATTATATCCCCAATTTTTGCACCGAATGGTCTTCATTGGGGAGCCACTTTTTTGGGGGGGATTTCTCTCAGGCCAGCCTGGGCCACCTTGCAGGGTTGTTGTGGGGAAAAATAGTATTAGGCCAATTTTCTACCTCGAGTTATCCCAAATATATAGAGGATAAAAATCTTATAAAGGGCGAGATAAAAATTAATAAATGAATAAAAACGCGCCTCACGGCCGCGCGCCGAGCCGCGGATTCCCCTCAGAGCCGCTGAGGGATCCACTCGGGCTGGGTCAGAAACATGTAAATGCGGCCCCGGACGCTCTTCGCCCCATCACCGGTCACCCTAGTCCTCGGACACCCGCTCCCATCATCCCCAGCCCGCATCCTCCCCCACTCACCGATGGCCACCGACGCCGCCGCACGGCAACCAAAATGGCGCCCTCCAGGTTACCTCAGCGCGAAAGAAGGTCCGCGCATGCGTCACAACGCAGAGGGCGGGAAAGACGCGCGCCTGCGCAGAAAGGGAGAACCGCCCTTTTCTTCCTATTGGCCCAGAGCTGCTGTGGGCGGGATTCGCTCTCCAGGAACCGCCTCCGTCACGTGACTTTGGAGGGCTTGCTTGTAAAAAAAAGTCTAAGCGTGGTTTGGTTCTTCCTTAACCTAAAAACGTGGTTTAACGTGACTCAAGTTTTTCCCCAGGGTCCAGCCGGGTTTCAGGCTTTTGTTTGGGGATTGCTTATCGTGCGGTGATCGCTTTCATCAATATTTTATTTTTTTGCAGTCTAAAGGCTGTTGCAATTGTACTTTCTGTAAACATGAAAGAATGCAACTCTCTTGCAATGCGGAATGATGGGAAAAGCCTTTGTTTTTCCGGGATGTCCACAAATTGCAAAAAATATAGATGTTTCTATTCATGGAAGGACTCAGAAAGTAAATCAACTGTGATCTAGAATGTTGGGACTTTTAAATATTGTTTTTTAAATTTAACAGATAACAGATAATCAGTTGGGAGGGACCTTGGTAGGTCATCTAGCCCAAGCCGGAGACCCTACACCATTTCAGACCAATGGCAGTCCAGTCTCTTCTTGGAAGCCTCCAGGGATGAAGCTCCCACAACTTCTGAAGGCAACTTCTGTTCCATGGGTTGATTGTTCTCAGTCAGAAGTTTCTCCTTATTTCCAGGTTTATTTATTTATCGTAACAAATAAAGTACAAAATTTTCTATTCCATATTCCATTTTCTATTCCCTATTCTATTCTACATTCCTTCCCATATTCTATAGGCCCCTATAGGGCCTTGGTGGCTCAGGCTGTTAATTGCCTGCACTTAAGATCCAGCTGCCTACAACTGCTGTAGGCTCGAATCCCACCAGGCTCAAGGTTGACTCAGCCTTCCATCCTCTCGCGGTAGGTAAATTGAGGACCCAAGATTGTTGGGGGCAATAAGCTGACTTTGTAAAAATGCCACTTAGCAATAAGCAGGCATATACAATGGAATGAAGGCTATTGCTGAGCGCACTGGGTTGTATCCCAAAAATTGTAAGCCGCCCTGAGTCTCCGGAGAAGAGCGGCATATAAATGTAATTAAAATAAAATAAATAAATAAATATTCCATTCCATTCCCTTCTAACAGAGGCATAGAATCAAGATCACATGAAGTCTTAGTACCGCTTTGTAAAGCCTTAGTAAGGCCACACCTGGAATGCTGTATCCAGTTTTGGTCACCACATTACAAAAAAGATGTCGAGACTTTGGAAAAAGTGCAAGGAAGAGCAACTAAGATGATTCAAGGCCTGGAGACAAAAACCTATGACGAACAGTTGTAGGATTTGAGTATGGCCAGTCTAGAGAAAAGAAGGACTCAGGGTGACATCATAGCAGTATTCCAGTATTTGAGGGGCTGCCACAAAGGAAAGGGGGATCTTTTTCCAGAGGACTAGAAGCCAGGGCAAGAATCAATGGATGGAAACTACTCAAGGGAAGAACCAGCCTAGAATGAAGGAGAAATTTCCAGTCAGTGAGAACAATTAACCAGTGGAACAGTTTGCCACCAGAAGTTGTGGGTGCTCCATGACTGGAGGGTTTCAAGAAGAGACTGGACAGTCCCTTGTCTGAAATGATATAGGTTCTCCTGCTTGAGCAGGGGGCTGGACTAGAAGACCTCTAAGGTCTCTTCCAGCTCTATTCTGATTGATTGATATTCTAAGACAGGGGTCTTCAAACTTGGCAAGGTTTAAGGCTTGTGGATTCAAGTCCCAGAATTCCTCCTCCAGTCATGTTAGCTCAGGAATTCTGAGAGTTGAAGTCCACAAGTCTTAAAGCTGTCAAGTTTGAAGACCGTTGTGATAGATGATAGATGGATGGATGGAGATGGATGGATGGATGGATGGATGAGGAGACGATAGATAGACAGACAGACAGATGATAAATCGGGGGTCTTCAAACTTGACAGCTTTAAGACTTGTGGACTTCAAGTCCCATAATTCTTCCTCCAGTCATGTTAGCTCAAGAATTTTGGGAGTTGAAGTCCACAAATCTTAAACTTGCCAAGTTTGAGGTCCCTTGTTGTAAGATGATAAACTCGAGGTGATAAACCTATAGATGTGTGCATGGAGCATCATGAATTCCAGCCAGTGGATGATGCAACGCTCTATGGGCAAATTATAGAAAAAACTGGCAATTTCCAGGAAGAGGATGAGGAGGGACTTTTGTGAGATGGGATTGGCATGGTGTTGCATGGAGATCTTTATGATGCGCTCAGAACACATCATATTAAGGCCCTGTTCATATCTGAAACCAGCCCAGGACTTCAGTTATTTGAGTTTTCTCTCAATATGCAGCTGGAAGTACCATGTCTTGGCTTTTTGGCTCTCCAGAGACTTATTCTAGTTCTCAGCAAAAATTCCCCCTTGATCTTAGTCTTCTTTATTACATGGAAGATCCTGAAAACGTTCACGGTGTTGCAGGTGGTTTCTGAGTGGCTCCGAAGAAGCTTGAGATACCTCTTAGATCCCCGCAAATGGTTCTCCAAGACGGAATCGGTAAGCTTTTTAGGACACCTATCCCATCTCCCCTTGTTCACTTTCCATCCACTATTCCTCGTCTGGCCTTCAAGGGTGCCTTGGAAAATAGCTTGACCCCCTCCCTGTGGCAGCCCCTCAAATATTGGAAGACTGCTCTCCTGTCTCCCCTGGTCCTTCCCTTCCCTAGACCAGCCTTGCAACCATTCTTTACATCTAATATAAGAAATGTTGGACTCATTTGTGGTTATAAGTTGAGGACTACCTGTACTTGACATATATGCCTGGCAGGAAGATCTTAGAAAACAATTGTGAAGTTTGAAGGCCAAATTGTCCATCAGTGCCATTGATGCCCATAGGCATTTAGTTAAACCAATCAATGTTGGATAGATAAATAGATTGTAAATAAATAGGGATAAGCACTAGATAAATTAATGATTTATATCTGCACAAATTCTATATATTTGTAAATAATGCACAAAATATTAGTGTAAGATGAATGTCACAAACTGTTGATGTTATAAGATTTATATTTTTTGATGTTTGTCTTTTGAAAATTCTAAAAGATTAAATAAAGTTTATTTAGTTAAATCAATCAAACTATAAGATGCTGTCGATATAACACCATCTGATCAGATTAAGCCTGAGTAGCTGGACTGTGTTTCTGTAGGGCAGAAACTTGGCCAGTTTCCTTGTGGAATAGAATATTATAGAAATCTGGATCATTCCGTTAGCTTTGTTGTTCAGACCATCGGCGGATCAGGAACCTGGTTAAGTTCTGCAGAAGAAACGCAGCCTTTTGTGTGTGGCTGTTTTGAGGACGAGTCAAAGAGTTTCAAACCACCTCTGCCTCTTGGACAAAATATACTTATTTTTCTTTCTTTTTGTCCCTTTGCAGGTCCACCAGAAAAGGGAGACCAGCCTGCAGGAAACGAAAACCATCAGAAAAGGTTTAAATTCTTTCCAAGCATTTAATCCAAGCATTGACCCGGGGGTGGGTAGTTTTAATTGTATTGTTAATTATTGTAATTTTAATTGCTTTAATTCAGTTTTAGTAATTTATAGACTTGTATTTGTTTAATATTTTTTTACTGTAAATGTATTCTTTTTTATATGTTCGCCACCCTGAGTCCTTAGGGAGAAGGGCGGCATACAAGTCTAAATAATAAATAAATAAATAAATAAATAAATAAATAAATAAATAAATAATCTACCAATTTGTTTCCTTTCCTTTCTTTTTTTTCTTTTCTTTTCTTTCTTTTTCTTTTTCTTTCTTTTTTTTCTGTATCATATATGTGTCTGTCTATATCTATCCACCCATCTTTGTCCATCTTTTATCTATATCTATATCTATATATCCATCCATCATCTCTACCCATCCCTATCATCTATCTATCTATCTATCTATCTATCTATCTATCTATCCACCCATCTATCTGTCCATCTTTTATCCATCCATCCATCCATCTTTGTCCATCTTTTATCAATGTATCTATCTATCTATCTATCCATCCATCATCTCTACCATCCTATATCATCTATCATCTATCTATCTATCTATCTATCTATCTATCTATCCACCCATCTATCTGTCCATCTGTCTATCATCCATCCATCTTTGTCATCTTTTATCTATCTATCTATCTATCTATCTATCTATCTATCTATCTATCTATCCATCCATCATCTCTACCCATCCTTATCATCTATCTATCATCTATCTATCTATCTATCTATCTATCTATCTATCTATCTATCTGTCTATCCACCCATCTATCTGTCCATCTTTTATCCATCCATCCATCCATCTTTGTCCTTTTATCAATCTATCTCTATCTATCTATCTATCTATCTATCTATCTATCTATCCATCCATCATCTCTACCCATCCTTATCATCTATCTATCATCTATCTATCTATCTATCTATCTATCTATCTATCTATCTATCCACCCATCTATCTGTCCATCTTTTATCTATCTATCCACCCATCTTTGTCCATCTTTTATCTATCTATCTATCTATCTATCTATCTATCTATCTATCTATCTCTATCTATATCTATCCACCCATCTATCCATCTTTTATCTATCCATCCATCCATCTTTGTCCATTTTTATCTATCTATCTATCTATCTATCTATCTATCTATCCATCCATCATCTCTATCCATCCCTATCATTTATCTATCTATATCTATCTATCTATCCACCCATCTATCTATCCATCTTTTATCTATCCATCCATCATTTCGATCCATCCCTATCATCTATCTGTCTGTCTGTCTGTCTATCTAACTATCATCGTCATCATTTCTCTGTCTCTCTGCCTCTCCCTCTGCCTGCCCCTCCCTCCCCCCCTCTCTTTCTCTCTCTTTCTCTCTCTCTTTTTCCAGGAATGGTTTAATATTCCCTGCTTCTGAGGGCTGAGAGAAAAATGGCTGGCCCAAGGCTACCCAGCTGGCTTTGTACCCAAGGCGGCATTAGAACTCAGGGTCCCTGTTTTTAGCCTGGTGCCTTCATCATGACACCAAGCTGGCTCTCAAAAAATGTGGACCATTTCACAAATTTGCATGTCACCCTTGCTGTCCTGGATTTCTTAACAGGCACAAAATATCCATCTCTAAAACTTTCGGGCATCTGCTGGACGCTGTTTCCTGTAGCAGGAAGACCAAGATTGCTTTCTGCCTTTAAAAACATGTTTTCTCCATTCCTTCTTTTGGGGAAATATAATATTCTGCCTCTTTTAATATTCCTCCAAATATTTCATTCTCGATAGGGAGGGGAGGTTCCTCTAGTCTGCACAACAGCTCAACATTTCCTGACCGTGAAAATGATTACTGTTAGTCCTCGACTTGCAACAGTTCACTTAGTGACCATTGAAAGTTACAACGGCACTAAAAAATGACTTAGGACCGTTTTTCAGACTTACGACCATCACAGAACCTCCATGTCACGTGATCAAAATTCAGACTTACGACCGTCACAGCACCTCCATGTCACCTGATCAAAATTCAGCGTCTTGGCCACTGACTTGTATTTATGACAATTCATGTGATCCCCTTTTGTGACCTTTTGACAATGGAAGTCAGTGGGGAAGCCAGATTCACTTAATGACTGTGTAACTAACTGAACAACTGCAGGGATTCACTTAACAACCATGGGAAGAAAGGTCATAAAATGGGGCAAAACTCCCTTAACAAATGTCTCCCTTAGCAACAGAAATGTTGGGCTCCATTGTGGATGTAGGTTGAGGACTACATGTAATCCATGGAAGGATTTGCCACTCTCAGAGTCACGGGTGCTCCATCGCCGGAGGTTTTCGAAGAGAAGATTGGGCCATGAGCATGGGGTTGGACTAGATGACCTCCAAGGTGTCCCATCCAGCCCTAGGATTCTGCGATTCAGCTGAAACATTCCCCTGCCCTCTTAGAGAAATACCTTGCAAGCAGCCCTCTTCAACTGAACATTCAACCGAATAACAGAATCAGAAGGGACCTTGAAGGTCTTCTAGTCCAACCCCCTCCACCATTCCAGACAAATGGCTGTCCAGTCTCTTCTTAAAAGCCCCCAGTGTTGGAGCACCCACAACTTCTGGTGGCGAGTCGTTCCACTGGTTCATTGTTCTCACCGTCCGGAAATTCCTCCTTAGCTCTTAAGTTGCGTTGGTGTAGCACCACCTGGGCCCCTTAGTCATTTCACCTTTCAATGGGACGGGCAAAAGAAGTCCTTCCAAGAGGTCCAATGGTGGAATGATTCTCCTCTTCCTCTTCCTCCTCCTCCTCAGGGACTGCAGGAGATGCTGCCTGTCAGACGCCCTACCAGCGTCTTCGTCAACCGCTCTGCAAAGAATGGGCCTGCCAGGTGTGCAGGCGGGTAGCCCAGGAAGCCTGGCAGCTGATTCATTGGCAGCGCAAAGACGGTGGCCGCTCCGCCAAGCCCAGAGTCCTGCTTTCCCCCTCGCCCTGCCAGGAAACCAAAGTATCCACGTCACCTCAGTCGAGGAAGAACAGGAGTCCTGCATCTGGACCTCCAGCGTGACCTCAGCCTGTGGGAACTGTCGGCTTTGGCCCAGAGGGCACGGCGTCCACTGATACAAGCCAGCATGTGGCGAGTGTCCCCGTGGGGCAGAAGACCTTGAAATCTGCTACCCCCAAGGACCAAAAGACGCGGGAAAGTTTCTCTGGAGAGCTGGATGTTTATATGGAGGACTTCTCCAGCTGGTCGTCCAGCACTTACGAGACCTCGTCCGTCAGTACCTGGACGGACTCTTCCGGCCACTCCACCCTCATCTTCAGCAGGTTGAAGCACTGCCGGTCCTGTAAACACCACCAAAGTGTCCTTCAGAAGCAGAAGAGCAGCCGAGGCTCACCCAAGCAAGCTTCTGCGGAGGCTACTAAGGCGGAGGAGATGTGCTTTCTGCCTGTCCCCGTCTCCTTCATGAAACAAGCCATGATTCAGAGCTTGGAGTCTCACTGGGTAGCCAAGAGGCTCCAGCATCTGCTGGGGATGTCCTGGGTTCTCCTCCGGTCTCTCAGGAGCTTCATGCCCTCTGCTCCAGATTCCTCCTCGGTGAGGCCCCAGGGGCTCACGGTTGTGGTGAGAAGGCCTCAGGTCCTGGCCTTTGTGCCCGCCAAGACCAAGAAGAAGCTGGAGCTTCACCTGAAGAAGAGCATCCTCCTGAAGCATTGGCAGCTGCCCAGGAGGGTCCAAGAAGCCCTCAGGCACATGAAGCCGCCTCTTCCTCCTCTACGCAAGAGCAAAACTTCTCTAGTGCAGAAACTGGGCAGGAAGTCCAAGAGGTCGGCGGTCACCAGTCCACCGTCGCTCCCGAGACCATTGGACATCATCCAGATGAAGTTGAAACTTCACCTGGCCAAGAAGTGTGTCGAAATACAAGCGGAGGTGTTTCCGGAGGTGGCCCTCCACTCCTGGCAACGCTCCATGTGGTTGGCCAAGCAGCCTCTGCCCAAGCTGGTCTCCCGTGCGGACAAACCTCGGATGCTTGCCTGGTCGTCCTCCCCTTCATGCTCCCCCAGGATGCAAAGAAGATGGAGCTGGCAGCACAGAGATGGTGCCTGAGTTCCTGTTGGGACCTGGGAAAGCGGTACGTGGAGTCCCTGGTTGCGATGGCCCCTCCTCCGTCTTCCTCCAAGCTCCTCCTAGGCAGAAGGGCAGTGTCCGAATTCTCGGGGGCGCAGACTCCATTTCTCCAGCAACGCGGGCGAGAAACCTTGGAGGCCCACGTGAGAAAAAAGAGGCTGCAGCACGAGTGGGGCCTCCCCAGTGTGGTCCGGAGGTCTCTGGAGGCTTTCCTGCCAAGCGTGGTCCCCCAGGGTTCCGTCCTCCGCAAGGCCAAGAGCCGCGTCGAAACTCTGCCCCGGAAACTGGGCTTTCTTCCCAAGGACACCTGCATTATCCTGGAGTTCCACCTCCAGAGGATGCAGCTCCAGCAAAGGTGGGGCTTGCCCAGAAGAGTCCTTGAAACCTACCGACGGCTGTTTCCAGAACTTCCTTACAAGAAGAAGAGAGTGGCAGTAAAGCCCTTTTCTCAGCAGCCCAGACTAGGGATAAGACCACCGCCAGGACATCCCATGCAGGAAGAAGAGAAGGCTAGAAAAATTCAGGGCCTTCAGTTATGTCCAGCTCAGCCGTTCCTCATGTTGAAAATGAAGGTCTTGAAGAAACTGCAGGTACACCTGACTAAGAAACATTTGGAGGTATGCCTGCAAAGCTTTCCTGCTGCCCCACGAATCTCTTGGAGATCTTCTTGTTGGTCTCAAGAGAGACCACTCCCCAAACTCATCCTTCCGGGTCTGACAATGCCCCAAACCCGTATCCCCTGCTCCTCCTGTGGCTTGGCAGCCACGGGTCGGATCGAATTGGCGTTGCAACGGGGCCGCCTGGCCTCCCTCTGGGGGCTCGGCCTCAAGTACGTGGAAGCGGTTACTGAGATGGCCACCATCATCCAGCAGGATGCTGAGAGGCCGCACCCACCTGACGGGACCAAGGAACTTGGCTTTCGATCTGCAGAAGGGAAGACCCCATTCTTCCAGCCGTCGGCCAGGGAGGACTTGGAGATGCACCTTAGGAAGAAAAGGATACAGCACCAGTGGGATCATCCTTCTCTGGTCCAGAGATCCTTGCGAAGCTTCAGTGGCCACGTGTCCCCATTGCCTCCTTCGAAGGCTGTCACTCAAGCCTCCGTCCTCCCTCGAGAGCTACTTTTCCTTCCTCGGAGGGTCACCAACTTCCTAGAGTTCCACCTTCAGAGGATGAAGCTCCAGAAGAGGTGGGGCTTGCCCAGAACAGTCCTTGAATCCTGCAGACACCTGTTCCCAAGGTTTTCTACAAGGAGAAGGCCACACTGTTGGTGAAACAGTGTTCTCAGAAGCCCGGGCTGGGGATAAAAACACAGGCAGGGGGCCTTGTAGAACCTCGACTGGATGTTCGGAAGACACAAGGAGTCGAATTACGTCCAGCTCAATCACTTCGCAGGTTAAGCCTTCCGGCCTTGAAGAAGCTGGAAGTCCACCTGACTAAGAAACATTTGGAGGTGTGCTTGGAGACCTTTCCTGCTGTCCCCCGTTTCTCTTGGCGATCTCTGTGGTTGTCTACAAGCAGGTCCCTTCCCAAACTGATCCTTCCTGGTCTCAAGACCCCCCAGACTCGTAGGCTCTGCCTCTCCTTTGACTTGGTAGCCATGGGACGGATTGAACTAGCTTTGCAGAGAGGTCGCTTGGTGTCCCTCTGGGGCCTGGGGCTGAAGTACGTGGAGACCTTGGCAGCTCTGTCTCCTGGAGGACCTTCAGCCAAGTTCAAAGAGGTGCCCTTTGAGTTTTCAGAAGTAAAGTTCCCGTTTTTCAAAAACGCGGTCAAGGAAAACTTAGAAATGCACATTAGGAAGAAGAGACTACAGCATGAGTGGGGCTACTCTACCCTGGTCCAGAGGTCCCTTAGAAGCTTAATTGGAGAAGCACCCCAACGGCCCCATGGTCTTCTGAAGGCGGTGACTCAGACTTCCTTGCTTCGTCTAGGGTTGCATTTTCTTTCTGAGCCAGTCAAACAAAACCTGGAGCTCCACATTCAACAGATGAAGCTGCAGCGAAGGTGGGGCCTCCCTCAGAAAGTCCATCGGTCCGTAAAGTTTTTTCACTCGCCAGGTCCAGAGGAGAAACCTCAAGCCAAGTTTGGCCTTGGAGAAACTCAGACGGACAGTGCGAGGTGGGAAGAAACCAAAGTTCTCCTCCCAAAGAACGAGGGATGTCTGGAAGATCTCCTTAGGTATACTCTGGAGACCCATCTCAAGAAAAAATCCCTGGAGATTAAATTCCAATTAATAGAATATCAGATGTTTTCTGGACCCATTAAACGTGTTTTTCTTCCTAAACGTTCCTCCATGTCCTCGGAAATCAAACCCAGAACATCTTGCTTGTACTTTGTGGAACAGGACATTGTGGGAAAGATTAACTTGAACATTAAACGCAAGCATTTAATGCATCTTTGGGGCCTTCCCAATATCTACACTACATCCTTGAGCAAGATGTTTGGCACTGTTATTGCAGGAAACCTGCCACTAGAGATGTCCAAGCTCAGGAGGTGGACTCTGGAGAAGAACATTGGCTGGGAGAGTCAAACAGCCGGTGCAATGGGTTCCAGAACAAAAGAATTGAGATGGTCAAGGAAAGGCCCGTGTTTTGTCCAAACAGAGATTCTGGACCTTCTGGAGATGCACGTCCAGCGCAAGAAGCTACAGCATGAATGGGGCTTACCATCCATGGTTCAAAAATCTCTTCAGGGCTTTGCTGCACTTTCTTTAGAACCAAAACGGCTCTTGGAGGGACTTGGCATTGCCACCCCCGGCTCATGGGGTGCATTGAAAGTGACAATTAAAATAACCAAGAGCTTGTTCTACTTGGATCTGGCAACACAGGAGCTCCTGGAGGCTCACGTGAAAATCCGAACTGCAACTCATCGATGGGGTCTCCCAAGCGGTCCAGGAATCATTGAAAATGTTTCTGCCCCCTGCTTCCCAAGTTGAGGGTGACCAGGGTCGAGGCGAAACCCAACGGCACGCCTACAACCGACACTTCCAGACTGCCGCAAAGCAACGGCACAAAGCAGAAAGCGTACACCGTGTCATCACGGTCAAGAGGTCTCTCCCCAAAGCTGAGCTTCTTGGGAAAATGTCCCAACAAAAAATCTCGAGGTCTGGAAGAGAGACTCAGAAGATGACATCTGGCAAAGAGATCGCCCCAATGTTCCTTAACCTGGAAGACTTGGAATTTATGGGGTTGCATGTACGGCACAAAAGGATCCAGCACGAGTGGGGATTACCAATTCTCGTGCAGAAATCTCTGCAGGCTTTTGCGCCAGTCCCACCTGACCCTCAGAAAAAGTGCTTGACAAGCCTGGCTCGGGAGACATTTCAAGATGGAAGAAAAGCAAGTAGGGTGGTACATGTGCCACAACCTATGATTAGAGTGCTGGTCCCCACCCGTACTTTTTAAGTCAAGATGCAAAGGATCGCCTGGAGTACCATGTGAGCTGTCAGACCAGGCAACACAAATGGGGACTTCCTCGAGTGATCCAAGATTCATTGAGAGCAATGATTCCTCCACCACAGGTCCCTGATGAAAAAACTCAAGGTGAACATCATTTGGGATTCCACCTGCAAGAGGGAGTTCGTGCTTCCTGTTCCAGAAAAGAAGGACCACCATGGTGGACCTCATCCTGGAAAGACGCCATCATCAAGCCTATGAAGAACATCCACCAGAGGAAACCAGATGCAAGACCTAGTTCCGGCTTTCCAGTGGCTGCCATCAGATCCTCTGAGGTGAGGCTGCTTTCCTACGTCCGTACGTCCTGGAATCTTCTGGAGTTTCACGTCATCCACAAGAAGATCCAGCACGTGGGGACTGCCATCAGCCATCTTGAAATCTCTGGGCATTTTTGCTCCCTTTCCACTTGACCTACAGAAGCATGCTGCAAGGAGAACTCTGAGGAGTCCAGGAGACAAGACAGATGTGGAAACGAAGGCCCAGCAGCTTTGGTTCCTCAACACACATACACAACGACATCTGGAGACCAGCGTGAGAACCATGGTCACAAAACATAGGTGGGAGATTCTAAAACGAATTCAACATCCATTCCATCCATCCCTGCCTCCTCGGCCCTCTTCCCAGGTTCCAGTACAGCCCCTCTGGCCTTGTAGGCATAGACTACCTCAAGACACATCACCCGCTCCCCAAATTTCGGCACCATTGCAAAAGGCAAAGCACCATTTGGGGGCCATGGAGATACCCCAAAGAGCATTACAGGTTAAGACAGGGGGGACTAGTGAAACAATGAGGTTCTTATGTCCCAAAATGATGCTCTCTTTCCTCCCTGTTGAGAAGAGGGACCTTCTGGAATTCCACATCCAACGAAAGAAATCCAACATGCGTGGAGCCTACCATTCATGGTGCTTAGATCTCTCCATGTCTTTGCCCCGTATCTTGTTCAACCAGAGAGGACTACTGAGAAGACAACGTCTAGGAAACCCAGAAGGGAGACAAGAGATGTGCAAATCCTTACTCAAGACCTCGATTATTTCCTCAGCTTTGAGGTGAAGGAACGCCTGGAGGCCCACCTGAGACATCGTACCTCAAAGCACAGATGGGGTCTTCCAGAAAGGGTCCGGCAATCTGTGAGGGCCTTCCTGCCACCCACATCTCCTTCTCGTCCTGGGATGACTGGATTCCACCCTCTTGTGCCTTTACAACCCAAATTCTTGCAGACAACTGAAGATATCTATGAACCGGTGATGTTTAAGCCAGAACCCAAGCAGAAGACTTTAGAAAACCGGAATGTTGACGATAAGAGACAGACAGCAAAAGGCAGGTCTTGGCAAACTAAAGCTCAGGCTTGCTGTGGTACCAAGACGGGACTCCCTTTCCTCCCAGAGGGCAGCCAGAACCTTCTGGAATTCCACATCTTATGGAAGAGGATCCAGCATGTGTGGGGTTTGCTGCCAATGGTGCTACAATCATTGCAAGCTTTTGCCCCACATCTCTTGAAAGCTGAGAAGTGCACTACAGGGACGGTGGCCAAGGCTCCCCCATGTGATGGAGGAGAAGTGCAAATCCTTAGTCAAGACCTCGATTTCCTTAGTGTTGAGGAAAAGGAACTGTTGGAGGCCCACCTGAGACATCTTACATCGGAGCACCGATGGGGACTTCCTGAAAGGGTTCAACGATCTCTGAGGGCGTTCCTGCCCCCCAGATCTCCTTCTCACTCTGAGGTGACTGGATCCCTGCCTCTCTTGCCATATCCACCCACAGCCACCTATGTGCAGCCTTCATGGACTTCTAAGGGGACAGAAGATCTTCAGATCCTGCCATGTTCCTCACCTTCTTCATACATCAACTACATGTCCAATGTTGGTAAACCTGAAAGGAAAGTCAGCTTCCAAAAAGTGAACCTTGGAAGTGGAAGGACCACATCAAGGGTGAAGAACAAGATGCCTCTTCCAGGCTTTGAGGCAAAGATGGACAGCTGGCAGAAGGAAGACGGGTCTCAGAGGACAACCAAACAGAGAGGCTTTCTAGAAAGGTTGACTCCTCCTCCAAAACCTTCAATTGCTAGCAGGGAGCTAAAAAAGTCTCCTAAGATACCCATCTGTCTCTCCTACCGTTCATCAGCCCCCCAAAAAACCTCCAGCTCCTTGTCAAAGTCTGATAGACAACCCAAATGGCCAGAGAAAAAGAAGAAGAAGAAAAAGAATCAAGTCCAATGGGAGATGGGGGAAGCTGTGGTAGATGATTCCTCTCGACTATCAGAAGACAATGAAGCACAGGATTCTCCTTGGTCCTCAGGAGACAACATGGAAGGGTCGGAAGAGTCCACAGGAGATGACATGAGCATTCTTCTGTCCAAGAGCCAGAAGCTGCCAAGATACATTGCAGGACTTGGGAAGTTCAACCATATCATGCTCCCATGTCTCAACAAGTCTCATATTTCTTCCCACACTATGTTCATGTTCCCAATTCCTCCTATGAGGATGTTGTAGCCAGACATTACAGGCAGGTCAGGAGGGAGCATCAAGCAACACAGAGCAGCAGGCTACAATGGAGAGGAAGTAGGCTTACGTGGAGAGAGTTCCTTGGCCACTCTCTGGGAGAAGCCACCAGGTGCCAAGCATTTTGTAGAACCCAACTGGTGGAGCAGTGGTCTTCGGAATGCGAGAGATTCCTCTGCTTGCAACATCCTTCATCCTTTAGAGGAAACAGGTTCTCCACAGAAGACCAAGATGTTCAACCTCCCAAGGAGAGTAGAAAAGGCATCCTTCAAAATCAAGACTTTGTAAGGACAGATGTTGAACTTCAGGTCCATCAGGAAAGTTCTAGCTTGACCCTGAAGACAGATAGTAAGGAAGAGGGGAGAATGGAGAGAGTCACCTTTTCCATTGCTAAGGAGCAAGCCTTTTGTCCCTGGAGACCAGGTCCCAAGGCAGCGTGAGGGTAGATGATTGTGACCAGGGAAGAAAGCTGGAGGTGAAGTGGGAAGATCAGAACAAGGGGACAGAAGAGTCCCTCAGAGAAGAGATGGGCAGCTGGACATGGGCTAATTCTACAGGAGTGAGATACCCTCCAAATTTAGCTGAGTTGACTGCCCTTTCCTTGGTGGCCCCCTCAGAAGAATCAAGTGATCAGGTCTACAGCACTGTAGCAGAAGCAGTGGTGGGATCTCCTGAAGATCATAGTGTCCCAAAGTCAGGTGAGATTTCAGACCGTAAGGATCTAGTCCTCTGGCAGACTCCAATAGATCTCAGGCAAGCAGAAGCTATGGGGCAGGACGGTGGGGCCCAACATCCTCACCCTAGAGGGATAAGGTCTATCAGCTGTTCACCTGGAAGGCCCCAGAAGCCAGGGAGAAGAAACAGATGAGGGTAAGTTGGTCTTCCAAGGAAACACACCAAGAACTTCTTGCCATCAGGAGGCTGGTCTTGGACCTGAAGCTCAGCCAGCCTTTGGAGGTTCCTACACAAAGGGTCCACAAGACACCCCAGGAACAGAGGTCTCCAGATAGAGAGAGGATGATCATTGTGGGTAACATCCTGGAGAAAAAATTGAACTTGCAACAGGGGCTGTTCATTTGGAGACAGAGCCTAAGACAGAAGGAAAAGGAAGAAAGGGGCCGAAAGAGAGACAAAAGGGAAGGAGGAGACGGCGGAAGACAGGGAGGGAGACTACCACAACCATCGTCCTCTTCCATGGACAAGCAGAGCTCTGCCCTCAGCACCATGCTGCAGGGGAAGCTCCAACTCTGCAGGAGCATCCTGAAAGGAAAGCTCTGTTTCTGGAAGAAAAGCCAGGAAAAGACAGGGGGGATTTCCAAAACCAGGAGAACGAGGAAATCGGACGTGGTGCCTGCAAAAAAATCAGCTGGAAGCTAAGCAAGAAGGCTGTATTCTGCCGTACCTTGTCACCGATAAATTTGCATTCTTGGCATAGATGGCCTGTTTGACCCCTCTTTCAAACCATCAGTCCTCTCTGTCCAAAATGTGGACTTTATTGTCTTCAAAAGAGTGGCCTGTGTCTTTTAAATGCAAATGGACCAGGGGGTGCGACTCTACCGGTTCGGATTGGTTCAATAGAACCGGTTGTTATGATCCTGCGCAGTTCAGAGAACCGGCAAATCATGCCCCTAGCTGGCCCCGCCCCTCTCCATCTGCCCCTCCCCTTCCCACCCAGTCAGTCCTTATTGCGCATGCACAACATCGTGCACATGCCCAACATCGCTGATTGCGTTCTCCCCCACCCAGTCACTCCTTAAGGTTTTTTTCCCCCTCCCGACGATCAGCTGTTCCAATGATCAGCTGTGCCAGGATCCCCCTCACTGTCTCTCTGCTTCGCCCAGGAGGCTTCCCTGAGGCCCGAGGGCCCCCAAAAATTATTTATTTATTTGTTTATTTAATTAAACTTATATGCCACCCAACTCCCAAAGGACTCTGGGCAGCTCACAAAAAACACACAAAGAATTACATTAAAAAGTTTAAAAGCAATTTAAAAAACAGAAATCAACAGAAGGGCCGGATCTCACTAGATCTCAGTCGCGAGATCAACAGCCCCATGCCTGCTGGAAAAGCCAGGTTTTGACTGCTTTGTGGAAGGCCAGTAGGGTGGAGGCAGTCCGGACCTCGGGAGGTAGCTGGTTCCAGAGAGCCGGAGCAGCCACAGAGAAGGCCCTCTCCTGCGGGCCCACCAGCCGGCATTGTTTAGCTGACAGAACCCAGAGGAGACCGACTCTGGGGATCTTACTGGTCACTGGGAGATGCAGGGTAGGAGATGATTCTGGAGATAACCTGGTCCTGAGCCATATAGGGCTTTATAGGTAATGACCAACACCTTGAATTGCACCCAGAGACTGATAGGAAGCCAGTGCAGCTCACGAAGAATTGGTGATATGTGGGTGCATCTCGGGACACCCACAACAGCTCGAGCGGCTGCGTTCTGGATCAACTGCAGTCACCGAATGCTCTTCAAGGGTAGCCCCATGCAGAGCGTGTTGCAGTAATCCAGTCGTGAGGTGACTAGGGCATGAGTGAAATGGAGGGGGTTTGCTGAAAAACAGAATCCACGCCCACCCAGTCACATGGCCATGCCCACCTAGCTACGCCCACAGAACCGGTTGTTAAAAAATTTGAATCCCACCCCTGGGGTGGACTGCTGAATCTAGTCCTGATGGGTTTGTTCTCCTGTGTTGCGCCATGCGTTCATGAAGTGGCTGTTTTGTTTCCCCAATGTACAGATCTGCACACGGCTCACTGCGTTGTGCTGCATAGACCGCGTTGCTCAGTTTGTGTCCGGGTGTTTTATCTGTGGGGTAGACAAGCTTCTGTTTTAGTGCATTCTTGGGTTTGAAGTGTGTGCGCGTATGTTGTGTTGGCTGAAGATCCTCCTGAGCTTTTCTGATAAACCTCCAAGTGTCCTCAATGACTCTCTAAAAAGAATGCAAATGACCAGCTGTCTCCAGGGAATTTAAATCCTTCCATTCCTCACTACCCAGTCCGAGCTGAAGAAGCTCAGATGAGCAGTGAAATGTCTTCAGAGAAAAACCAGAAAGTCCAGTTGTCTCTTGAGAAAAAAACAACAACAACTTTGGGACAACCAGGGCCTGGATGATGGAGAAGCTCCATAGACAATCCAGTGAAATGTTTCTCAACTTCAGCAATCCTGTGACCATCACTAAGTGTTGTATCTCATGGTTCATGATGAATGTATTTTTACGATGACTATGATCATGATTCATCTTTCTTTCTTTCTTTCTTTCTTTCTTTCTTTCTTTCTTTCTTTCTTTCTTTCTTTCTTTCCTTCCTTCCTTCCTTCCTTCCTTCCTTCCTTCCTTCCTTCCTTCTTCTTTCTTTCTTTCTTATGAGACTTCTATGCCACCCTATCTCCCAAAGGACTCAGGGCAGCTCACATTAACAGAAGAGTACAAAAATTAAAACAGAATTAAATTGAATAAGAAATCTCATTAAGCTAAAACAGAACTAAACAACTAAAAATTCCCCATCCCTCCATCAGTCTGGGTAGGCAGCTGGAAAAGCCATGTCTTTAGGTCACGGTGGAAAGACCGAAGGTCAAGGGCCACCCGTAGCTCCAGGGGAAGTTGATTCCAGAGGGTGGGTGCGTGCTCCCACAGAGAAGGCCCTACCCCTAGGGGCCGCCAGTCGACATTGCTTGGCAGACGGCACCCCAAGGAGGCCCTGCCTATGGGAGCACACGGGACATTGGGAAGCCGTTGCTGGCCACAGGGCTCCCTGCAAATACCCTGGTCCTAAGCCATGAAGGGCTTTATAGGTCAATACCAGCACCTTGAATCTCACTCGGAGGGCAACCGGTAACCAGTGCAGCTCACGTAAAAGAGGTGTGGCATGGGAGTATCGGGACCCTCCCAGCACAACCCGCACCGCTGCATTCTGGACAATCACTTATTGCTTGCATGTACACTAAGAGCCGATGCACCGGAGACCAATTCCTTGTGTGTCTCCAATCACACTTGGCCAATAAAGAATAAAGAATCCTATTCTAACTTTAAGATGCGGGGAATTCCCAGAATTCTCCAGCCAGCAAGTTCGGAAGTTGTAGTCCACACCTTTTAAAGTTGCTGAGCTCAATAAACGTTGATTGAGGTAATAATGGAGGTGTTTGCATGACCTGCTAGCCAGAATTCCTTGAGTGATGGAGACCACACCATGCCCCTTCTGCTAGAAAGTGGGGGAGGCCAATGCTGTTGGGGTGAGATGGCTCATAATTTTGGCTAGTGCACCAGCTTCATCCTTATTGGTCCCAAAAACCTTGGCAAGACCAACTAATGGTTCGATCACACACCCCCAAGCTGGACTACTGCAATGTATTCTACATAGGAGAGTCTTTGGAGGTGGAGCAATTGTATCACAAAGGCAAGATAAGGTTGCAAATATTCCTTAACTAGTTTTAGTCGATAATTGACATCCAGGCTGGCATTGATTAAATCAAGCAAAGAATAGCAAACAGGGAAAACCCCTTATAGTACAAATTTCCCTGAGCATACAGGTGTGGCATTCCAGAATCAGCATACAGACACATAGCAAATAAAAGATCTTTGCAAAATAAGATAAGGGCATCCCTCCTGGAGCTGCATGTCCACCAAAGTAAACATTATAAAGTGCACATCCATACACATCTGACAAAGGACCAACTTTCTTATAACAACCTGTATACCAGGGGTGGGATTCTACCTGGTCAGACTGGTTCTATAGAACTGGTTGTTACAATTCTGCGCAGTTCGGAGAACCGGCAAATTGTGCCACTGGCTGGCCCCTCCCCTCCCCATCTTGCCCACTCACTCCTTACCTGGCATGTGCACCATCCAACTTGCCTGTGTCGCCTAATTTTTGCTAAGTTGCTATTTTTTCTTCCCCCCCCGACCGTCAGCTGTTCTGACTATCAGCTGTGCTGGGAGATTTAGATTAGCTAGAAAGCAGGAAATGGTTGGATTTCTTGCTTTCTAGCTAATCTAAAAGCAGAGCTGAACCTTCCTTAGGACCGAAGCTTCTATTTTTCAGTGCAGACTCAGGTAGCAGATTGCAGAAAGGTAGATCTCTGAGTGAATCTGTGCTTCTGCGAGCAACTCAATCCGCCTGCCTGCTTTGCCTGATTTGGGGTAAAAGTTGCTCTTTTTTTAAAATAAAAAATTCAATATTTACATCAATATTTACAATATTTACATACTAGCCACGCCCACCCAATCACGTGACCACCAACCAACACCCACAAATTAGGCCACGCCCACAGAACCGGTTGTTCAGAAATTTGAATCCCACCCCTGCTGTATACCCAAAATTGTAGCTACCCCAGGGGCTGTTTCTATCGTCTTGAATAACAGAATATTACAGGTCTCTATACCAACCCTCTGCTGAAGACAAATTTCATTGCAGACAAATGGCTGTCCAGTCTTTTATTGAAAACCTGCAGTGTTGGAGCACCCACAATTTCTGGAGGCAACCCTTCCACCCATTAATTGTTCTCATTGTCAGGAAATTCCTCTTTAGTTCCAGGTTGAATCTCTCCTTGATTTGTTTCCATCTGTTGATTTTTTTGTCTTACCTTCTGGTGCTTTTTTGTGCTTGTGCCACCTTCTTTATTGGACACACAAGGAATTTGTCTTGGTGCATGTGCTTTCAGTGCACATCAAAAGAAAAGATACATTCATCAAGAACCATAAATTGGAAATTGGAGGATAAACTCACGGATACTATGTTGATTAAAAAAATATGGATTGTGCGGAAATGAATATGCTTGTGATGGAGTTACAAGAGAAAGAAAAAAAAATTTTTTATACGGTCTGGGAGAAATTGTATGCTTGGATAGACAACAGGTATAACAGATAAAGTATAAGATAAATATAAATAATGGAGATACGTAGATATGAATAAGGGAAGATGGGGAAAACCGATGCTATGACAAATGGCAAAAATTATAAACATGATTTGTTTGTTTGTTTTTAAATTTTGTAAAACTTTAATAAAAATTATTTTTTTTAAAAAAGAATCATAAGGTACAACACTTAATATAGTCAGTACAAATAAGCAATCAAATCATACCAGGAAACGGTCAATATAAATTGTAAGGATACAAGCAACAAGTTATAGTCATAGAGTTACAAGTGGGAGGAGATGGGTGATAGGAACGATGAGAAAATTAATAGTAATAGTAGTGCAGACTTTGTAAATAGTTGGACAGTGTTGAGGGAATTATTTGTTTAGCAGAGTGATGGCGTTCAGGGAAAAACTCTCCTTGTGCCTAGTTGTTCTGGTGTGCAGGGCTCTATAGCATCGTTTTGAGGGAAGGAGTTGAAACAGTTTATGTCCGGGATGTGAGGGGTCTGTAAATATTTTCACAGCCCTCTTTCTGGCTTGTGCATTAGGCAGGTCCTCGATGGTAGTAATTGTTTTTTTCTGCAGTCCTCATTACTCTCTGGAGTCTGAGTCTGTCCTGTTGAGTTGCAGAACCAAACCAGACAGTTATAGAGGTGCAGATGACAGACTCCATCATTCCTCTGTAGAACTGGATCAGCAGCTCCTTGGGCAGTTTGAGCTTTCTGAGTTGGCACAGCATATTGGAAGGCTGCTATCATGTCAACCCTGGTCCTTCTTTTCATCAAACTAGACATATCCAATTCCTGCAATTGTTCTTCTTAAGTTTTAGTCCTCTAATCGTCTTTGTTGGATAAACCTCTTCTTCCTCAAACAGTGGCTTCCGTATCATTCTTCTTATGCAAATCCTGGCTCAGACCATTCCAGAATGTTCTTCTGACATGCTGGTTGGGGGTTATGAAAGATGGAGTTCAACCTCTTGAGGGGCTCCAGTTGAGAAGAACTCCCACGTGGCCAAGTCCCACACAGGACCACCTGAAGCCTCATGGCCAGGGATGTGAATCAGCTGTAGGATTGCCACGCAGCAGGTAATGCAAAAGGTGAGCTGTGCTGAGCTGTCCTTGGGAGGTTTCCAGGCCTACCATCCATCTCACCAAGCTTCCTTCAGGGGCCCAAGGAAAGCAGGTGTGAACTCTACCTTCACTCTTCAGTACCAGGGAAGCGGGGAAAATCTGGAGGATAGTAGGAAATCAGAACTAACCCAGGATGCCTCATGCAAGCTGCCTGCAATTTTGCCTTTGTGTTTCGGTTGAATGCTGTCATTGTAAGTCTGAAAGGAGGAGAAACAAACCAAAGCATCAGAATTGGGGCACTCTCCAGAACAGGGGTCACCAACCTTTTGGACCTCAGGGACCACCAAGCTCATCATTTAAAATCCTGCGGACCAGAGATCCCGGGAAAATCCCAAAAAGTCTACAGGAAAATTCCCCACCCCATTTTCCTACCGATCGATCGTTCTTTATTTGGGATCACAGGATACCGTCTCCAGCTCCGTTCTCAGAGGGGGAGAGAGAGAGAGAGACTTTTGGCTTCATGCAAGGAAAGCAGCAGAAGCAGCAGAGTCTTCTTTCTCCCCAAACTCCACCAGAAATGAGTCTTTGCCGGCGCAGCCTCTAGGAGCAGGAGGCCTTGCAGGGTCCCCAAGACTGATTTCTGGTGGAGTTTGGGGGAGAGAAAGAAAGACTTTGGCTGCTTTCCTTGCATGCAGCCAAAGGCAGAAGAAGAAAGAAGCGGAAAGAAGCAGCCCGGTGACCAGGCCAGGCGCGTGGGGTGAGTGGGACAAGTTCCTCCCCTCTGCCCTTTCCCCACTCCCCTCACTACCTTGTGTTGTTCGCAATGCAAGGGACGCAAGCCTTGTGTTCCCATGGGCCATGTGGGCAGCGCAGCCTTGTGTTCCTGCGCAGCCTGGATTAATTGCTTTGGGGGGGATATTTCTCTGCGGACCACCAAAATTTTCTTGCAGACCACCAGTGGTCCCCAGCCCATGGGTTGGCAACCACTGCTCCAGAACACAAATTGGCTTGCAAATCTCTGCACTTCAGCAGTTTTGCAGGGAGTTGGGGGGTCAACTTGTTTTCCAAAGCATTGGAGGCAGGACAAGAAGCAACGGATGGAAACTGATCAAGGAAGTTGGACTACTAGGAGCTTCATCCCTGGAAGCTTTCAAGAAGAGGCTGGACTGCCATCTGTCAGAAATGGTGTAGGGTCTCCTGCTTGGGCGGGGCGGGGGGTTGGACTAGATGACCTACAAGGTCCCTTCCAACTCTTGTTAATCTGGTAATCAACCAAGAAGACCTCCAGAGTCCCTTCCAACTCTGTTATTCTATTCTAAGGAGAGAACCAACCTAGAACAAAGGAGAAACTTCCTAACAGTGAGGACAATTAACCAGTGGAACAGCTGGCCACCAGAAGTTGCGGGTGCTCCATCAATGGGGGCTTTTAAGAAGAGATTGGACAACCCATTGTCTGGAATGGTAGAGGGTCTCCTGCATGAGCAGGGGGTTGGTCTAGAAGACCTCCAAGGTCCCTTCCAATTCTTGTTATTCTTACTCTATTATTCTGTTATTGTTACCCTGTTTTTCTGTTGTTCTGTTACCCTGTTACTCTGTTGTTCTGTTACTCTATTATTCTGTTATTCTGTTACTCTATTTGTTGTTCTGTTATTCTGTTACTCTATTATTCTGTTATTCTGTTACTCTATTATTCTGTTATCCTATTATTCTGTTACTCAATTATTCTATTATTCTGTCACTCTATTCTGTTATTCTGTTACCCTGTTATTTTGTTACTCTATTCTGTTATCCTGTTATTCTGTTACTCTATTATTCTGTTATTCTGTTACTCTTATTCTGTTGTTCTGTTATTCTGTTACTCTATTCTGTTATTCTTTATTCTGTTACTCTATTATTCTGTGGTTCTGTTACCCTGATACTCTGTTGTTCTGTTACTCTGTTGTTCTGTTCTTCTGTTCTATTATTCTGTTGTTCTGTTACTCTATTATTCTGTTGTTCTGTTACTCTATTATTCTGTTATTCTGTTACTCTATTCTTTTATTCTGTTACTCTATTATTCTGTTATCTTGTTATTCTGTTACTCTATTATTCTGTTATCCAGTTGCCGAGAGACATGTTGAAAGAGGTCAGGCTTTGCGGCAAAGATGCCAGTTCTGACAGCTTGCAGATCCTCTGGTGCCCGTCGCTGTGAGCTGAAGGGTTGAGGGCACCAACTACTGAGCAAGGCAGCATAAATTCATGAGCCACATGGCCTTGTTTTGGAAGCTGATGCGGGTATTATTGCCCCACCAGCCAGGTGGTTGGGAGACCTCTTGGCAAAACATTCTGCAGAGATTAAATCATCGTTATTTCTGTAGCAGCTCTTGGGAGACTGGGAAACTGAACTCTTCGGGGCTGGAAGACAAGAGTCAATTTAAGGTGGCAAAGATGCTGCCTCTGTTCCCACTCAAAGGACTTGATTTTGGTCGTTGACCAAGGTCCACTCCCCCCAAAAATGGGGTCAGCAGAAGCCAAGCTAAATGTGAAAGGCCAGGGCATTGTTCCTGGTGATAACAGAACAACAGAGTTGGAAGGGACCTGGGAGCCCCTTCCAACTCTTTTTAAATAATTATTTATTGTTATTTATCATATTGATAGCAGAGTGGTGCGGTGGCCTAGAGGCAGGGCTCTCGCCTCACAATCCGGAGGCTGTGAGTTTGATCCTAGGTAGAGGCAGATATTTCTCTCTCTGGGCACAGTGAGAACATATCTGCCGAACAAAACTCCGCACTGGCAATAGGAAGCGCAGTCGGCCAGTAAACTCTGCTAGCTCCATTCACTTGCCCAGACTCCACCCTGCAAGGGATTATGGGGTCATTAAAAGTGGACTTTAGTACGGACGTGGGTCACACACCTCAATTATTTTTTTGTCAACCTTTTGAGCAGCTGCAAAAGCCCACAGTGCAAGTGGTGCAGTGGCCTAAAGGCGGAGCCTCTCTCCTCACAATCAGGAAACTCTGTGAGTTCCATCCTGCAGGCAGCTATTTCTCTCTCTGGGCACAATGGGAATTTATCTGCTGAATATAACTCTGCATTGGCAACAGGAAGAGCATCTGGCCAGTAAACACTCTGTGGCTCCATTCACTTGCCCAGACTCCACCTGCAAGGGATTATGGGAGAAGGAGAAGGAGAAGGAGAAGTAGAAGAAATCAGTACTAGAAAGGAGAGGAGGAGGAGAAGGAGAAGAAGAGGAGGAGGAAGAAGAAGAAGAAGAGGAGAAGGAGGAGGGGAGAAGAAGAAAGGAGGAGGAGAAGAGGAGGGAGAAGAAGAAGAAGAGGAGGAGGAGGAGGAGAAGAAGAGGAGGAGGAGGGAGAAGAAGAAGAGGAAGAAGAGAAGAAGAAGAGGAGAAGAGGAGGAGGGAGAAGAAGAAGAAGAAGAAGAAGAAGAAGAAGAAGAAGAAGAAGAAGAAGAAGAAGAAGAAGAAGAAGAAGAAGAAGAAGAAGAAGAAAAGAAGAAGAAGAAGAAGAAGAAGAAGAAGAATTATATTGATAGCAGTATTCCAATATTTGACGTGCTCCTACAAAGTTGAGGGAGTCAAACTATTTTCCCAAATTCCTGGGAGAACTTGCACACTTACATCAACTTTTGAAGCTGGCAATGCCTTTGTCTCAACCCTTGGCACAGCTGCCTGACCCCTTCATCTCCCAGGCTGTTATCGCCCAGGTTCAGCTCCATGAGGGTCTTGCTGGTTTCCAGAACAGAAGCCAAGTCTTCACACACACTGGCGGTCAGGCCACAGGAGTAAAGGCTGCAATGGAAGACAAGGACACTCATGGGCCCATCTTGCTTGGGAGATCAGAAAATCCCTCCTCATGTTTTCGGACAGATCTAGCCAGCCTTGTTTTGTGTGGCTAGTTGGCCAGAAAGTGGGTTGGTCCTTGGGGGTCCGAGCTGGTGGACCACAAGGAACACAGGGTCCCCCTCTGCTGTGCCCTGACACTTCCCATTGGCGGTTTCACCAGACGTGTCCCAGCAACACAAGGTAACACAACGCACGAGGGGAAAGCAAAGACCCTCCAGGTGGAACCAAAGAACGGAGCAAGGTTGACCAAGCTTCAATGCTCTTTTGCAAACCAAGCAAGCAGCCATCACAATGTGGTCCTCTACAGGAAGTCCTGGACTCACAACAGTTCATTGAGTGACCGTTCGAAGTTATAACGGCACTGAAAAAAGTGACATGACCATTTTTCACACTGATGACCATTGCAACATCCCTATGGTCCTATGGTCAAAATTTGGATGCTTGGCAACTGACTCGTATTTATCACGGTTGCAGTGTCTCAGGGTCATGTGATTCCCCTTTGGTAACCTTCTGAAAAAGTCAACAAGAAAGTCACTTAACAACCATGTTCCTAACTTAACGAGAGAGAGAGAGAGAGACAGAGACTAAAGTCACCCAACTAGCTTCATGGCTAATGTAGGACTAGAACTCACTGGTGATTGACCCAAAACAATCAGCTTTCCTGCCAAAGGTGGGACTAGAACTCACCGTCTCCTGGTGTTTGGCCCAAAGTCACCCAGCTGGCTTTCCTGTCTAAGGCAGGATTATAATTCACTGTTTCATGGCAATTGGCCCAAAGTCACCCAGTTGGTTTTCATGCTGAAGGAGAAACTAGAACTCAACAGCTCCTGGTGACTGGCTCAGTCACCCAGCCATCTCTCATGCATGTTGAAACTAGAACTCACTGTCTCCTGGTGATTGGTCCAAAACCATCCAATCAGCTTTCATGTCTAAGATAGAACTAGAACTCACCATCTCCTGGTGATTGGTCCAAAACCATCCAATCAGCTTTTATGTCTGATAGAACTAGAACTCACCGTCTCCTGGTGATTGGTCCAAAACTATCCATCAGCTTTATGTCTAAGAGAGAACTAGAACTCACCGTCTCCTGGTGATTGGTCCAAAACCATCCAATCAGCTTTCATGTCTAAGACAGAACTAGAACTCACTGTCTCCTGGTGATTGGTCCAAAACCATCCAATCAGCTTTCATGTCTAAGAGAGAACTAGAACTCACTGTCTCCTGGTGATTGGTCCAAAACCATCCAATCAGCTTTCATGTCGAAGACAGAACTAGAACTCACTGTCTCCTGGTGTTTGGCCCAGACTCACCTAGCCTGCTCTCATGCATAAATTGAGAGTAGAACTCACCGTCTCCTGGTACCTGGCCCAAAGTTACCCAGCCGGCTTTCCTGTCTAAGGTGGGACTAGAACTTCCAGTCTCCTGCTTTCTAGCCTGGTGCCTTAACCACTAGAACCAAACTGTCTCTTTCTGGAAGACGAGAGTGTAGCTACATGCAACGTGGCACTCAGAGATCCATCCCTCCAACCTCTTTAACCTCTTAATGAGCTTCTTTTCATTTTCAGAATGAAAAACCAGGACACTTCACACACACACACACACACACACACACACACACACACACCGGTTTCCATTTCAGCTCAGGAATGAACCTGTTGGCCTCTGAAATAAGTTTGAGAATTTGCTGGGAGAAGAACATCCCAGTCACTTCCCTACTCCCACCTGCTGCTCTGGGAGGCGGCCCAAGGAGAAATTCTGGGCTGCTCACTTGGCGTCCCCATGCCCAACCGCCAACCGGGCCCAAAAGCTGTGGGAAATCCATGCAGCTGAGACCAGGAAGCCCCCCCTGCCTGCCCCACTTACATGAGCCTCTGCAGCCGAGAAGAGGGGGGCTTCAGCCCTCGGCACAGCTGCTTTGCTCCCCCGTCGCCCAGGGGTTTGCCCCAGGTGGAGCTCCAGAAGGGAAGAGCCGGATTCCAGGACTTGGGAAAAGGGCTGACAGACAGCAGCTGTGAGGTTGCAGGAGGGCAGCCTGGAGGGGACGGAGAATTGGTGGGGGGGGGGGAAGGAAGGGTTTGCATCAGGATTATAGAATCATAGAATTCCTATGGCTGGAAGGGACTCTGGAGGTCTTCTATTCCATCCCCTTCCCAAGCCCTTATACCATCCCAGACAAATGGTTGTTGAATCTTTTCCTGAAAGCCTAAATATGAGTGATTGATAGAGATATATAGAGATAGACAGACAGACAGACAGACAGACAGACAGACAGACAGAAAGAAAGAAAGAAAGAAAAATAGATAGAGATAGATAAGATAAGAGATAGATAGATAGATAGATAGATAGATAGATAGATAGATAGACAGACATGATAGAGATAGATTAGATAGATAGATAGATAGATAGATAGATAGATAGACAGACATGATAGAGATAGATAGATATAGAGATAGAGGTATAGATAGAGATGATAGAGATAAATATAGAGATAGATAGAGATGATAGAGATATAGAGATTGATAGAGATAGAGATAGATGATAGAGAGATAGATAGAGATAGGTAGATAGAGATGAAAGATAGAGATAGAGGTAGATAGAGATAGATAGAGATGAGAGAGAGAGATGATAGAGATAGAGTTAGAAATAGATAGATAAATAGAGATAGATGATAGATAGATGATAGATCGATCAATTGATCGATTGATAGATAGATAAAGATGATAGATCAGAGGTGGTCTTCAGGTTCAGCAGGTTCTGTCTGACTGGTTCTGGAGAACCAGTAGCGAAAATTTTGAGTCATTGGGACAACTGGTAAATCCCTCCTCTGACTGGTCCTGCCCCCACCTCTTCCCTGCCTCCCATTGAGTCCCAGCTGATTGGCTGGGTCTCCTTTGGTTGCCCTGGACAGGAGAACAGAGCTAGAAAGCAGGTTAGTGGGGTGGGGAGGGAAGGGGGATTTTGCAGTATCCTTCCCCTGCCACTCCCACCAAGCCACACCCACAGAACACCACTCCCACCAAGCCATGCCCACAGTACCAGAAAAGTACAACACGGGGAATATATATTTAATAATTACATGTTTGGACAGCAGCAGAGATTGTATTTGCACAGTACTGGAAAAATGCGGAAACACCTACAGAAGAGGATGCCGTTGAACATTTTTTTAGATTGTGCAGAAATGGACAGATTAACATTAAAGATAAAAGAAAAAGAAGACGCAGAGTACATTCAAGCATGGGGTTTGTTTTACAAATGGCTGGATAACAGAGGTAGAAATTAGAACCTGGAAAAGCATTAATATGTAAGCAAATTGACCCAGACAATACACTGGTCACCAAGCACTTACGTATGTGAAGTGAGTTAAAAAGAGGGGGGCAGGTGCTGGCAGACCCCACGTGACCTCACCTTCTGCCATCCCTCACTAAATCAATGTGGCCACTTCAATGGTGGGATTCAAAAAAACTTTACTACTGGCAGCTCTGTGCATGTGCACACTGGGAACAGGCTCCAGCTGTCTTCTGCCCCACTGATCTCCAACTCTGAAGGCAACTGATAACTGTCGGACAAGCTCTGGCCCCATCTCTGCCTCCGATGCAGAGCCCTCGTCAGAGCCTTCCCCAGACTTCAGGACTGGCCCAGATTCCTCCCCAACCTTCCCACTGTCCGAGTCTACTGCCAGCTCCGCTGGCCATTGGCAGGCCACAACAATTTGAGAATATTTAAATTTAAAGGCTTGGTGGGATAATGAAGTGGTGTGGGACAAGGGAATGAGATTATTCCCATTTTCTGCCCTCTGGGTGGAGATGAGGCTGCTCACCTGAGGCTTTGAAGTGGGCAGGTGGGCTGAAGCAGCCATTCACACAAATAGGAGACTCCAGAATCCTCCAAGGGATTTTCACCCAAGTCCAGACTGGTCAGCCTTGTGTTGGCCATCACGATGGGTGTCAAGTCTTTGCATGCAGTGGAAGAGAGGCCACAGCGGTTCATCCTGTGGAAATTGGAGTCACACAAACACAAATATGGAGGAAATCAGTAGGTACAAACACAACCTCCAGGTAGAACAAGTGTCAGGATTCCGGCAATCACTCTAATTAAATCATAAGCCTCAAGCCAAGTTCAAAAAACTTCAAAAGATTTATTAGGAGTGGCATGCCGGCATGGCCTGTATGAAGCCGACTCTGGGATACATAATTTACAATCACCTTTGACTCTGCCTTCCCCCACCACCCTGGGTGTGTCATAATTCAGCTTCTCCAATGAAACATTCATGGGCTGTGTGTCATCAATCACATTCTCCAATAAAGGATTTTCGGAAGCAGAATACCCGGTTGCCTAAGTTACAACCTTTGTGAGATAAGCTTGGAATGTGCTTCTGATTTTAGTTGCCGTACGCTCCTTCAGGTGTTTCCCCCCTCTTTCTCATGGCAACTTGGAAACAGGTGTAGGGATGTTTTCCAAGTTGACAACAAGAAGCAATGGATGGACACTAAACAAGGAGAGAACCAAGAAGAATTTTCTGATAGTGAGAACAATTAATCGGTGGAACGGTTTGCCACTAGAAGTTCTGGGTGCTCCATCACTGGAGGATTTTAAGAAGAGATCGGACAACCATTTGTCTGAAGTGGTAGAGGGTCTCCTGCTTGCGCAGAAGGCTGGACTAGAACAGTGGTCAACAACCCATGGGCCAGGGACCACTGGTGGTTTGCGAGAAAATGTTGGTGGTCCTCAGAGAAATGTCCCCCTCCCAAAGCAATTGATCCAGACTGTGGGGGAACACAAGGCTGTGCCGCCCACATGGCCCGTGGGAACACAAGGCTTGCGTCGCTTGCATTGTGAACAACATGAGGTAGTGAGGGGAGGGGGGAAAGTGCGGAGGGGGGAACTTGCCCCACTCGCCTCACGCGCCTCGCCTGGCCACCGGGCTGCTTCTTTCTGCTTCTTTCTTCTTCTGCTTTTGGCTGCATGCAAGGAAAGCAGCAAAAGTCTTTCTTTCTCTCCCCCAAATTCTGCCAGAAATGAGTCTTTGGGACCCTGCAAGGCCTCCTGCTCCAAGAGGCTGCGCCGGCAAAGACTCATTTCTGGCAGAGTTTGGGGGAGAGAAAGAAAGACTTCTGCGGCTTCTGCTGCTTTCCTTGCACGAAGCCAAAAGTCTCTCTCTCTCTCTCTTTCTCCCCCTGAGAATGGAGCTGGAGACGGTATCCTGCGATCCCAAATAAAGAACAATCGATTGGTAGGAAAACAGGGTGGGGGATTTTCCTGCAGACTCTTTTGGGGCTTTTTTCTGGTCCGTGGGATTTTAAAGTATGAGTTTGGTGGTCCCTAAGTTCCAAAAGGTTGGTGACCCCTGGACTAGAAGATCTCCAAGGTCCGTTCCAACTGTGTTATTCTCTCATTTTCCAGACTCTGATCATCACCCACCAGGTCAATGTTTTTCAACCTTGTCCACTTGAAGATGGGTGGGTTTCAACTCCCATGGTCATTAAGTCAATCTGGCTTCCCCATCGACTTTGCCTGTCAGAAGGTCACAAAAGGGGATTGTGTGACCCCGGGACACTGCAACGGTCATAAATATGAGACAGTGGTCAAGCACCCGAAGTTTCATCATGTGATCCTGGGGATGCTGCAACAGTCGTAAGTGTGAAAAACGGTCTTAAATTACTTTTTTCAGTGCCACTGTAACTTCAAATGGTCACTAAATGAACTGTGGTAATGTGATGACCCAAAGGGGCATGGCACAAAGGCAGCATAGTCACATAAGTAAGAAATGTCCCTTTAGTACCTACAACTTTGTCCCCAATGTCCAGTTACCTTCGGCTGGAAAAAAAACTCTCCCAAGAACAGTCTTTAAGTGGAGGAAATTCAGTCCGAAAACAAAGTACATACAAACTGTAAATAAAAATCCACACAAACCAGGCTGCAGCAATTAACTTGACAGGGCAGGAGAAGGAATTGCAGACTTGAAAGGCCAGCAAAACACAGTTGGGAAGATGCCAGGAACCCAGATAAGCCTTGACAAGCAAAGATAACTCACAATTTGCTTCCAACAACTTGCTGTGCGTAGCTTTCCTTTTTAAACACTGTTTTCCCAGCTGCAGCTAATGAAGGGAATCAGGGCCCTTTCCTCCCCCATAAGCCACGCAACCCACATTGCTCCCTTCTCCATTCCTCCCTGCATGCCCTAGGATGAAGAGGGGGTGGGCCTGGGTCTTCCTCTGAACGCTCTCTCCCTTGTTCTACCTCTCTCCTGCTCTGCCCAGCCAGACTGTGCCCTTCCCCAGTTTCTTCCACAGCCAACGGAGCCACACTCTCACTCCCTGTCAGCTGTTCTCTTCCTCCTTGGATTCAGATTCCAACAGGGGCATGACAGGTAAGTCAGGGACTACCTGTATTGATTGAGGTCCAGGACAATCAAATGATATGTGTTTTGAACCCATCTCCAACTCCACTATACTTTGGGCCTCTTTCTACTTACTGGATCTCTGAAGATTTCAGGAATCCTGGCAAAAGTTGTTGGAATCTTTGTGGTCCAAACTCATATCCAGAGAGCCGGACTGAATTCAAAGCTTCAGCAGCTGACAGGCAAAATGATAAAGCGTCGAAGTCCAGCTTGGTCAAAAGTTGTGTTCTGAGATCCAAATCGTGGACATTCTTCATTGCTCTCTGGGCAAAGACGACGTCCTTCATTTCGTAAACACAATGACACAATTCCAGAAGATCTTCTTCCCTTTTAAAGGAGTGAGCCTTAGCTTCCTGATCCACCCACCTTAGCAATTCTGGCCAAACTTTAGTCCTGGATAGCTTGAAGGACCAGGATTCTTGAAGGACACTCATCCTTTCCACGTTGGACAAGCCATAGAGAAAACGGATCACCATGAGGTACTTGCTGTTGCATTCCTTCTGATCTCCAAATAGGTCTTGGTAAGGTGTTCTGGTGGTTTCAGTGTCCAGCAGGTAGAACAAGGCTGCAAAAAACTCCTGGAAACCCAGGTGGGTGAACTTGTACAAGGTTTCCACCTGAACATCTTGGCAGAAGACTTCCCGACTTGCAGAAGGAGGGTCTGAAGTCAAGTAACAATCCAAGCCACGTTCCTTTAGCTCTTCTTCATGGAAGACCAATGTTCTCTGGAGCATTCCATCTTTTGCTAAAGAGCAGAGGTCTTCCAGGTTGCTTGGCCTGGAATTGGTACCCAAGAAAGTCAAGAGGAGATGCAGGTGAATTTCGGTAAGCGTGGCAGTTTCTGGGATGTCTTGAAGAAGCTCTGCCTGTGGGTTTTGTTGGAAAATGGAGCCAATGACCCAACAGGTTGCGGGGAGGAAGCACATCCTGAAAAGAGTCTCATTTCTTTGGACCAGTTCAAAGATCTGGTTGGCTTGCCCCGTATTTTGAAAGAAGCGGTGGAAATATTCTTTCCTGTGAACAGGGTCAAAACCCAACACATCTACCAAGAGTGGTGATCTCAGACATTTCAACAGTGGACTCACCCCCCTGGGCCTTGTGGTCACCAGGAGATGACACTTGGGGAAGATCTTTTTCTTGAACAGACCCATCAACAGGTTGACCACCTCTTGCTTTCGATGGGGATCCTTGTCCAGCATATCAGCTGGGACATCAAAGAGCTTGAAGTCCTCAAAACCATCAACGATGAGGAGGAGGCTTTCTTGGTTGGCCAAAACATCCTCCATGGAAACCATTCCTGGAGGACAACTGTTGAGGATCATCTCCATTGCACTCATAAGCTTGGGGCCACATCGGAGGGCGTTGCAAGAGATATAAAAGGCGTAATCAAACTTGGTCAGCCACAGTTTATCTGATGCCCAGTCCAACATGAATTTCCACGCGGCTGTGGTTTTACCTACCCCAGAAGGTCCAAGCAACATGACAGTTTTCGAGTTTTCTCCTTCAGGATGTGGATGAAATAAGTTCTCCAGATCAACCTCTGGGCCATCTTTTGGATGGTTCTTCATCTCCCGGTGCTTTCTTTCCACAGCCATCATCTCATGACCTCTTTTGGGCAGATCTGGTCTCCTCTTCAGAAGAAGTTCTACATAGTTTTCTTGGAGGGACACCTTCTGATTGGGGTGCGGGCCAAGTTGAGGAAGATTTTCAAAAACCCCTCGGATATGCCTCTTATATTTCTTCCTGAGATCTAAAGAAGCACATGGAAAGAAAACATTACTGATTCAGTGGCAGAAATAATAGAGATAGTAATAATAGAGATACCACTCTGTAAAGCCTTAGTAAGGCCACACCTAGAGTACTGCATCCAGTTTTGGTCATCATATTATAAAAAAGAGGTTGAGACTCTAGAAAGAGTGCAGAGAAGAGCAACCAGGATGATGAGGTGACTGGAGGCTCAAACACATGATGAATGATTGCAGGAACTGGGCCTGGCTAGTCTAGGGAAGAGAAGGACCAGGGGAGACATCATAGCAGTCTTCCAATATCTGAGGGGCTGCCCCAGAGAGGAGGAAGGGGGTCAAGCTATTTTCCAAAGCACCTGAAGGCCAGACAAGGAACAATGGATGGAAACTGAACAAGGAGAGATTCAACCTGGAAATAAGGAGGAATTTTCTGACAGTGAGACAATCAACCCTGGAACAGAAGTTGCCTTCAGAAGTTGTGGGGGCGTCATCACTGGAGGCTTTCAAGAAGAGACTGGACTGCCATTTGTCAGAAATGATGTACGGTCTCCCGCTTGGGTGGGGGGTTGGACTAGATGACCTACAAGGTCCCTTCCAACTCTGATTATCTGTTATCTGTTACCTGACTGCCAGATTTTCTACTAACTGTAGCTTTTTGAATCATTTCTACAGCCACTCCCAGCAGAGCAGTAATCTAATCGAGAGGTGATAAGGGTGTGTGGTATGGTTGGCCAAGGCCTTCTGGTATGAAAGTCCCAAGAGCAGCAGGGGACAAAGGTCTCCTGGCCATAACTTCTCCTGCAGTTCCATCTGGAGACGGGTGTTGAGATGTTTTTCCTTTGAAAGGACAGCAGCTCTATCCAGACCTAGTTCTGGAACCATCTCGAACCAGAATGTTCCCACACCAATGACAATCCCATCTTGCTAAGGATTGAGCTAGGGTGTCAGGATTCCAGCAATTGCCCTAATTAAATCATGATTCTCGAGCCAAACTTCAAGAAACTTCAAGAAACGATGTCTGGAATACTCTACCTGATTCTGTGGTTTCTTCCCCAAACCCCAAAACTTTAACCTTAGACTGTCTACTATTGACCTCATCCCTTTCCTAAGAGGTCTGTAGGGGGCGTGCATAAGTGCACCAACGTGCCTACCATCCCTGTCCTATTGTTTCTTTTATTTTTCTTATATGTATTCATTTCATGTATTCACAACTATGTTTATCCTTGTAAGCGATTGACAAAATAAATAAATTAAATTAAAATTAAAAAACATTAAAATTAAACTTCAAAGGATTTATTAGAGGCGACATACTGGCCCTGCCCTGTAGGAAGCCAACTCTGGCATACGTCATTTACAGTCCCCTGGGACCCTGTTTCCCCCCTGGGTGTGTCATAAATCAGATTCTCCAACTGAGCACCTTCATGGGCTGGGTGTCCTCATTCACGTTTTCCAATTAAATATATTCGAGGGCAAAAGCTCTGGTAGTTTAATTACAATCTTTTGAAGATAAGAGTTGGGATGTACTTTTGCTTTCAAACTGCTCTTCCAGATTTCCTTCCTCCCCCCTCCTTTTTTTATGGCAACTACTAAAACAGGCATAAAACATAAAATAGTTCATGAGTTTTATTTTATTTTTTATTTTAATGAGATTTCTATGCCGCCCTATCTCTCGGAAGACTCAGGGCGGCTTACAATACTAAAAAGTTAAATACAAATATTAAATTTATTTATTTTTATTTATTTATAATTGGACTTGTATGCTGCCCCCTCTCTGAAAGGACTCGGGGCGGCTCACAACTAAAATACAACAATAAATATTTAAAAGGAATTAAACTTAAACAAGCCCAATAACTAAAACTAATTTAAAACTAATTTAAAATTTAAAACTAATTTTAAAAAAACCCCACCCCCCAAGAGGTCAGTCCAGCCCGGCCTGCTCAAACAACCAGGTTTTCAAATCGCAGCAGAAAGAGGGGAGATCAGGAGCCAAACGGAGCTCCAGAGGTAGTTGGTTCCACAAGGTGGGAGCTGCGACAGAGTAGGCCCTTCCCCAGGGCACGACCAGCTGACACTGTCTTGCGGTAAGGGTTGATAAGGGTTTCTACCATCCAGAACTTCCCAGCTTCAGAGAGAGTTTAGGAATATATCTACCCAAACACATGCATAACACACTTATGCACGAGCTATGGACATACATATACAGGTAGTCCTCAACTTACAGCATTTAGTGAGCATTCGAAGTTACACCACCACTGAAAAAAGTGACTTAGGACCGTTTTTCACACTTATGACCGTTGCAGCATCCCCAGGGTCATGTGATTGACATTCGGATGCTTGACAACTGATTCACATTTATGACCATCGCAGTGTCCCGGGGTCATATCATTCCCTTTTGCAATCTTCCAACCAGCAAAGTTGATAAGGAAGACAGATTCATGGAATGACCGTGTGACTAATTTAACAGCTCACTTAACAACATAATTTTGGCTCAATCATGGTCATATGTTGAGAACTACCTCAACATACACACATACACATATCCATACATACACACCTATCTACTCTCTCTCTTTCCCTCCCTCCCTCTCTCTCTCCTTGTAAAAGAAGAAACAGACACAATCTCCAGAACTTAAAATTACATTTAATGTACTTACTAAGCTTTTGTCAGCCTCTGCTGACATCGTCAGAGTATTAAGCTACCATTACAGAGATCTCTGCCTTTATATATCATTAATCAATTTAGCCCTTGCATCCGTAATAGGCCCTCTCAACTGCCTCCCATCCTTAATTAGCTCTGTTGTTTTTGCTTCCGTCATGTTGGTCAAAGGAGGCTTATCTCTTGTTGTTGCTTCCTCCCATGTCTGACCCAGCCTGCAATGCTTATCTCTAGGAGGTGATGTTAACAAGCCACCTATTGCAGTTTGTTGCTTTGCTCATGACCTTGTAGTTGGCCCGGCTCGTTCTGCATTATTCCTGTCTTGTATAACTTGAGGCAGCTCTGCTGGGCTCCTTCCATATTTGGACAGGCCTGGCTGTGCCTTCATAGTGAATAATGATGAAGAATGAAGAACCAGCTGGGCTAACTACAGGACACGAGCAAAGCAACAAACTGCAATAGTTGGCCTGTTAACATCCTGCGGGCCCTGTTCAAGCATCACTTATATATGCCATGTCCTGGATGCTATGGATGACCTTGAATGTGGAGCAGAAAATTGATGGGAAGTGGTGACCATTGCAAAAGAATTCATCCTTCGTGGGTGTCAGGGAGTAAAGACAGCTTCCCTGCTAATTAGAGGTGATGCACTGTGCTTTTCTTTTGCTGTATACTTCGATTAAATAAAACCCGGAAAATAAGCTAAGAAACATCTTTTTATTTACAAAAATAACAAAACCTAATGGAACTACATTACTGGCAGCTAATCACACACACAGGCAGGTAAAGAATGCAAAGGAAGTTACAGGAAGTGAAGGAAAAACTTTTGAAGCATGCGCAGTAAATCAGAAATCACAAGACATCCTTATCTCATTACTATGGAGACAAGGTAACAATTTTCTAGCTAGCAGGCAACTGCCTGCAAATCTTAGTTTAGAAGCTGAACAGACAAATTAAAAAAACATAGTGACAGTGGGAAACACAGAAGGAAGGAAGATTCGGGGCCATCTTCATTCAGACACCTTGCAGCAGAGTGTTCGAGCAGGGGTGTCCAACCTTTTCCATTTTAAAAGTTGTGGACTTCAACTCCCACAATTCTGGGAGTTGAAGCCCACAAGCCATAAAGTGGCCACCTCTGTGCTAGAGGAAGGAGGGCTTTGAATGGGGGAGGAGAAAATGGATGGGATGTTGTGAAAAAAAAATTCATTCCATGCCCAGGATGTTAAGATGCCCTTGAGGCTGCGCCAGCAAATCCACACAATCGCTTCAAAACAACTGCAGGGGGCAGGTGCCCAAGTCACAGTCAAGACAGGTGTGCAGGAGGTTTCTTCTGAGGGCCTGAAAAAGAGGAATGGGCTCTTGAAGGGCTTTATCCCCACAAACATCTACGATGGAGATGCAGGACATCTTAGCAAAAATGTGAAGAACAGATAACAGATAATCAGAAGGGACCTTATCAGGGGTGGAATTCAAATTTCTTAACAATCAGTTCTGTGGGTGTGGCCTAATTTGTGGGTGTGGCTTACTGGTCATGTGACTGGCTGAGCCACTTGGTGGTCACATGATTGGGTGGGTCAAAAGAGAGAAACTCACTTTAACAATGCTCTTGGTGCGGGGTTGGACTAGATGACCTCTGAGGTCCCTTCCAGCCCTGGATTTCTGTGATGTTTCAAAGCAACCTCTGAAGCTGTGTCTAGTATGCCAGAGTTTGTGGTCCTTCCTTCCTCTCCTTTTTCTTTCCCTCCCTCCCTCTGTCCATCTGTCTGTCCATCCATCCATCCATATCTCATTCACATTCCTTTCCCTTCCCTCTTTCTCACTTCCCTCCCTTTCTTTCTTTCTCCCATCCCTCCCTCTTTCTTTTTCTTCAAGAGAAAGAAAGAAAGAAAGAAAGAAAGAAAGAAAGAAAGAAAGAAAAGAAAGAAAGAAAGCATCTCTATGGTATTCATGGTATATTTTCAGCTGGAACCTCTTTCTACACTAGGGGTCCCCAAACTTGGCCACTTTAAGACTTGTGGACTTCAATTCCCAGAATTCTCCAGCCAGCATAGAGTGTGGCCAAGTTTGAAGACCTCTGACCTTAGTACAACACCCAGATATTTAAAGCCATTAAACATCTTGGATTAATCTTGAAACTTTTTGCATACTTGTACTTATACAGAAAGAATTTAATTTTAACACATATGGCTTCAATTCCAAAGCTACTTTTTATGAAAACCAAGTCAAGAAAAGGAGGTTGGAAACAAAGCAAAAATTAACCTTCCCATTCTTTCTAACCCTTTCTAAATGGCAAGGAGAAGTGAGCCTTTCTTGCCATTTTATTACCAAGAATTTACCACCATCTTCAAATTAAAGAGTTGCCTTCCAGTAACAAAAAACTGGTCCTTGGTGATGCAGGCTGTTAAATGCCTAGCACTTAGTTCCAGCTTTCTGCAATTAGTGCAGGCTTGAATCCCACCAGGCTCAAGGTTGACTCAGCCTTCCATCCTCTTGGGGTAGGTAAATTGAGGACCCAAGATTGCTGGGGGCAATAAGCTGACTTTGTAAAAATGCCACTTGGGGGGGCCAAAAAGCCCTAGTAATAAGCAGGCATATACAATAGAATGAAGGCTATTACTGAGCACATTGTGTTGTGCTCCAAAGATTGTAAGCCACCCTAAGTCTCTGGAGAAGGGTGGCATATAAATATGAATTAAAAAAAAACTCAAGTTTTCAAACTGCCTGAATAGTAGTAACACAGCACATAATTTTGTACGTTAAATGAACCATAAAGTGGAAGAGGGAAAATATTTGTGAGAAATATTTACTATGTTTTTTGCTTGTCAAACTTAAAGGGCCATTGGACACTCCATAAAGGTTGTGACAGCAATAGAAGTAATGAAGCAGCAGCTAGGCAAACTGCTGAATAGTCTGAATTATGCTTTGGAAATTGTGTCATGTATGCTCTGAAATGGAGCAAATGAATGAGACCTAAAGGTGAACTGTTCTCTACAAAATCCACTCTGAACTTACCACACTAAGCCTGGCATTAAAAAGCAGAGCAACTTACTAGTTTTGAAGAGGAGGATATGGAAGGAAGAAAGAAGATTGGCTCCAACAGTTTTAGGAGACTGCATAGTTTTGATTACCCAGAACATTCCCAAGGCAGGAATCAATACTATATTAGCTCCAAATGTTCTTTTTGCTAAACACTGAATCCAGGCATACTGGATGGCTGGATGCTCCCAGGAGGCTGCAGAAAGGCCTGCTAGGCCCAAAACGGGGCCTAGCAAGCCTCCCTGGAGCCTCTTGGGAGCAAAAATGGGGTGGTGGTGGTGGTGTTTTTGGCCTGGCTAGCAAGCCTCCCTGGAGCCTCTTGCAGGGGTGGGATTCAAATTTTTTAACAACTGGTTCTGTGGGCATGGCTTAGTTGGTGGGTGAGGCTTGGTGGTCATGTTATTGGCTGGGTGTGGCCAACTCAATATCACTCACGTCAAGGCACGCATCTCCTCGCCTGGCCTCTCATGATTGTAGGGATGCTGCAACAGTCGTAAGTGTGAAAAATGGTCATAAGTCACTTTTTTCCAGTGCCATTGTAACTTTGAATGGTCACTCCACACAAGCAAAGTACCAGCAAAGGAGGGGAAAAAACTCCAGAGAAGTTCCTGAGACAGGAAGTCTAGTCCTGCCAAGAATGTAATAAGGGTTAACGGAGAGGCAGTTTCTGTAAGCAACACCAGAATGTTTCCTTCCTGCCTTCCTTACAGGATTAGCCCAGTAATTTCTTCTAACAACCGGTTCTCCGAACTGCTTAGAATGTTAACAACTGGTTCTAGCAAATAGGTGCAAACTGGTAGAATCCCACCCCTGATCCTCACCGTCTTGTAATCAGCATGTATTTATAATGGTTGCAGCATCCTGGGGTCAATTGGTTGTCACTTGCGACCTTCTCAGCTGGTTTCCTGACAAGCAACATCAATGGTGGAAACTTAACGACCACATGGTTTGTTTAACCACTGCACTTAACAAGTGTGATGAAAAAGATTGTAAAATCGGCGCAACTCTCTTTGCAAGCATTTTGCAATGCAGCAGAAATTCTGGGCTCAGTTGTAGTTGTGAGTCCAGGACTCCTTGTACGCAAAGCGCCCTTGTAAGAAAACAATTCATAGAACATTTCTGGTGCAACAGTCAGAATATTCAACAGGTAAGGTGTCCTCACTGGCAAAAGGCAAGCCCTGTTAGATTTCTGCCTGCCCAGAAAAGAACCCAAAACAAAAGGAGGACAGAAGAAACCAGCTTACCATCATACTTCCATTTTTGGAGTCGAGAGGCAGAATCTCGCATGTTGATGGCACGGAGGACTTTGACGGTTGCGTCTTGTGCGCCCTGCTCTCCGTAGACCTCTAAGAGAAGCTGCAACACGTCCAGTGTGTTGGCATTCTTTAACTTGCTCCAGGGGATGGGATCCTTCCCCTCCAGGTAGGAAAAATGGAGTTTATTCTTGAATCTCTTGAAATCTTCCCCATGGAGGTCATCAAGGGCGAACAGCAAAACATCTTCCAGAGATTCCTGAAGCTCCTCCATTGCAGCTCAAGGGCACGGGAAGAAGTTACTAGCTCCTTGGAGAGAGAGAGAGAGCAGAAAAAAGCTACTTGTAAATCATTCTCCTATTGATCACTGATTAACCACCAAGTGGCTAATTATCAACCGAGACCACACGAAACAACAGAGGAACACAACACGAAGAATAAACTTGACAGCATAGCTCTGGGAAGTGAATGCTTGTAAATCTTGGGGTTGAATTCACACAACCAGGCTGGGTTTGGCTAGGTTTTAACCTCGACTGGCATGGAGGAGGGTTTGGTTGTGGGGATCCAATGTGTTTCAGTTTATGGACCAGGATATTCTACAGACACAGAAGGTTAAATTGCTTGTTTAGGAAGTAGTTGTATATTGTAAACACCTCGATAGGTTTAATTACAGTTTCAACTTGGAAGCTGTAACCAGCCTAGACCAAACCAAGTCTTGGTCCAAGAATTCCTGGAAGCCTGGCATTCAGACTAATCAGCCATCAACAGGCACATAGAGATAAACAATATCTGGATGCCATTCCAAAGAGACCATCAACAAGCCAAAAAGGCAACAAAAACACAACAAAGCATACTCTCATGAGCAGTCAATGAGCAATGAGATTAACAGCAAGATCAACATTTGACAAAGAAGCAAACAATACCCCAATTGTCTTGTCCGCCAGTTGCGCCCCTACCTGGACCAAGATGCCTTGCGTACGGTTACTCATGAACTCGTTACCTCCCGTGTAGACTACTACAATGCTCTCTACATGGGGCTGCCCTTGGGGACCACCCAGAGGCTTCAGCTGGTGCAGTATGCGGCCGCGCAGGTTGTGATGGGAGTGTCCCGATACTCCCATGTTACACCCCTCCTGCGCGAGCTGCATTGGCTACCGGTGGCCCTCCGGGTGAGGTTCAAGGTGCTTGTTATCATCTATAAAGCCCTTCATGGCTTAGGTCCGGGGTATTTGTGGGAGCATCTGCTGCCAGCAGCGACGTCCGATCACCCGGTGCGCTCACATAGGTGGGGTCTCCTCAGGGTGCCATCAGCCAGACAATGTCGCCTGGTGGCCCCCAGGGAGAGGCCTTCTCTGTGGGAGTGCCCGCCCTTTGGAATCAACTGCCTGTGGAGCTTCGGGTGGCGCCTGACCTCTGCTCCTTCTGTCATGACCTGAAGACTTGGCTTTTTTGTTTAGCCAACCTGGACTGAATGGGATTTTAATTGTTTTAATTTGTCTTATGTTGTTTGTGGGTTTTAAATTGGTTTTAGGTCTAATGTTGGGGTTTTAGATATTATTTATTTATATTTATTTATTTATTTATTTATTTAATTTATTTATTTATTTATCTTATATGCCACCCTATCTCCCTAGGGACTCAGGGCGGCTCACATAAGAACACCCAATACAAAAGTTAAAAAAAGTTAAAAGATTATTAAACACAATTCGACCAAATAGTATTAAAACCCCATCACATGACCTTTAAAACTAAGCCACCCCCCCTCAGTCCAGGCCGGATTGTTCGAATAACCAAGTCTTTAGACCGCGGCGGAAGGAGCGGAGGTCGGGAGCCAATCGTAGCTCTAGGGGAAGCTGGTTCCATAAAGTGGGCACCCCCACAGAGAAGGGCCTCCCCCTAGGGACCGCCAGCCAACATTGTTTGGCCGATGGTACCCCAAGGAGGCCCTGCCTGTGGGAGCACACCGGGCGATGGGTATTCGATGCTGGCAGGAGGCGTTCCCGCAAGAACCCCGGCCCTAAGCCATGTAGGGCTTTATAGGTAAGAACCAGCACCTTGAATCTCACGCGGAGGGCAACCGGTAACCAATGCAGCTCGCGCAGGAGGGGTGTAACATGGGAGTATCAGGATACCCCCATCACCACCCACGCAGCCACATTCTGCACCAGTTGAAGCCTCCGCATGGTCCACAAGGGCAGCCCCATATAGAGAGCATTGCAGTAGTCGATCCGGGATGTAACGAATGCATGAATGACCGTGCGTAACACATCTCGGTCCAGGTAGGGATGCAACTGGAGCACTAGGCGAACCTGGGCGAATGCCCCCCTGGTCACGGCTCCCACCTGCTCCTCCAAACTGAGCCATGTATCTAGGAGGACCCCCAAGTTGTGGATCCTTTCCACGGGGAGCAACACCTCTCCCCCCATAACCAAAGATGGAACATCTTGGACCACCTGAGATGCCGGTACGCATAGCCACTCAGTCTTGGCTGGGTTGAGCTGGAGCCTGTTCCTCCCCATCCAGATCCTCATTTAATATTTTCTTAAAGTTTGTATTTTCTGTTTTTATCACTGTAAGCCGCCCTGAGTCCTTCGAGAGGTAGGGCGGCATAGAAATCCCAACAAATAAATAAATAAATTGGAGAATTGTCAATTACACAAACATAAGCAACAGACTAATCAAGGGATCACCAAGAACACTCCCCCCACCACCACCACTGACAGGGCAAACTATGTGTATATAAATAGGGAGAAAACCCCATTCCCTTTCAACACTGATGATGTTCCCTAGTTGGGTAATGAAACATCTGCAAAAAGTCAACCAAGCTCAGAGAGCACCAGGATCTCACAGTTGTTGTCCCCATCTTCCTCCTCCCTGCAAACCTTACTCCTTTCTAGCACCTACCGTGTTTCCCCGAAAATAAGACACTGTCTTATATTTTTTTTGGCTCCCAAAAACACACTAGGTCTTATTTTCGGGGTAGGTCTTATATATTTATGGTGCCAAATAGTGGGTGTGAGTGTGTGTGTGGGGTGTTTTGCGGGTGCACGGTTGCTCCCTGAAAAGTCTTCCTGGAACTGGAGATTTACACTAGGTCTTATTTTCAGGGTAGGTCTTATATTAGGGCAGGTTTAGAAAATAGTGCTAGGTCTTACTTTCGGGGTAGGTCTTATTTTCGGGGAAACACGGTAATTGGGTCATGAAACTCTACAAGAAAACAACTAAGCTCAAAGAGCACCGAGGAGCCCACAATAATCCTCCTGCTCCTCTTCATCTCCATAAACTCCACTCCCTTCTAGCACTGATGATGTTACCTAGTTAGGCAATGAAACACATGCAAGAAAACCACCAAGCCCAGAGAGCACCTACAGCCCCCCTCCTCCTCTTCATCTCCATAAACTCCACTCCCTTCTAGCACTGATGATGTTCCCTATTTTGGATAATGAAACTTCTGCATTAAAACAACCAAGCTCAAGAAGATGCCATCACCTCATGCTCCTCCTCCTCCTCCTCCTCCTCCCCCTCCAATTAGAAGACACATCTTTAAGACCAAAGAGGGCTCATCCTTCATTTTGAATGACGTACATCTTGTGGTTTCCCCTTCTTAATCCTTAACGTCTTTCTAAACATTTTGGTGCCCCTCCCCAATGGGAGCTGCAGCCCCACAGCACAAGCATTGGAGAAGGTCTCTGGGGTGAAATTCAGCAACACAGAGAGCTGTTCCAGAACTTTCTTCGTGATGATGCTTCCCAGCTGAATCTGCTGGCTTCCCCTCCATAACTGAAGCACCCAAGCCTTTATTAGTTCACGCCTCCGGACCACATGACCAACATCCCTTTTTGCCCTGCAGTTTCTAAGATGAGAAATTCTCCATTCCAACCGAGGCTCACGTACCGTGTAAAAGTGGCAGTGACGGAGCAACAGATCCTGGTGATCTTCTGGGCTTTGTTTGCTGAGCTCCAGGCAGAGTTCAAAAGCAGAAGTGAAAGCAAGTTCTTTTCTCCTTTCCTGCCCTCTTCATCAGCAGCGAGGGGAGCCTCAGGATGAGATAATGGCTCAAAGTTTCCCCACAGTCCCTCCCACTGGAGATGGACCAGACCTTCACCCCTCCCACTTCCTAACTGGGAAAGGATGAGATCTTCACGAAAAGAGCCAGAGATAAGGCATGAAGCGTTGTAAATCGAATCTTACAAAGCTTCTCCTCTGGTAATACCACTTGTCTGGTACGGTGGGAGGTTGGACTAGACCTGCAAGGTCCCTTCCAAGTGTGTTATAATGTTAGTTGCTTTTTTGCAAATTGGAAAAGTGAAGGAGGGGAAAGCCCTTCACACAACTGTACCTTTCTTCTCCTCTAAGGTTACTCCTTCCAAGAACGAAGAAGCCCATCTGTATGGAACCCGGCATCTTCTTCAAGTTTATTGATCTGTGTCCAGTAGGGAAAAGACTACATAGCTCAGATGCAGGACACATACTTTTTAAGGAGGAGGTCTGAAGGTCAATTGTCAACATCTCCGTGCTTGGAGAATCCAATTCGGCCATCCCCAAGAGAGCCAGGGTTGGCACATACCCAATGAAGGGACACCACACCAACCTGGGCCAGTGGTTCCACTGTCCAAATACTCTTCCTGGAAGAATTCCTAACCTCAACCTACCGACTTTGGGCCCAGCGTCCAATCCTCAACTCAGGGCAGGAATCTAACTCAACTCTCCCAATCTGACCACTGTCCAGCCATTGATGAGCCCATCCAACACAAGGGACCCTAGACCTTCTCTGCTTCGCTGGTTTCATTGTTTGACCGCTACTTCCGCTAAGACTTTTTCTCACATGGAGTCCAAACCTGTTTTCTTGCGACTGAAATACCTTATTTCATATTCTACATTTTGCAGCAAAAAGTCTGAAGTCTTCTGACATCCTTTCTGCATTTGTAAAGTGCCTGTAGTATCATATACGGTAGTTATAAAAAGTCCGCAAACCCGTGTTCAACATGCCAGATTTTTTTTAAAAAAAAATCAGACCAAGATGAATCAAATTCGTTCCCCACCTTTAATATAACATATAAGCTGTACAATTCAAATGAAAAACAAACTTAAACCTTTTAGGATGAAAAAAAAATAACAATACAAAATTTACACTAGCATAATGGTTGCGTAAGTGTGCACAACCTCTTATAGGTACGGATGTTCCTGTGTTCAGAATTAACCAATTGCATTCAAACTGATATCATTTTAGATTCCATTTGTATTGTTTTTCACTTTTGTATTTTTGGCTGATTCTTGCTTTTATATTGTGTTGCTAGAAAGGTTACCACAGATGATTCTGTATAAGCTACCAAGGATCTTTTTAGCAATAGCACTTAGACTTGTATACCGCTTTATAGTGCTTTACAGCCCTCTCTAAGCGGTTTACAGAGTCAGCCTCTGGTCCCCAATAATCTGGGTCCTCATTTTATTGACCTTGGAAGGATGCAAGGCTGAGTCAACCTGGAGCTGGTCAGAATTGAAGTGCTGCAAGTGGGCAGTCAGCCTGCAATGCTGCATTGTAACCACTGTGCCACCATGGGTCCTTTTTGATTGCAGGATAGAAATACGTTTAAGAAATAAAATAAGTTCTACTATTTTGAACATACTTATGAGAAAACCTTTCAGTGTTTGTTGCGTTGTTTCCCAATTTCAGGTTTTTCTAGAGGCAGTATTCCTGTTGGTTCCAGTCTACACTCTTTGCATAGAAGGCTGATGAACTAATTCAGTATTTTGTATTTTGCCACACGGGAAGTAGAGTGCCTTCCCTTGGCTGGAATTCACTCTTGATTTGAACAGTGTCCTAGGCCAGGCTGAAATGAGGTTGTGTAGTTTGTGGTTCAGAAGGTTTTGGGGACCTCAGTTCATCTGAGAATTCTGTGTAAACCCAAGTAAGCTATTAAGCCACCTTGTGGTTTGGTTTGGGCAGAACATGTAGGCACAGATTAATTGCTGCTTGTTAATTCTGAGTTAGGACAGTCAGTTCTTAATCACTCAATAGGGATGGGATTTGATCAATAGAATAAGTCTCAATTCACACAAATCTGCAGATGGCTGGAAATTCCAGGAATCTGCCCTAAAACATGTGGAAATTCAGAGAGACAAGAACTGAAAGGGGGTGTTTTTAAGAGTTGTTCAATGCCATTGGACACAGTTGCCTATATTGGGGGGTGGGGAAAGGAAGTGGGAGAAGGAGGAAAAGATGGAAGAGGAGGAGAGGGAAAAAGAGGAAGGAGAGGAAGAGATGGAGATAAGGAGGAAGAAGAGGACGGGAGGAAGAGGAAGAGGAGAGGAAGAGAAGATGGGAGGGAGGTAGAGGAGTTGCCTAGAACAACTGTTAACATTGAATAGTATTTTGTGGCTTTCGGGTGTCTGATGAATCCAAATTGCCATGTTTGACTCCAACTAATTTCCAATCTCTTTCCCATCATCCCCTTCAAGATCTCTTGACAAAGAGAATTCTTGGAAGCATCAAGAAGAGTTCTCTGTTAAAAAGTCCCCCAAAGTGACACATTCTCGGTGTCTGTTTCTCTTTTAGTAAATATCTCTCCTACTGATTCTAAGGGACCCATCTTCTGGAAAGGAAACGGGGGGTTTTACGAGAATGAAACAGGCAGCGTCTAAATCTGACCTATAAAGATGGTTTTATGTTGATGTTTTATGTTTGTGTTGGTTAGTGTTTGTCTTTAAAAAAAAAAAACTTTTGTTAAAAAAAGAAAAGAAAATGTGGCTACCAAAGTTTTGTCAGATGGAAATGTATTTTATTAAGGCTTATTCTGAAGGCTTAAGCCACTTCAAAAATGTAACTGCCATCTCTCTGGTGCCTTCAATATGATTTTAAAAGGAGGAATGAGTTCCCACGCTGCCTTAAATAACCAAAGGCCAGCCAGACTGTTGAGGATTCATGAGGATTTTATTATGGTCCACAGTAACAGGTAATTGCAACAAGTCATGCGTTCCCCACGAATTGGCTGAATGAAGACTAAAAATAAATTAAACTCTAAAGATGATACAATTTAGCCCCAAAGGGTCAGGACGTAGCTTCCAGACTGACATCACCTGGGTGACTTTAAGACTTGTGGACTTCAACTCCCAGAATTCCTCAGCCTGGGGAATTCTGGGAGTTGAAGTCCACAAGTCCTAAAGCTGCCAAGATTGGATACCCCAGGACGCCACGATACCGGATGCAGCTCAGGAGCGCTAACGGGTTCCTAGGCAAGAGCTGTTAACATGGAGACCTGGGATCTGATGCAGGAGATCCGCCTGGAGCCCAACGGAAGGACTCCGAAGCCTGGTCTTCACTCAGCTATGGGCTTCACCTGCTTGGCAGCTTCCAGCTGGGTCAGCATCTCATCCCACTGGACAAACTGTTTGGAAAGGAGGAGGGTCTGCAAAGAAATCTTTAAGGAAAAGAGGAGCTGAGAAAAGCTGAAAAAAACCTGGCTGGACAAATGCTGTCGAGGCTTTGAAAAAACCTTTTGTCAGGGAGTAAAAATTCTTCCAAAAACATCCCTGCTAATTAGAGGCGATAGACCGTGCTTTTCTTTGTTGTCAATGCTAATAAAATTAGACCCGGAAAATAATCTAAGAAACATTTTTATTTATAAAATAAGAAAACCTAACGAAGCTCCATGCCGGCAGCTTACTCAATCTCACACCAAAGGCATATAGAAAAGGACAAAAGAAAAATACAACGGAAGTATAAACTTTTTACACATGCGCAGTAAACTCAGACATCACAAGACTTTCTTATCTCATTACTATGGAGACAAGGTAACACAGTGCTAGCTAGCAGACACCTGCCTGCAAATATTAGCTTAGGAGAGCTTGACAGACAAACCAAAAAAATGCAGTGACATGCTCAGCCTAATGAAGAAAAGGATTAAGGAAGGCGCGATAGCATCTTCCAATACTTGAAGGGCTGTCACAGGAAAAAAAAAAGTGGGGGTATGTTTGTCAATCTATTCTCCAAAGCACCTGAGGGCAGAACAAGAAGTAATGGGTGAAAATTAATCAAGGAGACAAACAACGAGAAATAAGGAGAAGTTTCCCAACGGTGAGAATAATCAATCAGTGGAGTGGAAGTTGCCTCCAGAAGTTGTGGGTGCTTCAACACTGGAGATGTTTAAGAAGAGACTGGAGAAACTATTTATCCAGGATGGTTTGAGGTCTCCTGTCTTGGGCAGGGGGTTAGACTAGAAGACCTCCAAGGTCCCTTCCAGCCCTAGGAGTCTATGATTCTGTGAAATCAGAAGCAAGCAAATGAAACTCTCATTTGGACAACCCAAGAAACTCCCGTGTAGATGAAAGGCTTAAGGCAGCCAGAGGAAATCGTGATGCTTCTGACACAGGTAACCCCGAGGAAAGCTAAGCTAGTGAAACGGGGGCAGTTCCAGGTGAGCAGCACAGGATTACACGCTCCAAACTTGGTGAGAAAAAGGATATCATTTTGTTGTAATCTTCCAGAAGTAACCGGATGTTCTCGGTCACAGCTTCACACTGATCCTGCAGGATGAGAAGAGTTCAGTCCATCTTTCCTTGTCTGGGGTTGGGCATTTTAAGTGCTAAAATGCTGCAAATGCCCCATTCCACCCCACAGGCAGGGATATTTGTTTCTTAGTCTTGCAAACTGTTAAGATTTGGGATTAAAACAAAATATGGGAGATTCAGCACCATCACTTTAAAGACAGGACTTCATTGGCAGCATGTAGATAAATGGCAGAATTTCTCTGCTCTCAAGATGCTGGGAGACAGCTGCCAGTTGAGACAGATTTTAATTTCCTCAGGGAAATTTGTTATTAGCAACTTCTGAATCATAGGAAGTAACCTTTTAATGCCACCTCTTCCTGTCCTACAGTATGGGTTTCCTGATCTAGCCACAAGTTCTTTACTGTAATTTACTCTGTTTATCCAATTTCTTTAACCAGACTAGATCAAGACTTAGTGGCTGCATTCATATACCAAATGAAGAAGTTTAGTCAAGTTTTAAGTTTGGTTTTCTATTAATTTATGGTCCACCATACAGTGCAATGACCCCACCCCCCAAAATGAGGAAATTCACATAAATGCAGCCTGTCTGACTCTAACAGCTTCTGTGTTTGTCCAAACCTGCAAGAGGGCAGTTTCTATGGAGGTTGTCAGCCATCCAGGTCATGGTTGTCCCAAAGGTGTTTTTTTTTTTCAAGAGGCAACTGGACTTTCTGGTTTTCCTTTGAAGGCATTTCGCTTCTCATCCAAGAAGCTTCATCCGTTCTGAAAGAAGGGAAATGCTTCATTCAGAGCTGAAGAAGCTTCTGGGATGAGAAGCGAAACGCCTTCAAAGGGAAACCAGAAAGTCCAGTTGCCTCTTGAAAAAGGATCTTTGGGACAAGAAGGCAGTTGTGTGATTGAAGATGCAACTGCCATGCTTGCTTTTTCTTTTGACTTTCTACTGCACAGAGTTGGGACAAAACCCAGCACAATCTAATGAGTGATATTTGATTTTGGAGGTTTGCTCATAATGAAGGTGATGTGTCTGCTACAGACAGGTGGGGCCTCAGGTGGGAGTGGACACAGGCTTCTTGAACCGGAGGCGAGCTCTTAGAGCATTTTCCAACTCAGCGCTTACCTGTTGCTGAAGGTGTATTTGTGAAAGTCGCTGGAGCTTGGTGGCGTGATCAGAAGAAGCTGCAAGAGATTACAAACACAAAGCCAGGCTCTTGTTACGACTGTTCAAAATGGAAACAGGGGCCCCACCTCCCCCAAATGGCTCCTGGGGACTGTCCAGGAAACAGTTCGGCGTCTAAAAATCCCCCATTACCACCTGCTCCCTTCAAACTACAAAGAAAAGTTTTTGTAAAGCCAGGAAGCTGAATCGGTGCCCAGGAAGCCACCAACTCTCCACCACTAAGCGACTGCTGAACAAATGGTTGTACATTGAGGACTACCTATGTTTATGAATCATAATCAAGTGAGCAAATGATACTTTGGGAAAGTATGATAGCCACAGGCTTGGCATAAGGAACAGAATAACGGAGTTGGAGGGACCTTGGAGGTCTTCTAGTCCTACCCCCTGCACAGACAGGAGATCCTATACCATGTCAGACAAACAGTTATCCAATCTCCTTTTTTAGGAATTTCCAGTGTTGGAGCACCCACAACTTCTGGAGGCAAGTGTTCCACTGATGAACTGTTTTCACTGTCAGGAAATGTCTCCTAAGTTCCTTCTCTCCACGATTAGTTTTCATCCGTTGCTTCTTGTCCTGCCTCCTGGTGCTTTGGAGAATAAATTGACCCCCTCTTCTTGGTGGCAACCCCTCAAATATTGGAATGCTGCTATCATGCTTCATTAGACTAGACATACATAATTCCTGCAACCGTTCTTTGTTTTAGCCTCCAGTCCCCTAATCATCTTGGTTGCTCTTCTCTGCAGTCTTTCTAGAATCTCAACATCTTTCTTATGTCACGGTGACCAAGACTGGATGCAGTCTTCCAAGTGTGGTCTTATCAAGTGTTACTAAGCGGTAGTAACACTTCTTGTGATCTTGATTCCCTCAGAGATAAAGGACAGGGAGTCACTCACCTTTGATATGTGCACTGTCCAAATAGGGCTGCAGGCTCTTCACCTGCTCCAGAAGTGCTGCCTGCATCATAATGGACTGTTCTTCTGGTGGTGGGAAAAGCGTGACAAAAGTCAGGCAAAAACTATATTGCTGGTCCAGTAGCAACAGATCACGTGACCTGTGCCCTGAAGCAGCAGATTAACAAGCACTCATGATGTTCCCTAGCTGGGTAATAAAACGACTGCGAGAAAACCACGAAGCTCAGAGAGCACCCCACAATCCTTCTCTTCCTCCTCCTCCACTCTGCAAACCCACTCCCTCCTAGCATAGATGACGTTACCTAGTTAGGTCATGAAATGTCTGCAAGAAAACCACCCAGTTCAGGGAGCACCAAGGACCCCACAGATTAATAACTAATCAAATCTGGCTATCTAAAAACAAACCTTAAGATAACTTAAAACTAATCTGTTTAGATTTATGCACCACTGAAGAAGAATAGAATAACAGACCTGGAAGGGACCTTGGAGGTCTTCTAGTCCAACCACCTGCTAAGGCAGGAAACCCTACACCACTTCAGACAAAGGGTTATCCAACATCTTTTTAAAAACTTCCAGTGTTGTATGATCCAGTGTTGGAGGAACATAAGGATCATTGCCAGGTAAACGTGCACAGGATTAAGACCTAAAAACTGTGCTTGAAATATAGGATTCGGATCATTTCAATTTAAAAAGTGAATGACAAAAAGTCCTTGGTGGTGCAGGCTGATAAGGGCCTTGGTGGTGCAGGCTGATAATAGCCTAGCACTTAGTTCCAGCTGCCTGTAACTATTGCAGGCTCGAATCCCACCAGGCTCAAGGTTGACTCAGCCTTCCATCCTCTCGGGGTAGGTAAATTGAGGACCCAAGATTGTTGGGGGCAATAAGCTGACTTTGTAAAAATGCCTCTTAGTAATAAGCAGGCATATACAATGGAAGGAAGGCTATTGCTGAGCACACTGGGTTGTATCCCAGAAACTGTAAGTTGCCCTGAGTCTCCGGAGAAGGGCAGGATATAAATATGAATAAAAATAAAATAAATAAAATAAAATTCTAGTGCAAATCAGCATTTTATAAATTGAAAATCTATTGCTAAAAACCCAGAGTATAGGGGCCTGTAACAGATCTACCTGCCAATATGAACTGCAGCTTCATGGCATCTGGCACAGCCATTCGGTCAATGTATTGGGGATCCAGGTATTTTAGGATGTCTTCGACTTAGAGAAGGAACAACATAAAATAGAATTTGAATTTTAGAATGCAGCAATGCTAGAAACATATGGTGGATGCTTAAAAGGACAGTAACAAGCCTCGTGGATGCTTTTTCTTGGAATTGTCCTAAACCAGGGATTTCCAAACTTGGCAACTTCACATGGCTGACTGGGGAATTCTGGAAGTCCACAAGTCTTGAAGTTGCCAAGTTTGAAGAGCTCTGGCCCCTGTTCTAGATGAATAGGGTTGGCCAAGTATTAATGCTAAATTATTAACTGAGAGTTAATTATTCTTGCTGCCTTAAAACTTTTTACAATTTTTTAAACTTTTAACTCAAAATTTCAATTCTAACATTTTAATTGTTCATGTCCTGTTTCGTATTTTTTTTGTACCCTGCCCAGAGTCGCTCTTTGAGTGAGATGGTTGGTTCAGAAACATGAAATATATAAATAAATAAATGCTTTCAAACCAAAAGAAAAACACAATACTAAAAACCACCAGTTGGCATGCTCATATTTTCTCAATACCTTCTTCCAACTTTTCAAAATAGGGAAGATAACACCAGCATGCCCTCTGACACATTTAGGATTGCAGAGTTGGAAGATGCAAAATTGTAAAAGGCAGCCATGCATTTATTTGAGAAATTGTCTCAGTAATGAAAATGAACTGTAATCAATGCATTTCTATACTCTTTGCTCCCATTTCTGTATAATAATAAAGAGAATCCTACAACATTCACTTTATTTGTTAACATTACTAGGCAGCTCCACTACCAACAGATTGTGGGCCACAAACATGCTTAATTAAAACTCAAATCAAAAGGCTCCAAAAACCAATGTGATGAAAATTCATATTTATGAAAATTCATCTTTATGAAGGATGCATTACATTCAGGAAACAATCTGGTACCATCATCAGTTTAAATCAGGCTTCATCCACATCCAGCAGTTATGAGACCTCTTTTAAGACAGCTGATAGGACAAACCAGCATTTTGTACTGGAAAAAAAGAAAATCACTTACTTTTTTTGAAAAGAATTTTAACTCTCTCTCTTTTGCTTGCAATATTTCCCAAGGAGCCTTGAACTTTGCCTAAGCCATCTGCTATCTAGAAGGGAGGGAAAAAACCGTTATTTGCAACTGGAAAGAAAAAAAAAGCTGCATACAGGTTGGTTTGAAGCAGTGTTTTTCAAAGTTGGCAGCTTTAAGATGAGTGGACTTCAACTCCTAGAATTCCCCAGCCAGCATCTGTCCACCCAACTGCTTTAAACTGACTTTGAACCATACATGATAAATGGAAAAGTACTTTACTAAACACTGGACACTAGAGGGAACTAAAGATTACAACTAAAGGAGAAGAACTCAACTTAAAATTATGGAATGCAGCTGTTCTGACCCACTCTCCAAACATGACAAACCCTCTGAAGTGAACTCAAAGATTCCTTTAATAGGAGCCCCAGCAGCCCCAGCAAAAAGTTCCTCTCTCACCACAGGCTGATAAATAAAGGATAATTAGGACTGCAGAAAAACAATTACTAACAACCTGCCTTCAATCGTGGACCTGTATCCTGCACAAGTCAAAAAGAGGGCTGTGAAAATATCAACAGACCCCTCACATCCTGGACATAAACTGTTTCAATTCCTTCCAAGACGACGCTATAGAGCACTGCACACCAGAACAACTAGACACAAGGAGAGTTCTTCTCTCCAAATGCAATCACTCTGCTAAACAACTCATTCCCTCAACACTGTCCAACTATTTACGTCTGCACTACTATCACTATTAATCTTCTCATCTCTCCTTATCACCTATCCCCTCCCATTTGTGACTGTATGACTGTAACTTGGTTGCTTGTATCCTTACGATTTATATTGACTTGTTTCCTATTATGATTTGATCGCTTATTGTACCCTATGACTATCATTAAGTGTTGTACCTTATGATTCTTGACGAATGTATCTTTTCTTTTATGTACACTGAGAGTCTTTGTACCAAGACAAATTCCTTGTGTGTCCAATTACATTTGGCCAATAAAGAATTCTTTCTTTCTTTCTTTCTTTCTTTCTTTCTTTCTTTCTTTCTTTCTTTCTTTCTTTCTTTCTTTCCTTCCTTCCTTCCTTCCTTCCTTCCTTCCTTCCTTCCTCTATCTATCTATCTATCTATCCATCCATCCATCCATCCATCCATCCACCCACCTATCTAAATATATCTGGCAGGGAGATGAATAGTTGTCTGCCACATCTATTCATCTCCGCCCCCTCCTGCCTTTTATCCCCAGAACTAAGGTGGGGCTTCGCTAGCAGTGGTGGCTTTTCTGTCCCAAGGACCTGCCCATAGATTTCCACTGCTCTCCTCTCCTCTGCCTTCTGTGCATTTGTGTGTCAGGCACTGAACCCAGCTGTTCCTCCTCTTCCTCATCAGCCACCTCCAGACCTGGGGGCTGTTGACTCTCCATCTGAGGGCTGACAGGCGGCCCAGGCTCCGTCTGTCTGTCCCCCCCCTCCAGCTCCATTCCCTCTTCCCCCTCGGAGCTCTCAGGTTGCCTTGATGCTGGCCCTGACTCCCACGCATCCTCCTCCTCTTCCTCCTCCTCTGATTTGGCTACTGGAGTGGCCAGTGGCTGACAGGCCACAACAAAGCAAAATATTTTAACATTGGACATACCAAAGGATATTTTTGAACAATGGACCCAGAAGTTAATTGTAATAGTGTCTGCCTCGATAGACAGACTGTGTCTAAAAGATTTCATGAAAAAGGAACAAATTCTAATTGATGAAATTGAGAATGAACTGAAAGTGGGTTTAAAAATGAGGGGCCACCAGAATGACATGGGGAAAAAAAGTTACATCGGACATACCAAAGAAATTGGCTGGTGTCTTAATAATTAAAAGGGACACAGGTAGTCCTTGACTTACAACAGTTCATTTAGTTACAACAGCACTGAAAAAGTGATGTATGACCATTTTCCACCCTTACGACCATTGTTGCAGCATCCCCATGACCATGTGATCAAAATTCATGGCAAGTGGCTCAGATTTATGACGGTTATGTGATTCCTTTTTGTGACCTTCTGACAAGCAAAGTCAATGGGGAAGCCAAATTCACTTAACAAACAGGTTACTAATTTAAGACCTGCAGTGATTCACTTAACAGCTGTGGCAAGAAAGGTTGTAAACTGGGGCAAAACTCACTTAACCAATGTCTCACTTAACAACAGATATTTTGGGCTCAATTGTGGTCGTAAATCAAGGACTGCCTGTATTGTTGGGCTTTTTTCTTTTGAATTTCTTATCTGTTCGCCTTTTCCGCATCTTCTTTTTTCATCCTTCTTTTCCCCATCTCCATTAGTTTCTACTATTGTAATTATAATCTTTAATGTAATTATCACACACACCTACACCAGCACCACCTACTGGGCGCCTTTATTTCAACAAATGCAAGGAAAATAAATATATTATTCCAAAGGGGAGAATATTAGTCAAATTCAATCTCCCCCCCTGAAAAGCTCAAAAAGAAAACGGCCAGAAACAAGCTGGAAAAAAAAACCTGAAAAGAATTTGCACCCTATTCTCTGCCCAGGAAGCCTGGCAGCCGTTGTGCACAATGGGAACTGTTGTCCTTTTGTCAGAGGGGGAAATTGTGGGTTTTTTTTGGGGGGGGGGGAAGGAAATTCCTCGTTCACCGACAGGCCAGCTGTTCCCACGCTAGGCCTAGATGAGGAGAATGGGCAGCGGACCCCTTTCTGACGTTCCCCCAGTTACACGTGTCGTCGTGGGAACAGAGGCAGGAAACGTGTCAGTTAAAAAAAACAACCCCGCCCAAAATAAAAATAAAGGCAGCACCTCTCGCTTTCCTTGGCTGCCCCGCACCTCACAATACACTCCGGAGCCCAGCAGAGCCCAGCCAACGGCTGGCAGGGGATGATACCTGCCCCTCCTCCCCCCCGATGGAGGAGACGGCTTCTCCCAACCCTGGGACTTACTTTCCGGGGGGCTCCCGCGGATGCGACTCCGGCGGGGGCCCCGAACATCCGCTCTTCCAAGGCATCAAGGCGATTTTGCAGCTGCTGCACCTCATACACCGCCATCTTGGCTACAACCGTCAACCGGCACTGGGGAGCCAATCAGAAACTTCCGAGCGGGGCTGCCGCTCTAGGCCTCCGATGGCGTGCCTCTATGGTTCACCCCGCCTCAAAGGCAAGAGAGGGAGTAAATAGGGAGGGCCAATGCGAGAGGCTAGTCACCAGGTGTGGAGCTCTAGCCTTTCACAAATCTATGGCCACTCCTTCGGATGGTTGGATGGCCACGGCCCGGATGTTTCCCCTCCAGGAAGCCGGGAGCGACTCGGCGTTGCCATGGAGATGTGCGGAAGTGTCTCGATCGGCTTCTAGGCCCGAAGCCTCAGGAATCGCGTCCATTATCCCCAGCCAGAGGGGGTTGTTTCGCTGTCCGCGAGGGAGGCTTGCTGTCCTGGAAGTGGAATGGCAGCGGATCGAGTCTCCCCCTTGCTGCGGGATTGCGGCGGACTGCGGGGGGAGGAGGAGGAGGTCGTGGCCGCCATCTTGACCGGTTTGACCTCCATGGGCTGCGCTAAAAAGGACGTTGCTGGAAAGCGAGCCTGCTGCTAATGAAAGCCCAAGCCTTCATCGCTACTTCGTCAATAGAAGTTTTTTTTTTGAAGAAGAGATTGGACAACCGTTTGTCTCAAATTGTATATAACTGTTTTAGCAGGAGGTTGGACTAGATGACCTCCAAGGTCACCTTCAAACTTTGTCCTATGGTTCTGAAAGGGTATCCTGCTTCAGCAGGGGGTTGGGCTGAATGACCTCCAAGGTCCCTTTCCAGCTCTATTCTGATGAATTGATTGTTGAGGGACAGAATGAAAGCTGCAGATCCAACCTGCCCATTGCTTGGAAAGATTTGATCATGAGAACACAACTCTGGGCAACTCACATGGACTATAAAAGCTGAAAAAACCCACCCTGGATGCCTCAGCCTCCTCCGCCAGGACCATCCCAATGGAGCTTCAATGGCAGAATACGGGCCCTCAGCAGAAGAGGGGGAGGTTGTCCAAGCCTCCCACCCCCATTGTCTAGAGAACTTGGCTTTGATCTCCAAGCTCCCCCAAATCTCTTTTGCACCTGCACAAAAATTGGTTGGTTCATTCTGGAGCATCCCCATCCCTCCAGACTATAGGAAGCCTCCCGCTCCAGATTAAAATATTCATTATTCTTAATATTAAAGAGGCAGGATAGAATATTTCCCCAAAGGAGAAATGGAGAAAAATCTTAACAAAGGCAGAAAGCACCCCACAGTCTTCCTGGCATAGGAAAACAGCTTCAAAGTAAGAAACTTGAAAAGGTTGGCCTTTAGGAATGCAGATTTTGTTTTCTATCCACTCACTCATCTATTTTGTCAGCCACTCCAGAAATATTCTGCTGTCACTGAAATTTCTGGAAACTAAATAAACAGAGACCTTCTTTCTATACGGCCTGCCTCCATTTTATTTCCAGCGTCTCTCCTGGCTTGTAACCAAACTGGGTTTTTCTTCCAACAAGACCAAGATCTTGGGAGCAATTGGCTGCATCTTCCTTGGTTGCCGAAGCAACTAATTTTTGGAGAGAGTGCCTTGAATGTTCACATTAATCTACTGATCATTTAGCCAACATGCTAAATTTCAATTCACAATTTAAATTTTAGTAGAGTGTGCAATGGATGCTACTCGATCATTAACTAACCCAGTTAATTTGTTGCTGGTCAACACAGGAAGGGGGATAAATTTATTTGTTTATTTATATCCCACTTTTATTACTGTTCTCAATAACTCAGGCTGGCAAATATAGCTGATACTCCTTCCTCCTCCGATTTTTCCCACAACAATCACCTGGTAAGGTGAATTGAGTTTGAGAGAGAGGGGCACTGGCCCAAAGTCACTCAGCTGGCTCTCATGGCCAAGGCAGGACTAGAACTCACCATCTCCTGGTGATTGAACCAATCACTTAGCCAGCTCTCATGCCTAAGGCAGGACTAGAACTCACTGTCTCCTGGTGATTTACTCCAAGTCACCTAGCCAGCTCTCATGCCTCAGGTGAGACTAGAACTCACCATCTTCTGGTGATTGAACCAGTCACCCAGGGAGCTCTCATGCCTAAAGGCAGGACTAGAACTCCCCATCGCTTGGTTTCTAGCGTGGTGCCTTAATCCCTAGCCCAAACTGGCTCTGAGCTTGCAGATTAAAAGACCTGCAGTTGTAAATCAGCTTCAGAAAATATACATTTGTCTAAGAGGCTCCTGCCTTTTGCTCCTTCTCAAATACCGGGCGGCCCATGCCAGGGGCAGCTACTTAGCACGCAACCTTGTCACTGAATATGAGTTATTTTTAATTTGCGCCCTCAGGAAGCCAGCTGAAGTCAGCAGGTCCTATCAATACTGGTCCACTTACAGCGCCAGGTGGTGTAATGAAAATCCGATGGGAGGATTGGCGGGAGTAAATAAGTATGCCATTAAAATGAGAAAATCAAATCCCGGGACAGGTCTTTTCTCTCTTTCATTGATTCCTTTTATTACGGAAGTATTGCAGCTAAATAACATTAGTGTGAATCATTTCGATAGTGTTTTCCACAGATTGCACGTCAATAACCCAATTGCAGCCTCGCCGTGTAAATTCATGGGTGTTCAGGATGCGGTGTTGGTCCTTTTGAGTTGACCTTCCCTGCTGTACTGAGGGGAAAGGAAGAGCTATGGCGGATGGGTCTGGATTTGCTTGCCTGTTTGTTTGTTTGTTTATGTGATCCTCCGTCCGTCTATCTATGTCTGTCTGTGTCTGTCTGTCTGTCTGTCTGTCTGTCTATCTATCTATCTATCTATCTATCTATCTCCATCTGTATCATCATCTCTCTATCTATCTATCTATCTATCTATCTATCTATCTATCTATCTATCTATCATATCTCCATCTCTATCATCATTATCTATCTATCTATCTATCTATCTATCCATCCCTCTATGTATCTACTATATTTATTGTATCTATCTATCTATCTATCTATCTATCTATCTATATCTATTCTATCTATCATATCTCTATCTCTATCATCATCTATATCTCTATATCTCTATACTTTCTCTCTCATCTATCAATATCTATATCTATCTACCTACCTATCTCATCTGCCTGCCTATGTGTCTTTCTGTCTATCATGTACAAATACCGTCCGTCCATCCATCCATCCATCCATCCATCCATCCATCCATCCATCCATCCATCTACCTATCTATCATGAGTCTCAAACTCAAGGCCCGGGGGCTAGATCTGGCCCTTGGGGCCAGCCTAGAAATATCAAAGGACCAACCCGTGGCGCCTCTGCTGACCAAAATGGGGTGCCTGTGCCCCCGCCCCCCCCGGCAGCCCATTTTTAGCCTCCACGGCCTCCTGCAGCACTCTGCAGTTTGGGTGTCCGTCCTGCTGGCCCGCGGAGGAGAGCTCCAATGCTGAACCGGCCCTCAAAGAAATCCAGTTTGACACCCCTGATCCAACAGCTTTGTATTCCCTCTTCATTGAACTCTCTGATGGGCTCGGAGAGTGTGACTGTCCCTAAGTTGGGATTAGAACTCACCCTCTCCCAGCGATTGGCCCAAAGTCACCCAAGCAGTTTTCATGCCTAGAACAAAAAAAACCAGAAAACAAAATGCAAGCTGAATGGACAAGACCTTGAAGACGACTCTCATTCTGTCAAGGACCTTGGAGTGTTCATCTCTGATGATCTAAGTGCCAGAGCCCACTGTAACTACATAGCCAAAAAGGCATTAAGAGTTGTTAACCTAATCCTATGAAGCTTTTGCTCCAGTAATATTGCGCTACTAACTAGAGCATACAAAACATTTGCTAGACCAATACTCGAATACAGCTCATCTGTCTGGAACCCGCACTACATATCAGATATTAATACAGTCGAGAAAGTCCAGAAATATTTCATGAGAAGCGTTCTCCACTCCTCTACTCATTGCAGAATACCTTATGCCACCAGACGTGAAATGTTAGGCTTAGACAACCTAGACCTACGCCACCTTCAGTCCAACCTAAGTATAGTACATAAAATTATCTATTGCAATGTCCTACTTGTCAATGAATACTTCGGCTTCAACCATAACAATACAAGAGCTCACAATAGATACAAACTCAAGGTAAACTGCACCAAACTCGATTGCAGGAAATACGACTTCAGCAACAGAGTGGTCAATGTCTGGAATACTCTGCCTGACTCTGTGGTTTCTTCCCCAAACCCCAAAAACTTTAACCTTAGACTGTCGAATGTTGACCTCATTGATCTCACTGGCCTCACCCCTTTCCTAAGAGGTCTGTAGGGACGTGCATAAGAGCACCAATGTGCCTACCATCCCTGACCAGGGGTGGGTTTCAAATTTCTTAACAACCGGTTCTGTGGGCATGGCTTAATTTGTGGGTGTGGCTTGGTGGTCATGTGATGGTGGTCATGGCTTGTATGTAAATATTATAAATATTTATGTAAATACTGATTTTTTTTAATTTAAAAAACAGCAACTTTTACCCAAAATCAGGCAAAGCAGGTAGGCAGATTGATTTGCTCACAGAATCACAGATTCACTCAGAGATCTACCTTTCTGCCATCTGCTGCCTGAGTCTGCACTGAAAAACAGAAGCTTCAGTCCTAAGGAAGGTTCAGCTCTGCTTTGAGATTAGCTAGAAAGCAAGAAATCCAACGATTTGCTGCTTTCTAGCTAATCTAAATCTCCCAGCACAGCAGAACAGCTGATGGTCGGGGGGGTGGAAGGAAAAATAGCAATTTACCAAACTCAAGGAAGTTTGATGGTGTGTATATGCCAGGTTAGGAGTGAGTGGGCAGGGAGGGATGGGGAGGGGCGGGGCCAGCTAGTGGCGCCATTTGCCGGTTCTCCGAACTGTGCAGAATTGTAACAATCGGTTCTACAGAACCGGTCCGACCAGGTAGAATCTCACCCCTGTCCCTGTCCTAATGTTTCTTTTTATTCGTATCCATTTCATGTATTCATAATCAGGTTTATACTTATACTTGTTATCTAATACTTGCTTGACAAATAATTAACAATAAATAAAACTCATAGACACCTGGTGAGTTGCCCAAAGTCACTTTATTGATATATTTTTTTAATTACATTTATATGCCGCCCTTCTCCGAAGACTCAGGGTGGCTTACAATTTTTGGGATACAACCCAATGCACTCAGCAATAGTCTTCCTTCCATTGTATATGCCTGCATTTTTACAAAGTCAGCTTGTTGCCCCCAACAATCTTGGGTCCTCAATTTACCTACCCCGAGAGGATGGAAGGCTGAGTCATCCTTGAGCCTGGTGGGATTCGAGCCTGCACTAACTGCAGGCAGCTGGATCTTAAGTGCTAGGCATTTAACAGCCTGCACCACCAGGCTCTTGATTTTAAATGTTTAAATTTTATTGGGTTTTAATCTTTATTGGGCTTAGTTCACTTGGTTTAATGTATTTTTAATTAATTGTATTGCTATTGTTTTTTGTAAGCCGCCCTGAGCCCTTAGGGAGAGAGGGCGGCATATAAGTCCAATAAAACTAAACTAAACTAAACTCAGATTGCTTTCACGGCTTGTTCAACAATCTTGGTAGCTGCAAAATTGACTGTTTTGTTCAGTTTTGTCCTATGTATACAGTCCAAAGCACACACTCTGCTAGAGAGAAGTTCCCTGAGGTTGGGGAAGTTTGGAAGACCAAACCTCTGCTCCATTGATTGGATCCTGCAACATTATCCTGGGACATGAAGATTTGAAAGCAGTAGCCACCTTAATGTATTCCCCCCCCACAATTTCTGGCTAATGGTTTTCAGGAGTCCTTCTTTCAAAAGGCAATGTGTTTTATTTTACTTCCCACCCCCCGCAAAAATGAGAAAACCAAGCCAGCTCTCCTTAGAAATTGCTCTCCCCAGTTGTTTTCTGAGAATCGGTTGGAGCTGGGTGGTGTACTAATGGAATAACTTAATTATTAATAGAAAAGCAAATAAATATAAGCCCTGGGCTGCTGTCCAAAGCCCCCTCCGGGGTCTCGGGTGGGTTAAATTACCTTTGGTCTTTCCTAGTGTTGCAGAGATGAACTCTGAGCTTCTTTGATTTAACTTACAAGCGTTGGTTATGAGCCACTTGATGGGCTTTCCCTCTTTGTGCTGGAAGAAACGACAAGATTTGCTCTCCTGCTTTCAAGGGGAAAGCAAATTTAACTTTAACTTATTTGTTAAAACTTACTAGCTGCCTTTCTTGCTGTGGAGTGACTCTGGACAGCTCACAACGTCATAGTAAAACAATACAAAGCAATTAGTGACAGAAGAAACTATTTATAAATTAGGAGCGAATGGTGGAATCCTGGGTGCTCCCTGAGCTTGGTGATTTTCTTGCAGACATTTCATGACCCAACTAGGTGACCTCATCAGTGCTAGAAGGGAGTGAGGTTTGCAGTGAGGAAGAGGAGAAGGAAGAGGAGCAATCTGGGGCTCTTAGTGCTCTCTGAGCTTGGTAGTTTTTGCAGATGTTTCATGACCCAACTAGGTAACATCATCAGTGCTTAGAAGTTGGAAGAGGAGGAGGAGGAGGAAGAAGAAAAGAAGAAGAAGAAGAAGAAGAAGAAGAAGAGGAAGAGGAAGAGGAAGAGGAAGAGGAAGAGGAAGAGGAAGAGGAGGAGGAGGAGGAGGAGGAGGAGGCGGCTGAGGGGTCCTTGGTGCTATCTGGGCTTGGTTGTTTTCCTGCACACATTTCATGATCCAACTAGGTAACATCATCAGTGCTATAAGGGGGTTTGGAGAGGAAGAGGAGGAGGACTCCTGAGAGGGCTTTGGGCAGCAGCCCAGATTTCATATTTTCTATTAATAATTAATTTATTTGATTTATACACCACCCAGCTCCTGCTACTGCTCCCCGCGAAGCTCACGCCCTTCTAGCACTGATGATGTTACCTACTTTGGTAATGAAACGCCTACAAGCAAATTACCAAGCTCAGAGAGCACCAAGGACACCATAAATCGGAGCGTTAAAAAAACACTACGCATTCAAATTCAAACACGGAACGAACTAGCCATCCTTGTCTTTTGCAAAGGGACAAATTCTTGCTGGTTGAACAAATGGGATTTAGGCCTGGAGAACAAAACAGTGGCGAGGCTGAATCTTTCCAGTCCTTTCTCTATGACACAAACAAATTTCCTTCCGTGCCCCTGAAAACATATTCTCTCTGTCTCTTACTTTGTCATGCTGTCTTTCTGTCTCGAGTCTCCATTGATTTGCTCAGCAGCTATCCGTCTCATCCAGCTGGCCCTGGAATCTGGGTGAAGTGTCCATATATCTTGGCTTATCCTTTAGCCTGCACTTATCTGGTTATCTACTCTGGCTATCTGTCTGTTTGCGGGAGCTGTCGAGTAATTTAACTCCCGCATCCATCACCCCAAAAGGCTGGCCTGGAATATTTATTGACTTTTGCCCCTCTTGCTGGATGGCAAATGAAAATGTAGAATAAAGTCTATTTGGTTTGCAAGGTGCAGAAAATCAGCATTGGGAAGTATTTATTTTTTTGCAAACCAAATCAAAAGCACAAGCCTTGAAAAAAAAAATCAAAATCTATGAAGATTTTTGTAGAAATCCGTACAGTAGGTTTGGTTGTGATCCAGGGAAGAAATCTTGTAAGTATATCAACAACACAGGTACAGATACGGATTTATATCAGCAATACAGATACAGATTAACAGAGTTAGAAGGGATCTTGGAGGTCATCTAGTCCAACCCCTCACCCAAGCAGGGGACCCTACACCATTTCTGACAAATGGCAATCCAGTCTCTTCTTGAAAGTTTATTTTATTTATTTATTTGGTCTTATATGCCACCCTATCTCCCTGGGGACTCAGGGTGGCTCACATCATAAAAAACATACAGTAACAAATTTTAAAAAGTTAAAAAAATTATTAAAGCAATAGGACCAAATAGGACCAAATAATAATAGGACCAATAGGACCAAATAATTCCAGTGATGAAGCTTCCACAATTTCTGAAGGCAACTTCTGTTCCTCACTCTTGTTCATCCTTCCTTGTCTCCTCCCTTTGCCTTCTCTTCCTCAGGGCCTGTCTGCCTGGTCCTTCTCCCTAGACTAGCCAGGCCCAGTTCCTGCAACCGTTCTTCATATGTTTTAGCCTCCAGTCCCCTCATCATCTCAGTTGCTCTTCTCTGCACTTTTTCTAGAGTCTCAACATCTTTTTTATAGTGTGGTGACCAAAACTGGATGCAGTACTCTAGGTGTGGTCTTACTAAGGCTTTATAGAGTGGTATTAGTACCTCACTTGATCTCAATTGTATTCCTCTGTTAATGCAATTTAGGATTGCATTGGCTTTTTTGGCTGCTGCTGCACATGGCTGGCTCCTATTTAGCTGGTTGTCCACTAAGACTCTGAGATCCCTCTCACAGTTACTGCTTTTAAGCCTGATTTCACCCAGTCTATATGTGTACGTTTGGTTTTTCTTGTCTAAGTGTCTACTTTTCTCTACATTGAATTTCATTTTGTTTTTGAACTTTTGAATTTCAACAAGGAGCAGGAAGTGTCATAATTCAAAACATTCTTGCTGTTTCAAAGGAAGGAAGGAAGGAAGGAAGGAAGGAAGGAAGGAAGGAAGGAAGGAAGGAAGGAAAGAAGAAGAAGGAAGGAAGGAAGGAAGGAAGGAAGGAAGGAAGGAAGGAAGGAAGCTTCATATTAAATGTGCTAAAAGTACTGGATTCTTTGTTGTTTTGAGGTCTGGTCACAGAATGAAGCATTTGCTGTAGGTCCAACATTTATTTATTTATTTATTTCATTAGTCAGTTGCTTACAAGATAATAGGTATAAGTATAAATATAGTTAAAAATACATGGATACATGTAAGAAAAATAAAAGAAACAATAGGACAGGGATGATAGGCACGTTGGTGCACTTATGCCCCCCAGACCTCTTAGGAAAGGGGTGAGGTCAATAGTAGACAGTCTAAGGTTAAAGTTTTGGGGGTTTGGGGAAGAAACCACAGAGTCAGGTAGAGTATTCCAGACATTGACCACTCTGTTGCTGAAGTTGTATTTCCTGCAATCAAGTTTGGTGCGGTTTACCTTGAGTTTGTATCTATTGTGAGCTCTTGTGTTGTTATGGTTGAAGCCAAAGTATTCATTGACAAGTAGGACATTGCAATAGATAATTTTATGTACTATACTTAGATCAGACCGAAGACGGCGTAGTTCTAGGTTTTCTAGGTCTCGAATTTCGAGTCTGGTGGCATAAGGTATTCTGCAACGCCTAGAGGAGTGGAGAACTCTTCTTGTGAAACATTTCTAGACTTTCTCAACTGTGTTAATATCGGATACATAATGTGGGTTCCAGACTGGACATCTCCTGCTTATGTTAGAACCGTAAATTGGAGACCTAATGGAATTAATGTGAACCAGAACTCAAGATATCGCCCCCAAAAATAACTAATACAATCCTTGGTTGTATAAACAGAAGCATAGAATAAAAAAATTACGTGAAGTATTTGTACCACTTTATAAATCCTTAGTAAGGCCACACCTGGAATACTGCATCCAGTTTTGGTCACCATAATACAAAAAAGATGTTGAGACTCTAGAAAGAGTGCAGAGAAGAGCAACCAGGATGATTAGGGGACTGGAGACTAAAACATACGAAGAACAGTTGCAGGAATTGGGCATGGCTAGTCTAGGGAAGAGAAGGACCAGGGGAGACAGGAGAGCAGCCTTCCAATATTTGAGGGGCTGCCCCAGAGAGGAGGGAGGGGTCAAGCTATTTCCCAAGGCACCAGAAGGCAAGACAAGAAACAATGGATGGAAACGAATCAAGGAGAGAAGCAACCTAGAACTAAAGATATAATGCTTTTTTCACAGTGGGAACATATCAATCAGTGGAAGGAGTTGCCTTCAGAAGTTTTGGGTGCTCCATCACTGGAGCCTATGGAGTCCTCCAGGCCATGGTTGTCCCAAAGGTGCTTCTTCAGGAGACTCCTGGACGTTCTGGTTTTTCTTTGAAGATAGTTCGCTTCTCATCCAAGAAGCTTCATCCGTTCTGCAAGAAGGGAAATGCTTCATTCAGAGCTGAAGAAGCTTCTGGGATGAGAAGTGAAACGCCTTCAAAGAAAAACCAGGAAAGTCCAGTTATTGTTATGTATGCAGGTTTGAATGTCATTGGTTTAGTTTGAACTGTTCTTGTAAAATGTCAGAAATGATTGGTTTAAAAAGTGCGGGAAAACCCTGCACTCTGATTGGCTGGCAACTGCGGCTGCTGGCTATAAGTAGCAGCCACAGACCAGCCAAATCGGGTCTGTTATGAGCTGTAGTCACTAATAAACTCTTCACTGAAGCACTCCGCGTCTGACTCTTCATGCAAATCTAACAGTTATCTCCTGAAAAAGCTCCACCACTGGGGTTTTTTAAGGTGAGACTGGACAGCCATGTGTCCAGAATGATTTAGGGTCTCCTGCCTGAGCCGGGGGTTGGACTAGAAGACCTCCAAGGTCCCTTCCAACACTGTTATTCTATATTCTTTCTATATGCTAATCTTGATTAATTGTATCAATGTGTTTCTACTGCTGAGCCTGATGTAGAAACCCAGTTCATTTGATGGATTTGTGAGCTGAAGTGCCACATCAGCCTGGAGAACTAATTTATCCATCAGCCAAGCTATAAGCAGGTGGGGGGAATGCAACTAAAGAGTTTAGAACAGAATTTAAAATAACAGAAGTTGGAAGGGACCTTGGAGGTCTTCTAGCCCAACCCTCTGCTTAGGCAGGAAACCCTACATTACTTCAGACAAATGGCTGTCCAACTTCTTCTTAACAACTTCCAGTGTTGGAGCATTTACAACTTCTGGAGGCAAGTTGTTCCACTGATTAGTTGTTCTCATTATTACGAAATTTCTCCTTAGTTCTAAGTTGCTTCTCTCCTTGACTAGTTTCCATCTGTTGCTTCTTGTCCCGCCCTCTGGGGCTTTGCAGAATAGCTTGACTCCCTCTTCTTTGGGGCAGCCCCTCAGACATCAGAACACTGCTATCATGTCACCTCTGGTTCTTCTTTTCATTAATTAAACATACCCTATTCCAGCAATCGTTCTTTGTACGTTTTAGCCTCCAGTCTCCTGTTGCTCTTCTCTGCACTCTTTCCAGAGTCTCAACATCTTTTTTTACATCGTGGTGACCAAAACTGGATGGACTATTCCATGTGTGGCCTTACCAAGGCATTACACTTAGTTGTATGGATTATTCTGTTTCAGATTTGATGCTCTCTTGCATAAATTGGTACCAAACTGCCTGTTCCCCATTTATTTCGCTAGAGGTCACATTTCTCCCTCCTTTGCTTGATGGGACTAAATGAACCCCTCCTGGCAGGGAAAGGAATTGGGATGCAGAATTCAAAGCAGCTCAATTAACCCATTCATTAAGGGTCTTTAGATGTTCAGATAAGATTCTTGGGTGCTGCCAGTTCCTCCTACACCAATAAAAAAAATTTTGGGACGTCTTTGCTTTATTTTTGTGAAGTTGTCATTTCTGGGTGTTTTTTAATCTTCCATTTATTGAGAGTCTGTTCTTCTACAACTGTGATGACAATAGATAGATGAAGAGAGATAGATACAGTAGATATGATAGATAGATAGATATGATAGATAGATAGAGATAGAGATAGATACAGTAGATATGATAGATAGATAGACAGACAGATAGATAGATAGAGATAGAGATAGATACAGTAGATATGATAGATAGATAGATAGATAGATAGATAGATAGATAGATAGAGATAGAGATAGATACAGTAGATATGATGAATGATAGATAGATAGAATAGAGAAGAAGAAAGATACATACAGAGATATGATAGATGAATGATAGATAGATGGAATGAGAAGAGATGATACAAGTACGTGATATGATGAATAGATAGGAAGTAAGAATGGATAGATGGATAGATAGAAGAAAGAATGAAGCAGAAATATATGATAGATGATAGATAGAAAGAAAGATAGAGAAGATGGAAATGCATGGATATATGATAGATAAACGAACAGACGAATGGAAATAGAAGATGAAGAGAATAGATACGAAAGTAGAGATAGATAGATAGATGAATGAATGAATGAAGATAAGAATGGAAATACGATGGAAATATGATGAATAGATAGATGGAATGAATGATAGACGAATGAATAGAGAAATAGGAGGAATGAATGCAGTAGATGATAGATGAATGATGAATACGGATGAAAGATAGAATGGATGACGAAGTAAATATATGATGGAGCCGAATGACAGACAGATAGATGGAATGACAATAGAATAAGAATACAGCCGAATACCAATGGTGGAATAGATAGATAGGATGAATATGATAGATGGATGAATGGATGGATGAATGATGATGGATGGATGGGGGCAGTACTTAGACACCAACGTTCTGATACAGCTTTTATTTCTCCATAGAGCTACGGGAAAAAGAACTGCTTGCAGAAGAAACTACCGCAGCCTTTATAGCTGGCTGCTCAGATTGTGTGGTACGATCGTTGAATTTCCCACCTCCGGGGAATCTTCCAATCACGCGTAAGTATGCTAATACCTAACAGATAGATAGATAGATAGATAGATAGATAGATAGATGATATAGATGATGATGATAGAGATAGATATAGATAGATAGAATGAATAGAATTATTTATTGGCCAAGTGTGCTTGGACACAAGAATCTGTCTCAGTGCAAATGCTCTCAGTGTACATAAAAGAAAAGGTACATTCATCAAGAGTCAAGAATCATCAGGGACGACACTTAATGAGAGTCATGGGGTACAACAACAATTGATAATTTCATTTATGTGGAAATATACAGTAAAAGAAGAAGTATCTGGGGAATAAAGAAGAGGAAAGGCAGAGTGTCAAATACAGGCCATCTTCGACTTACAACCTTTCTTTTAGTGACTGTTCGAAGTTATGATGGCACTGGAAAAAGCGACTTATGACCGTTTTTCACAGTTATGACCATTTGCAGCATCTCCGCGGTCATGTGATCAAAAATCAGATGCTTGGCAACGGATTCATATTTATGATGCTACGTGATCCCTCTTTGCAACCTTCTGACAAGCAATGTCCATGGGGAAGATTGTCTTAATAACTGCAATGCTTCATTTAACAACAGCGGCAAGAAAGCTCGTAAAACAGGGCAAAACTCACTTAACAACTGTAGCAACAGAAGTTTTGGGTTCAATTGTGGTCATAAGTCAAGGACTACCTGTATTTACGATGGATGCAGTGACCTGGCACCCCCTTTGACCAGCAGAGTCAATGGGGAAGCCAGATTCACTTAAGGACTGTGTTACTAACTTAAACACTGCAGTGATTCACTTAACTCCTGGGGCGGAAAAGGTGGGAGAACAGGATGAAATTCACTTAACAGCTGTCTTGCTGAATTGCAGAAATTTGGGGCTCATTTGTCGTAAGTTGAGGACTAGCTGTAGACCCCAGATTTGTTGTTCTGGAGGGGCCATTCTGGGAGTTTAGATCTAGTTTCTCTCTCTGTATTTTATTTTCCCAGTTGGGGACATGGCTCTGAGGTTTGCCCCCAATGCAGGGGTGGGATTCTACCTGGTCGGACTGGTTCTATAGAACCGGTTGTTATGGTTCTGCGCAGTTTGGAGAATTGGCAAATCGTGTCACTGGCTGGCCCTGCCCCTCCCCTCCCCTCCCCCCACTCACTCCTTACTTGGCATGCGAGCCGCCTGCGCTATTTTTCCTCCCCCCCGACCATCAGCTGTTCTGCTGTGCCAGGAGATTTAGATTAGCTAGAAAGCAGGATATGGTTGGATTTCTTGCTTTCTAGCTAATCTCAAAGCAGAGCTGAGCCTTCCTTAGGACTGAAGCTTCTATTTTTCAGTGCAGACTCAGGTAGCAGATGGCAGAAAGGTAGATCTCTGAGTGAATCTATGATTCTGTGAGCAACTCAATCTGCCTGCCTGCTTTGCCTGATTTTGGGTAAAAGTTGCTCTTTTTTTAAAATAAAAAATTCAATATTTACATACATGATGTGTTGTGAGTTAATTTTGTTGAGTTTGCTTGCTAGCAAATTTTATGTGACAGACTCAGGCAGCAGATGGCAGAAAGATAGATCTCTGAGTGAATCTGTGATCCCAACTCGACTATTGCAATGGCCTCTACATGGGACCTCCCTTGCGGACCACCCAGAGGTTGCAGCTGGTGCAAAATGCGGCCGTACAGGTAGTGATGGGGGTGTCCCGATACTCCCATATTACACCCCTCCTGCGCGGCCTGCATTGGCTGCCGGTTGCCTTCCGGGTGAGATTCAAGGTGTTGGTGACAACTTATAAAGTCCTACATGGCTTGGGTCCGGGGTACTTGCGGGAGCGTTTCCTGCCGGCATCGCATTCCGATTGCCTGGTACACTCCCATAGACAGGGCCTCCTTGGGATACCATCGACTAGACATTGTCGGTTGATGGTGCCCAGGGATAGGGCCTTCTCTGTGGGAGCGCCCACCCTTTGGAACCAACTCCCCTTGGGCCTTCGTTTGGCCCCTGATCTCTGTTCCTTCTGCCATGACCTCAAGACCTGGCTCTTCGAACAGGCCGGTCTGGACTAACTGAGGGGGGTGGGTTTGTTCTTAGTGATTTTAAATTTTAATTGATTTTTATTGTTAGGCTTGTATTTAGTTTAATTCTTTTTTATTGTAAATTTGTATGGTTTTTATTTTGTTAGCCACCCTGAGTCCTTAGGGAGAGAGGGCGGCATACAAGTCTAATAAATAATAATAATAATAATAATAATAATAATAATTATTATTATTATCCTGTGAGTAACTCAATCTGCCTGCCTGCTTTGTCTGATTTGGGGTAAAAGTTGCTTTTTTTAAAATAAAAAATTCTATATTTACATAAATATTTATAACATTTACATACAAGCCACGCCCATCATCACATGACCACCAAGCCATGCCAGTCAGCAAGCTACACCCACCCAGTCACATGACCACCAAGCCACACCCACAAATTAGGCCATGCCCATAGAACCGGTTGTTAAGAAATTTGAATCCCACCCCTGACCCAATGCCATAATCTCACAGCATTTTGCAAAATAGCTTCTATTGCCTTTGTTTGTTCATTTTCAGAAGTGATGGAAAGATTTCAAAGCAGACCAGAGGAACAGTTTTAAAGTAAACTACATCACACATTAAAATATTGGTACTCCTTAAACTTATGAGCACCACCGGACCAGAACTTCTATTGCCAAGCAAGGCAGGTGTTAAGTAAATCGTACCCAATTTTCCAACAAAATTTTTTTGGCCATGGTTGTTCAGTGAATCACTGCAGTCATTAAGCAAATCATGCAGTCGTTAAATGAATCTGGCTCCCCCATTGACGTTGCTTGCTGGAAGTTTGGCTTTGCCAAAAGTGCCCAGATTTTGACCATGGGGATGTGACATCGGTTGTAAGTGCGAGGACCGGTTGCAAGTCCCTTTTCTCAGGGCTGTTGTAACTTCGAACGGTCGCTAAACAGACGCTTGTAAGTGGAGAATTGCCTGGATGTGGTTGCTGAAAGTTGTCAGCAACCGGAGGACACACAAAACAATTTGTATAATAAGAGCTCCAGACAGGCATGAGAATGATTGGAGTGTGTTGCCCCCAAAAATGTAAGGCTGGGCTGCTCTTTTCGGAGGTTGGTTTTCCTTGATGGATTGATTTGATTTTTATCCCACCTTTATTATCGCTGGTTTCTTTTTTCACTCCAAACTGATTTTTAGTTTTTTTAATTCAATTCAATTATTTTATTTTATTTATTTTATTTTACTATTCCATTCCATTTTGTATTCTATTCTATTCCTATTCTATTCTATTCTATATTCTATATTCTATTCTGTTCTGTTCAATATTCTATTCTATTCTATTCTATTCTATTCTATATTCTATTCCTATTCCATTCCATTCCATTCTTTCTTTCTATTCTTCCATTCCATTCCATTCCATATTCTATTCTGTTCTATATTCTACTTTATTCTATATTCTATTCTATTCTATATTCTGTTCTATTCTGTTCTATTCTGTTCTATTCTATTCTATTCTATTGCTTATTCTATTCTATTTTTATTCTATTCTTCCATTCCATTCCATTCCATTCCATATTCCATTCTGTTCTATATTCTACTTTATTCTATATTCTATTGGATTCTATTCTATTCCTTATTCTATTCTATTCTATTCTATTCCTATTCTATTCTATTCTATTCTTTTAATTTGATTTCGTATTTCTCCACTGCCCCTTTCCTCACACTCTGCTCGGCGTAGAGTAGAATAACTAAAATTAACATCTTATTGTTAGAATAATTGTACCAAACCACCTGTTTCCCTCAGAATTAATCTAAGATTAACAAGTTTTGGAATCATAAAAATAACCTCGGAACATATTCTCTGCAGGCTGTCAAAAAATCGTGCAGTTTGGCATCTCAGTGCCTCTAACCATTGGGCTCTTGGGGAGCTCTTGCTCCTTCCCAAACCTTTTAAGAAGAGATTTACCCAGAATGTGACAGACTAGAGTCTCCTGCTTGAGGGGAGGGGGGTTGGACTAGAAACCTCCAGGGCCCCTCCCGACTCTGCTATTTCTCTTATTGACTGATATTTCGTTTAATTCCACAAAGTCCTTTGAAAAAAAGCAAATTAAATTGCCACCAAAAACCTTCAGAAGACCATTCCAGAACTGGGCGGGAAATCCACTTTCTAATTGTTGAGATATTTTCCACGGTTGTTTATTCCGTAGGAAAACACACCGGATTTTGTATTTGTTATTTTTATAGGATCCAATGCTTGTTCGTTTGTTTGGAGTGGTTTTCAAGAATCCTTTGGCTCCAGTTTTGTGTCTGCCATACAATAAATAAATAATATGAATAATAGATAAATAAATAAATTCTCTCCCGATTCTTCTATTTGGACCCGTCAATCTCCCGCCCCGTCCCCGAGAACCTGCAACGGGGCGCTTTTTCTTCCGCGACCCCAAATCCACCTCATTGTCCCGCCTCCTTGAAGACCACCCCCACCCCCCACCCTAACCCTAACCCTGGTGGGATATATAACCCTGGAAAGACCCTCGCCCAGATCCCAGCGCGACCCACTGAGCCTCCACAGAGCCGCTTTATCCCGCCGGGACCCCCGAAACGAGGGGAGCGATTCGGGGG